>PKMM01024151.1:77194-310805 GCA_002933915.1 Eutrema heterophyllum
CCCCCCCCCCCCCCCCCCGAAGTGAAAGAAGGGAGCACAAAGACATAAGTCAATCCGGTAGACCTCATGCCTTTGCAGTGATAACCGACCTCCGAGGTCCAACGACACGTTGGGCAAGGACAAGGAAGCATACTACGATTATCACCGACGGTATGTACATTCAACTGCAAAATGTTACAGGTTGAGAGATGTGCTCGTTGACATGTATGAAGAAGGAAAGCTCGGCGAAGTCAAAATCAACAACATCGGATCGCCAAAACCAAACGATGAAGATCCATTAGCCGAGCATGAGCATAGTCAAAAGAAGAAAAGAATCAACCTAATTATAGGAGGGTCAAAACTCCTTGGAGATACGACTGGATCAATCAAGAGACATCAACGGCGAGCCGAAACTGAAAAAGCAAACGGTGGGGGAGCTATACCCCGAAGTGGAAATATCCTTTTCCGAGAAAGACCGTTTCGATAAGGAGGCTCCTGAAGATGACATCATGACTGTAAATAATGATATTAGAGCTAACTGTGAAGTTTCTCGAGTCTTAATTGATAAGGAGAGTACGACTGATGTCATATTTCTGAAGACCCTAAAATAAAGGGGAATAGAGAAGTTGGATCTCCGAGGTGTGAGATTAACACTAACAGGTTTCAGTGGCGACACTGCGACCTCAATCAAAACAATCGAACTACCGGTGTCAGCAGCCGGAGTGATGAACATGGTTAACTTTGTCGTAGTGGATCGTGAAGTTTCCTACAATGATATCTTGGGAACACCTTGGCTAAACATGATGAGGGCAGTGCCTTCGACTTACTACCAATGTGTTAAGTGATATTCGTGTATTTTATCACATTTGAGTCTCATATTTTCCTTTGTTTTCTTGTGTTTCTTCTTATTTTCATTGTATTTTTAATGCATATAGGTCCCAAATTGAGTCCCATATTTTGGTAGACATCCTAGGGTGTTCTTGTGTTGTTTTTGGCTTGATGGAACCATTTTCAGGTGTTTGAGTGCAGTTTGGATCAAAGGAATTGCCTGGAGTTTGAAGAAGAATCAAAAAGAGGAAAATGAGCAGAAAATAGGCACATGATCGTTTTGAAACACTCTGAGAAACCGATCCAGAACCCAGGAACGGTTTCAAACCGTTATGGAAACCCGATCTGGAAGAATTTCAAAGGAAATGATTGCTCGGAACGGTTTGAAACCACTCAAGAACCTCAGAACGGTTTGAAACCATTCTGCCAAACCGATCCACGTTAAATCCAGGACAACTTCATCAACTTTTCCACTTTGAAGCCAACTCATTCACCTTTGGCCACCCATAAAGAACAAGAGTGTTGGACATCATCATGCTACAATATTATCACTCTTCTTTTCCTTTAATTATGCAAGCTAATAAACATTATAAAATGTGTAGGTGTTGCTTTTGTATTCCTATATAAAGGGGTGAAATCCCTCTTGTAAATCATCAACTCATAAATACAAACACTTCTTATACAAAGCTTAAACTCTCTCTCTCTTTTCTTAATTTTCGTTTTTTAGTTCATGTCTTTCAAAGATTGCTCATCCTTTTCCAGTTAGAGAAGATTTCTTCTAAAACTTTTCCTCTTTTCTTATTTATTTAATTATGTCTTTCATTTCTATCATCTATTTTTGTTATTTAATTATGTGTGAGTAATTCTATCATGGGTTAAGGGTTTGGTAGTTTATGATGTTTTGATTTAAAAGATTGGAGATGTTTAAATCTAGAATTTAATTTATCCTCATGTTTTGAAAATAATCTTAAAGTTAGAAGTGAGTTGGAAAACTATTTCTTGATTTTAGATAAATCGCTACCCGGAAGGGGATTGCGATTTGTCTTGTAATTTTCATCTCATACTTTTCATTCTTAACCTATGGAAATAGAAGCCTAAGGTGAATTGATTAAAATGATCTCGAGTTCATAGTTTATAAATATTTTATTTGCAATTGGGAAATTAGCTTAAATAAATGATTTATAAAAGGATTGGTGTCATGGAAATGAGCTACTCTAAATTAAGTGATCATGATCTAGGAAATAAATTGATTTAATCGTTTTAAACATCATCTCTCAATTATCAAACATTTAGAACGAAATATCAAACCCGAAAACCCATGTCTTAAATTCCGTCTTAATTTCTTGATTTAAATTCCAATTTTTATTTTTGTTTTTGATTATTCCTAATTTTGTGTTAACTTATTCTGCCCTTTAATTTGTTGGATTTAATTTTGTTATACTTTCTTATTTAATATTGATAGTTTTGATTGTTTGTTTCTTAAATCAAAAACCAAAAACCTTTTTGATTAGCTTAATTAGTTTCTCGTATTCTTAGTGTGCATTTTATTCTCCATGTGGATTCGATCCCTAAGTGTTTCAACGACATACCGTTATGATTGCGGTATTGTGCACATTGGGTTAATTGTGCGAGCCTAAAAAACTCATAAATCATTAAGTTCCCGACTCCAGAAGGAGTTGGGGTCGTAAGAAGGATGAAGTTATTTTATTCAAGGAACTGATGAAATCTTAACTTGCGGGTAACACCGCATACATAATCATCAAATGGCTAAGCAACAATGTCCAGAAGTAGTGAAGGGAGACAAACGAACTACAAAGTGGTTTGATCCCGAAACGGGTACGTAAGCAACTTGCGAAGTCAAATGCAACCACTAAAACAAGAGCTACTCTTTATCCCACAAAGGTAAATGGGAGCTCTAAGAATAACTCTTTGTTCAAAAAAGAGATAAAGAAGGACTCTGAAGTCAAACTCTTTATTCAAAAAGGAATGAAGGGGAACTCAGAAGCAAAACTCTTTATTCAACAAGGATAAAGGGGAGCTCCAACGCCAGATACAAATATTAAAACTTATATACCAAAAAGTGTTTCTCTTGTCCCATGCTTCACTAAGGAGCAATTCCAAATCTCACAATGGATCACGAGAAGCCGCGCAGGGTAGGATCCGAGGTACCAACAATATCACCAAGTGACTACGATCCCGTACCAGTAGGAGAAACTATTTGAGTAGGCGAGGAAGCGGCCTCTCATTTCCTTTCATTGAACGGGTCAGAGTGCGCTTCGAAGTGCCGTTGCGCTTTGCCTGCGAGGTTGGCGAGGTCTCAAAAGAAACTCTCCCCTTCTGAGTATCGGCATATAAGGAGGAATCAGAAATTCAGAGAGAACAATATAATAACACTTTTCCTTATCAAAATTAAGAGATTAACTCTTCCGGGAAGAATGTGGCTTCCGGTAAAGACGCTGCTCTTCATGGGGAGTTTCTTAACATAAGGGATAAAGAAATTCAATCAAGCTAAGGCAAGAAGACACAGAATCAGAAGATTACAAATCCTACCAATCAAGGCGGGCAGCGGGACCATTCTCTCAATAAGAGATTATAAAACCTCAGACCCCCAACAACATTCCTTCGCGAGCAGAAAGTCGAGAAGATTTTGGAAATGATCAGTTGAGTCCAGCGACTTGTTTGCAACTAAAACGAGACGAAGTCAAAATCGAAGTTATTCCGTGAAAGGGGGAAGATTGAGTAAAAAAAGATACATTTGTTCCGGACCCATTGTAACGGAGGCGACACAACATATGCAACCGAGGCTGGGCTAACTATGAAAAAGAAGTAGGACAAAGTCCAACCAGAGTCTTTTCGAAGGGAGGTCGTCAATGATCCAACGATTGGGGGCATTGACGAAGAAAAGCGTTCCAGGATTACTTGACTTATTCCAGGTGCCCAACTGATAGAAATCATGCAAAAATAAAGGAACACCAGAGTCTTGAGCCAAAAATCCAAGAATTAACCGAATGGAGTTTAGTGTACGTTGGGACAAGCAAATCCCTAGGTCTATGAGATACCGAATTAAGATATCGGGGATAGGGAATCGAAGCCCGCATGAGGTAAAGTAAGCCTTGTAAGCACTACAAAAGCCCGAAGGGATATTTTCTAGATTTTTACAGTCGCAAGGAATCTTGATTTCAACTTCATTGGGAATGCTGTATCGCCGACGAAACGAAGCAAGGTCATTCGGTTTCGAACCAAATGTGGTTTTGGCCCAAGTATTAAAGGGGCGAGCTGGAGAAATTTGAGAAGCCATTGACGAAGCAAAGTTTGAAGACAAAGCAATTAAATCGAAGGAGATGAAGAAGGCGAAGTCAGTTGATCCGATTTTTTCTCTGCAAAAGCGATAGTGAAATGAAATTCCTTAAACGAAAGTCTTAACTTCCGCGTTTAGGAAATTTAGGGGCTAATTGTGGAGGTGAAAATCCCGGCCAGGTAAAATATGCCCAATAAACCAAATGGTAAAAAGGCCCGACGAAGTCAAAGGCGTTGACGAGGTGACGAGCCAAGCTGAAAGGCCCACCGGGGTGAAGTTTACGGTAAAAAGGGATTAAATGCAGAACTGTTAGTCAAACCCGACGAGACCAAAAACTTGTTCAAATCGGTGAATTAAAGCGCCTGAACGTAACGGCCGAAACCTCAGAATTAAAGACCATACATGGCGAATCTGGCGGAGTAAACGGTAACGTTAAGCACTATCTCGGAGTATAAAACAAGGACGAGGGCAAAGAGAAAAGGGACGTCCAACAACTTCTTCTTCCTGCACCAAGCTCTACACTCAAAGACTTAGCAATTATTTGGTCTTGTTCTTGTAAAATTACTCTTGAAAATCAAAATACTAAATCCAGTTTACCCCGCAAAAATTTTGTCCAAATCACTTCTAGATCCTATATCATGTTTGGTCTTCTCGAGCAACAAATTTTATGTTTATTGCTTGATATTTCCTCGGTTCTTTAATTTGTTCATAAGAATAAACCAAAATCCTCCGATTATTCCTATTTACAAATTTTGCTACAACAATGGTGATCGATACGTGAATTAAAATTCTCCATTTATATCACTTTTTATGTTTGGTATCAAGACCATAAACTTGATGACATTTGGTTACTCATTTTCTATATAAAAGGTATATTTGAAAATAGAATCCAATACACAACAAATTTCTCTCCTCTTCTTCTTGTGTGTCTACTGAGAGTACACATACTACTAGGGTTCTTAGGCTTATGATTGGATAACACATATCAGAAGATTTCAGTAGTTGTATCTTGGGATTCTATTCGTCGTAGAATTATCGCACTACAAGATGAATTTGAGTAATAGAAAGAGATCAAATCTTGACTCTGCAATTTCGTCATCTTTTTCTTATTCTTAGGTATATTCTTTTGTAATTTTATTGTTGTATATTCATATATTTCTGTAAAATTTCAGTTCTGCGTAGTTTATAAATTACGGTTCTATCAGACCATTACTTTACAATCAAGCTGAAGAATCGGATAATCATGGATCCATCGAGATAATCTGATTACCCTTGGATTAATCTCTGCCAAATATGGCCAAGGAAGAGATAACCAGATTCAAACCCAAGTAGTATCTCATTTATCATTTGCTGGCCAGTTTGGAATTTATACCTTTGATTTCAGTTTGGCTAGAACTCTGTAAAAGAGTATTATTTAGATTCTTTTGTGTTTAGTTTTGGGTGGATTCCTTAGGCTATATGTGTATTATAACACGAAATTTTTGTGGTGTTATTGATTCATCCTTCTATTCAGTCGTTCACTTTATCTTGAAAAACAAAATTTAGTTTACTTTTTTTTTTTTTTTTGTCGAACAAAATTTGGTTTACTCGAAACGAAATTTAAAATGTTAAACTATGATAGATTTTTTTTTTGATGTTATTTAAAAAATTAAATTAATTATATTTGAAGTATAAAACAGTGCTATCAAATTCATAGCAAAGCTTTCAATTGGTAATTTGACATATGAATCAGTGGTAATATTTTTTTTATAATGGAATAATTAAATTATATTTTATTTGGTCAAAACACGGAGGGTTAGGATTAGGCCTGAGCATAAAAACCGGAACCGAAATATCCGAACCGGAACCGATTTGAAATACCCGAACCGGAACCGATCCGAAATTGCCAAAATATCCATTGGAACCTACTCATTGATACCCGTGGGTATCGGGTTATACCGAAACCGAACCGAAAACATTTCGGGTAACCGAATTACACAAAATATAATTACATATCCAAAAATATTAAATATATATCAGGTTTTTGGGTATATTTTCGGTATAATGGGTATATTTTCTTTGTTTTTTTTGGGCTTTTCATGTATATTTTTGGGTTTTGGATATAATTTCGGGTTTTCGGGTATATTTTTGGTATTCCAGGTATATTTTTCTTAATTTGTTTTGGATTTTCGGGTATATTTTCGGATTTTCGGGTATATTTTAGGCATTTCGGATAATAAATACCCGAAACCGATTAAGATCCAAAAAAGTTCGGGTATTTTCCGGTTCTTAAATCTAGGAAACGAACCGATCCGAAACCGACTGATACCAAACCGAAATCATTTCGGTACCTATATGGATCATAAACCTCTCTACCCGAAATACCCGGAACCGAACAATTCCTACCCATAACCGAACGTACAGTTCCTACCCGGAACCGAACCGAATACATGAATGCCCAAAGCTAGTTAGGATGAAACCGTGCTAGCAAATCCAACATTTATTTATACCATTATAAATGATTACCAATTACGAATTTAAAATTAGAAAAAAATTATGGGCAAAAATAACAAAATGTGTTAAATAAAGCTAAAGCTACAGTATCAAGTTTCATAGGCAATTGGCAATGAGTTTTCAATTTTCAACTCAAAACTAATTGACAATGAGTGGATTTGCCTAAGTCCTATATATAATACTTAGGATCTTTACCAACTTTTAATATGAGATATTATTCTCTAGTACGCCCCATAAAGATGATGCTTCTTCTGGTCATTGATCTCGGTATATTCGGACATAGATCTACATGACCAATTTTAGATCGGGGCGATTTCGATGGAACAATTTTGGGTCGAATTGATTGTGGATCGGGATTGACAGTGTGAATCGGGCTCTAATACAATATTAAGTTTTATGAGTTTCCAACTCAAAACTAATTGACAATAACTTGATCGACTCAGGTCCCTCGAAAGTAGGATATTTATATAAAAGCATGCAAAAAATTCTCGAACTCGAATGCTCCTCCTCTCACATTGAAACACATGATGCTGCAAAAAAAAAAAAAAAACTCATATTTAAGCAATTTCTAACTAAGCTTTAGATTTTGGTATTGGTGCTTCTACGTGAAACACAATTGCATTAGGTTTTGGTGTTTACCATTTTACGTTAGGTTTTTGATTAACTTGTACATTACCACATTGGGCTAAGGGTCTTGTTTAATCAAAGAAAAAACCATTTTTAACAATTAACCTTAGTCAAGGCTATTGGTGTAGTTCTTTGTTCAGCTTCAATAGAAGTTGAGATTGGGAGGTCTATTGCCTTAACGTTTTCAGCGACATTAGTAGAGGAAGAGGCTGAAGTGATGGCCACTACAGAGGATGAGACAGTTTCAGCATCAACATTAGTAATAGTTAGAGTATCATTGGCAGAGGGGGATCCCTGTACGGCTGTACAGCAATGGACGCAGAAGTCACTGCATCATTGGAGACAGCAATAGCTGCAGTGTTGGGGTCTTCTGTTAAGAATGTTTCAGATTCTGTAGCTGCAATGAAAATAACTGTAACTGGAGGAGCAAGTGAAGCAGAAATTGTGACAGATGCTGGTTTAGAATTAGCATTTGGTTCATGAGAATGGAGAAGACATCTAAACTCCTTATGGCCTAGCTGTCCACATTTGTTGCATTTGGATGGAAGCCAAGCTTACTCCACATCCACCAAAGAGACATTACCTCTCTTGTCTTCAGCCATAATCCTTTGCGGGAAAGACCTCTCTAACTCTATGTCAACCATCAGCTTTGCCTCACCCATTGAAGTTGGGTCTGACCATGGTTTGTTTGTGAGCATAGGTTCCCCTAATCCTGAGGCTATATATCTAACTGATCCCCTTGCGTGAGTAAAGACGGCTGGGAATGTTTTTTAGAGTTACCCAAACCAGAATTATAGTGATCTCAGGTAAAGCTAAAGAGGCAGCAAGAGTCCATGGGGCAACAAACATGATGCAATCATCTATGTGCCATAAACCACGATGTAACACTCAAGCTCTAGTTGGTGCCTCTGGGATATGGAAGAGATAATAAGACTTACTAAGCTTACGGGTGAAAATCTTGCACTTCTTCCCCAAATTCAGTTTGCCATCGCGTGGATAAGCCCTCCAGCTGGTGTGTAGCATCGATAGAATTGTCCAATCACATATTCTTTCTGATTCTCCAGTCCTTGCACCAGAACATGGTTTGGTATGTGTACCTTAGGTGTGCCATCCTCCATGTAGGTTGGTGTCGTGGTCCGATGTAGATTACGGATGGAAGGATCCATCTTAGCAGCTCATGGAAACCGCAATTGACAATCTTCCCTAACCTCAGGAGGAGGGACTTCTGAGTTTGATTTAGCTTTACCCTTTTTCGTTAGAGTCTCGATCGACAGAGGAGCTTGAAGATTTTTCGGGATAGTCAGCAGTTTTGCCCATGCTCGTAAGGATGGAACAAAAGGAGGTGGAATTGGGTTCTCGGCTGCAAAATCAACCGTTGCAGGGGCAGCCAGAGTAGAGACGTCGACGTTACCAAGTTCATAAGTCGTCGTCTATTCCAAAGCGGAGCCTAGGATTTGGGGAAGAGAAACTTTGGGAGATGGTGATTTGAGAAAAAAACTGCATCGTGGGTAGAGGGGAATCGAGAGGAAGAAAACTTGAGCTGAAATCCTAGATGGGTGATACATCCATTAACAAGACCCGAGGAAGACGACCAATAAGAGCAGCTCCATTGCTTAAGAGCCCTTAATGGGTTCTTAACTATATTTATAATAAAAAAATTTTAAAAGCAAAAGTTAAGAAACTCTTCTAAAATTGATGCTCCATTGTTTAAGAACCTTGAGGTTCTTAAGAATTTTTTTTTTTTGAATTAACTAAAAAACGTCTCAAAATTTACATTTACTCAAAATTTACATTGTTCTGCTGGTGAAGTAACTTCCACAGTGGTTCCAGCTTCTTCTCAAGTTTTCCTCATTGCTCCTTCTACTTCCACAGTGGTTCCAGCTTTTACGCTTGCAAAGTAAAACCTTTTCTTCATGCTCTATAAGGCAACCTACAAACTACAATTTCACATAGAAACCTCTTTTAAACCAAACACTTATGATTGACACAAAAACAAAATATTGCTAGTAGAATAAAACAATAGTACACGACTAGCAACATCAATCGTAACCTGTTTAGCACACCAAACTTATCATACAACATCAAAACCTTTTACATAAGCATACAAACAAGAACTGAAGCATACAATCGAGAATATATTACATAGAAACCATAGCTTATCATACAATGTTACATATATTACATAGAAATCATTCATTTGACAAGAAATCATTCATTAGCTTGTTTTTCATCGCCATTTCCATATCACTAAGTGGCTCAGTTTTTCCAATGAGCTTCTCAAGCATTGTAAGCTTGCTTTGTTTCTCTTTCCTTTCATAGTCTTTCTCCTTTATCTCCCACATGCTCTTAAACTCCTCTAGGTCCTTGCCTTCTTCTTTCACAGATGTTGCCTTGCTCGCAGGTCTTTTACCTTTGGCTTTTGATGCCCTAACACCAGGTGGATGAGCTTGAACCTCTTCATGGTTTAGTGGGACAGAGCTTGATGACTGTGTAGATTGCTCATCAAACTTTCTCCTCTTTGATTGTCGATGATCTTTTGTATATGAAGAGCAACACCATTTCTGATCATGCCTAAGCTCTCTCCAAGCATGCTCAAGTGTGAACTTCAGCTTGTAATCATTAAAGAAGATCTGATAAGCCAGCTTGATGACGTCATCCTCATTCTGTCCACTGGATTTCTCTTTTGTTGCAGCCTCATAAGAACCTACAAATTTGCATACTTGATCGTTGATCTTCTGCCTCCTCTGCTTGCAGTGCATTGGCTCTCTCTTTTCCACACCAGCTAGCTTAGGGCTTGCAGCATAATAAGCTGCAATGCGTGACCAAAATGCATTGCCTTTTTGCTCATTCCCAATAATAGAATCCTTACTAGTATTGAGCCAAGAACTGATGAGCACCACGTCTTCAATCTGTGACCATTTCCTTCTTGATCGTTGCTCCTTAGGTTTGTCTTGAGATAAGTTTTGATCATCATCATAGAGATTGGTTTCAAGAGGATGGTTTGATTGTTGACTAGTTAAGAGGTTCACAAAACCAGAATCATGATTATAGAGATTGGTTTCAAGAGGATCCATCGATTAGGTGTTGAAAGGAGAAAGAAGAAAGAAAGGGTCTGGTTTGGTGTTTAAAGAGAAGGAAGAGTTTGAAGAGAAAGAAGAGAGCATATACAGAAGCATATTCAATGGTCTCGGTTGAGGTTTAAGTCATGTTAAACTGAAGCCTCTAGTTAATATATAACTAGAGGTGAGTTTATGTGTTAAAGTCTTCATTGTGTTTAATTCAAAGCAAAGTGACATAACACTTTGCAATGAATGGCAACTAACAAACAAATCCATTTAAAGCAAACACACAATAAACTAAACACTAATCTATCTCTTCAAGTTTGATGTAGACAATCAAATCAATTTAAAGCATTTAGACAATTTCTTCTAACCACAACCAAAAAAGAACAAGAAGACTATTGAAAAATCTACTCAATTTTCAGCTCAAAAAACTAACCATCAACACTCAAATTTATCAGCCACAAGCCACATATATACACCTAATCTAGAAAATTCAATATAGGATGATCGATTAATCCCTAATTTGCGTGGAAGGTGATAAGATATTACCTTGAACTTGGCTTGTTTGGTTGCTTCAGACTCTCCTTAAACCTCTTTGCTTGCTCCTATACAACAATCTATACCAAAACGCCAAAACAATCAATCACCAACATTTGGATTTTTTCAAAACAAAACGTTAAAACAATCCAAAATTAAAACCATACCTTTTGATCGTTAGAGAGATCCATATCAAAATTCTGAGGATATGCAGTGTTCCCACAGAAGAATCTCGTCCCCAAATCAACCATATTCCTATAAAAAAGATCAATCCCAACATTCGGAGGAGATGAAGCGGATGATCCCCCACAAGAGTCCGATTTGCGGCGGTAGGAATCACGGCGGTGGAGCGGATGATCCGGTGAACATTAATCAGAGCTTGGAGAGGTGAGAGAGAAAGCGAGAGATTTGGGAGATTGGATTCGGGAGAGAAGCGAGAGAGAGAACTTGGAGAGTCAAAAGAGAACTTGGAGAGTCGAGAGAGAAATGTGATTTTTTTGCATGTCTTAATTTTTTTTTCCTTTCAACCAATGAGAAGGTGACAGAGTAGGGTTTCTTAACAATCCCAAAACATCTTAGCTAAGAATCGATCCTTACCAATTTAATTATTTTGGATTTAATTTTAATGCTTAAAAAATAAGAAACTTACTAAGAAACTTGCTAAGCACCACCGATGGAGCTGCTCTAAGCCTATAGGTAATCGTGGTAAACGAGGTCGTGGTGGTCGAGGTGTATTGTTCACACTAAGTTGTTCTCTAGCTTAACTCTTCTCTTTTTAAATTCTACTTTTGTGTATAATCTATCGTATTCTCTATGAGCAACTTCTCTTAACTATATGACATTAAAGTCATATTCTTGTAATACTTTTCCTGCATTTTAATTGAAAATCTTTTGTCAACAAAAAAAACAATTAATCTTACTTCTCTAAGAGAAATTAGAGTTAAAAGGAAGCTTTGCTAATTTTTGTTGTTTCACGTTAAACAATAGCTACGGGTAGGGGTGAAACTATTATCCGTGATCCGAGATCCGCTCCGAAAATCCGGATATCCGAGGGGGTCGGATCCGGATCCGGATAGTAAAATCTTGGATCCGTCAAAACCGGATCCGTATTCAGATTCGGATATCCGTATCCGTTAAATATATTAAAAGTATATATTATATTAATAATTTTTTTTAATATATTAAGATTTATATATATATATATATAAATAATTTAAATAAAATTAAAATATTTTCTTACAGATTTTTTTTTACAAAATATTGTTTAACATTTTAATTTTATCATTATTTTTAATATTTTTTATTATTTTTTACGGATTCGGATCAGGATATCCGCGAATATCTTAATATCTAGGCGAATATCCAAAGTCCGGATATCTGAAAGCTCTGGATCCGGATCCAGATAATTAAAACTTGTATCCGCCGGATCCGGATATTCCAAAATTTCCCAGATATCTGATCCGTTCCATCGGGAACGAAGGCGAAATCGCAGGCTCGGCCTCGTATTATAAAGATCAAAGATGTAGTCCAATTGGATCATGAGTCAACCTATACATATTTTTGTTGACCTTTTCTCAACCGAGTTTAAACTGGAATACAATCAATTTAATTAACCGCCGGTTCTAACGCAAGAAACATTAAAAAAAAAAAAAAACATTTCAATCTGTCTCCCGAGCGCAGGTTTCAGATGCCACTTTTGCAAAGAAAATAATCTGTCATACCACGTACTGATCTGTATGCCACCGAGGATGTAGCATGCCGATTATGCCCCTAATGATATTTGTTTTTTTTTATTTAAAAACGAAAAAAAACAATTAGAAAAGGAAAAAAAAAAAGCTTACCTTCTTCTTCCCGTGAGTTCCGCGCTCCTCCTCCTCGCCATTGTTGCTCAAACCGAGCTCCTCCAACCACGTCCACCGTCCCCTCCGCCGAGTTCTCCCTTCTTGTTGTCGTCGGTTTCTTCTCAGTTCTCCATCGGGTTTGGTGAGTTCATTGATAGGGGATTTGGTGATTTGGGGATTTGTTAGATTTAGGGATTTGAAATTAAATTTGGTTGTTTTGGTAGCACATTTGGTTTGTAATCATGTTTAATGGGAAGAATAGCTATTTCCATAGGTTATTTATCGAATTTAGCTGTTGAATGGTGTTGAATTTATGGTAAATTTAGAGGAAACCCCGATTTAGAATCAATCCCAAATCTGGAAATCTGCAGACATAAGACAATTGGAACAAATGGTATAACTGAGAGATAGTAGGACAGCTGGTTCAAATGGTATAACTGAGAGATAGTAGGACAACTGTAACAAATGGTATAACTGAGAGATAGTAGAACAGCTTGTTCAAAGGAGGCAGTGCAAGATCTGGTTCAAAGAGCTGCACATTTGAACTGTTTTGGGATTCGTACTATTAAGTCGGATACGGAGCGACTTATGGTACGATGCAGTCAAGCTGCACAAGGTTGCAAATGGTATTTACGAGCTGCGAGAATTCAGAAATCAGAATTTTTCAATGTCAAAGTACACAGAAAGACGCATACTTGTTCTCGGGTTGTTGCGAGCACAAGCAGTTGTAAACAACTAAGAACATGTTTGTATCAGTATTTCTCGGATTTATACAACTGAGTTCAAATAGTGCAACTAAGAACATGTCTATATCAGTATTTCTCGTATTTGTACAACCGGGTTCAACTAGTACAACTAAGAACATGTATGTATCAGTATTTCTCGGATTTTGTACAACCGGGTTCAACTAGTACAACTAAGAACATGTATGTATCCGTATTTCTCAGATTTTGTACAACCGGGTTCCACTAGTACAACTAAGAACATGTTTGTATCAGTATTTCTCGGATTTTGTACAACAGGGCTCAACTAGTACAACTAAGAACATGTCCGTATCAATATTTTCGGATTTGTACAACCGGGTTCAACTAGTACAACTACGAACAAAATAATTATACAATCAAAATTATTAATATAATATCCAACTAATATTAAAAATGGTAAATTAAGGTATACAAGGATTCGTAATACATAAAGAAACGATTATTAAACAATAAAAACGAATTAAACATTTTCCTAATAGATATGCTTGTTCACACATGAAGTACTCCTTATAGTATAAGGAAGACTTTGTTAATATTCACCTCTTATGATGGCAAAGAGGTGAAAAATACGATTTCGTGCAAATTGTCTTATGAAAACCTCCTAAATGGTACATAACTGTGGGAAATCACGTGGACAACTACAACATAATCATTTATATTAAGGTCCAACTTAAAATACGCAAATATCGCCAAAAGTACAACTATGATGTTTGGTGTACAACTGTACATCTAGGGGACAACTATGTTTAAACCACACCAACTTTAATAAATATCTAGCCACCAAAAGTATACTATAACACACGTGGGATGATTTTAATACTTTTAATATTTAAAATATTCATTCTTTTCCCCAATTGGTTTATTTTCTTTTTAATATTTTTTTTTAATTTCGGCAACCTCTTTTTTCTTTTACTTTTGTTGACACACTCTCATTTCTCACCATTTTCGTTTCTTCCATTTAGAGAGAGAGAGAGAGGAGAGCGATTTCTAGGGTTTGAAAGAAAAGAGGAAAAATTCTAAAATTTCTGGATTTGGAAGGTGGAGTTCAACAATCGACAAAGGCGAGGAGAATTTGTCTTGTTCTTATTGTTGGATTGTTTGATAACACTCTTGTACTGAATATTTATTGATAATTCAGTTTAGTACTCAGTTGTACCAGTTAGACCGAATAATTGAATCTCAGTTGTACCTAATAGTGCCAGTTGTACCCAAATATTGATCCCAGTTGTACCAGTTGGACCGAATAACTGGATCTCAGTTGTACCTAATAATTGAAACAAGTTCCAAATTTTAGAATTCCTCGGCTACAAACATTCAGAGAAACCACATAACAAATAATTACTAAGTCCAAAAACTAGAAATTCACAAAATTCCAACAACAACAAATCCAAGTACAGCGTAACATCTTGTTACTCTTTCATCGTTGTTCTTGGATCAGAGTACGCATGGCTCTTTCAACATCTTCAAATTTCCATCATACATCGTAAGCTGCCTCTTCCTCACGACAATCAGATTTGCCAACAAAACTCACTTCGTTATGAAGATCCTACAATAAAATAAAAATTCATATCTCACTGTCTTTTCTGATCATGAAGAGAAATCCAAGGTTTTAAGCAAAAACTATTCTCTTAAAATTTGAGTAAATACATGCTCAAATATTGTCTTTAAAGAGTATCAAAGAAAGAAAACATCACATAATGCCGCAATGAATAATCACATTTGAAAAGCAGGCGGCAAGCTGAGAGATGTTACTACGACTCCAACGCCTTACAAAACCAATAAAGGGACCAAGGACACAGTCATGCAACAACAACTGATCATGAATCTGTTTGCTAAGACAACTAACGAAGGAGATTTGTTTGACAAAATATGCAATACGTATTACCTCAAGTAAAAACCTTAACCAGAAACAAAACATAAATGATCACATTTCCTACAAACATCAAACAATTCACGGTAATTTGGTAAAACTACATATTATCAGAAAAGACTTGAGAAGAAGAATCAGAGACCTTTTTTTTAATTATCTTTCAAATGTAGAGAGGTAAAGTTGTCCAAGCACCAGAGACATGTCCATTCTCACAGACATAAGCTCATCATCGTGAAACCCAAAAACTCTTCTCAAGCAAAACGACGAATGTTGATCCCAAGTCTCGTCGCACAAACAAAACGCGCATTTCAACCCCGAAACCTTACTCCGATCACCGTCGTTTATCGTTCTCTACACCTTTTGAAATCCTTGAAAACGCCTCTGAACAACATGTAGTTTTGTTTCTCTTCGACGTGGATGCATCCAGGCCAATTGCAAATGTAGAGACAATCACCACTAAACCTGCTCGCGAGGAGCTTGTTGCCTTGTTCTCGGCTGAGATTCCAACCGCCGTAAGCTAGATGAGATCCTAGAGATCGGCAAGTCTTCCGTTGTTTCCTTAGAGGAAGACCGCGTCCGGGTCTGATCTCACTTGTTTCAATTTCTTCTTCTTCTTCTTTCTCGACGGAATCTTCGGGAGGAGCGGAGAGAGTATCAGTGTAGAGGTTGTCATAGAGAGACCAAAACGAAGTCGTTTCTAAAGTAGATCTGATTGGTTTCGTAATTTCGTCGTCGCTGTGAGCCGGATCCGTCGGCGTAGGTATTAGATCGATCTATTGAGGCTTTGATCGGGGCCGAGCTCACGCTCTAGACCAAAATCAGAGTTTTCGAAAAGAATTCTTGCGTGGAAGAAGCCAGATGAGAGAAGTTAGAGATTATAATGTAATTATTTGGGGATAAAATATGTGAGTTGGGTCGGGTCTTTGGATTTGGGTGGGATGGGTGGATAAATTGTGGTTGGATTGGTAATATTGTAGATGTAAAATATTATAGATGTAAGAGGAGAATCAAAGTATTTCCTTATTTTTTGTATTAAAACAGAATTAAAATGAAATGAATTATTAGAAAGTGGCATCCGACGACAAATTTCACAAAATGGCGTTTGAGCCATTGTTCCGTGTCTCCCACCAAAGGTCGTTAAAAGTCTCAACCTCGTCTTCTTCTTCCTGCAACCTCTTCTTCTTCTTCCTGCAACCTCTTCTTCTTCTCTCTCAGTTGGGTTTTGATTAGTCGTGACCGGAGCATATGGCGGAAGGAGGATCGCGATCGCGGCGAACGGAGGTTTTTGGATCTCTGTCTTCTCCATTTTTGTTTCGTTTTCGTATTGTTTGGTTGTATTAGGTTTTTTTTCCCGATTTTTGGGGATAACTTATGTGAAATTTTGCAGATCAATTGGGCTACAATATGCTGCTCAGCTTTCTCCTGTATCCATCTCTACTGGGCACGTCTTATCCTCCGCAAATGGTTCAACGTTTCTTCCACTGAATCAGATTATAGCGCCGATACTGACGACGACGACGAGAGATTCACCGTTTCCGGCGACCAAGGTTAGCCTCAATCTGATTCTCCGGGAATAATTTAGTCTTTCAGTTATAGTTTTCGCAGCTCTATGTGACTGAATCTGAACCTGGTGTTAGCAGAATTTGACCCACGTAGCTCTGGAGTAACGAAATATGTTGATACTGATGGTAATGTGATTCGATAACTCTCAGCTCTCAGTTTTTGTAACTTAGAATTGATATTCAGATTCCGTTTGCTGATTGTTTATACTTAAAACTAATCTCAGATGGCCCCAAGCTTAGAAGACGGAATTCGGAAAATTTCAGGGTGCAGTATATGGACACACAAGCAATCAGGTCTTTGATTTCTCTTCCTATCTTGCATCCTCAATGTTGCCTTGCTGATTCTTGATGTTTCCGTTATATTGTTGAGCATTGCTTTTAAGAAGTCCCACTCTTTTCCATCTATGCAAAAAACAGCTTCTCTTGTTGCTTATAACTCCACCCGTAGTGAGTCCCTGGTGTTGTGTGGTTTTGATGTAGCTAGAATCTGTGCCGGGACATGGAATGTTGGAGGAAGAGTTCCACCAGCTGACTTGGATATCGATGGTTGGCTAGACACTGCTGAACCGGCGGACATTTATGTTCTTGGGTATGGTGTTTTCTCTGAATCTTTCGTTTTAACTACCATGGTGAAGGAGTTTTGTATTCAGTGATTATGATTCAGATGCGTTTTTTTTTTTGCGGTTCGTTTCACTTTCAGTCTGCAGGAAATCGTTCCTTTAAATGCCGGAAACATTTTTGGTATTGAGAATGACCAGCCTGCTTCTGAATGGGAGAACATTATACGGGATGCCTTAAACCGAGTTCGGCGTAGAAAGCTAAAGATTGTAAGTCATAGTGATCCTCCCTCTCCGTCAAAGCTTAAGCCATCTAAAGAGGTCTCTTACTGCGTGCAAGATATGTTTGTTGAAACCAGTCATGGTTCTTGCGATGCGATTTGTTCAATGGATAAGAAACCCAACTCTGGTGAAAGCACGGACAGACCAACCGTAACTGAAGATTCGCTTACTAATATAGACGTTTTGGGTTCTAGCAATGACAACACATCACCAAATAGGCCATACCGCTCTCTCTCGATGCAAATTAATAGTGATTCCCAAAGGGAAGAAAGGTTTGGTTACACTGAAAGAGTTGGTTTGAGCTGGCCAGAGCCTCCAATGAGGCTGCTAAATCAATATGTTTTGGAAAGACGTGGTTCCTTCAAGTCAGTGAATCTGACTATCAGGAATCTAAGAAAACCATCGTATGTACGGATTGTTAGCAAACAGATGGTTGGAGTGTTTCTCACCATCTGGGTTCGGAGGAGCTTGCGCAAGCACATAAGCAACCTTTGTGTGTCTACTGTTGGTGTTGGTATTATGGGCTACATTGGTAACAAGGTCTTGATTTCTCTTATTAATTGCTCGAAATAGTTATTCCTATACTAGCAATAACTTACGGTTCCTTGCGGTGTTACAGGGATCTGTATCTGTGAGCATGTCAATCTATCAAACGCCGTTTTGTTTCTTGTGCACGCATCTGTCATCAGGGGAAAATGATACGGATCACCAGAAAAGAAATGATGATGTACGTGAAATTCACAGAAGAACTCAGTTTCAACCGCATTCTTTAAAGGCCAATGGGCTTCCAAGTAGCATCCGTGACCATGAGTACGTTTTATCTCTCACTTGATCCATATTTTTCTGAATTTATGAACATAACAAGATGAAACTTCTGTAGAAGAGTAATCTGGCTGGGAGATCTAAATTATCGGATTAACTTGTCGTATGAGAAGACACATGAGCTTATTGCAAGAAAAGAATGGCAGAGGTTGGTAGAGAATGAAGCATTTACTGCATTGTTTTGGTTAATACAAAGTCGTAATGTTTATGTTTTTAAAGGTTACTTATGAAGCAAACTTTTAAATAGAAATTACATGTCTTATTATTGGGTAGCTTTCAAGAGAAATGACAAAAGGGAATGTATTTGAGGGATGGTCAGAGGGAACTTTAGGTTTCCCACCAACATACAAATACGAAATCAATTCAGAAAACTACATCGGAGATGACCCAGAATCAGGAAAACGTAAACCAGCCTGGTATTAATGTCTTCATACTATATCTGGTACAGCAGTTCTCCGTAGCACGCATAAAAAGGCAAATCAATAAGGTTAAAGTGTCTGTGATTGATCAGGTGCGACCGCATCATTTGGAATGGAAAGGGAATGAAGCTTCTTCGTTACAGAAGGAACGAGCTTAAACTATCGGATCACCGGCCAGTCACAGCCACATTCTTGGCAGAGGTTGAGGTTTTGTCTCCACGGAAACTTCAGCGTGCGCTTGCCCTCACTTACGCCGAGATCCAAAGCCAAGAGGCGTTTACAGTCGCCTAAATACCCTCTCAGGTCAGACCCATTTGTACAAACTCCGTTTTGTGTAGAGAATATCACACATCATTTGCAATCTGTATATTCTGTAGTTCTCATTAAAGGAATGTATAGTGTGCATGCGAAAAAATACGAAAAAATATTTGATTTGGAGATACAGACGGAGAACGAAGACCATTTATTTCATCTTAATACATTTCATTTTGCTTCACCTTTAGTATATAAACAAGTTATTAGTATAGAACTCAGTGGTTAATTAAGAGACTCCATCAAATTACAAAACAAAACTCAGAAATATAGAACTCAATTTTTTTACTTAAAAACATAATTGTTCAGACACAAATGTGAAAGAGAAAGAAAGCCCATCCATTGATTAAGAGATACAGTTGATTTAGGTGGACTTGAAACCACCAAATACAAAACATAACCCAAAAAAACAGAACTCAGATTTTATCATTAAGCCACAAACCGAAGCTGAACCGGTTTGAGTTCGATCAATTTTTCTTATATGAGAAAACCGATCGAGGTCAAACCGGACCTTTCATTACATATTCGATAAGACATACATCTCTAAACCAAAGTTAACCGAACCGGTACCTAGTAATCAGTGGTTATACGCATACACAGAAAATAAGTAAGTAATAATCAGAAGTTACTATCTTCAAACCGCAGCTTCATGACAAGAGACTTGAAGCAAACTCATCAAGCTCTTGATCGCTGAATAAACCTTCAAAATTTGTCTCAAAATCTTTGAGTTGTTGATCACTGAAAGTACATTCAAAACCTGTCTCAAAATCTATGAGTTGATCAAGATCCATCTCTTCATCATCCAAGTTTCCTGCAGGTAAATCGTTGTTGTTGTCTGTAACACATAAATTGTCAGAAATTGCCAGAATCTGATCCTGATCTTCAGTGTTGTTGAGATTTTCAGGTAAATGTAAATCATCATCCAAGACAACGATTTCTGTATCTGTTTTGAGACAATCATCAGGAATTCCACAATTGGTCTGAAGATTAAGTGTTTGATCCAACTCTTGAGTTCTGATGTTGTTGTTGTCCGTAAGGCAGAAATTTTCAGAAATCTCCGTATCTGTGTTCTGTAAACATTCTGGAACGCAACAAATTGCAGAAGCGGACTGCAGATTTAGGGTTTGATCAGTTCCTTGGTGTAAAACAACATCGCTCTTCTTCTTCTTTTTGTCGTTGTTCTTCAGATCTCTTTGATTGATATTCACGGCGACCTCCGAACGCAATCGCCTCGCATCCCTCAATACACTCGACATGGACTCGATCGCTTCCTTGATTTCTTCCAGATTCTCCGATATGTTAAGCCTATCGTCGTCCCACCAAAACCCTAGCCCTAGATCCTTGCGAGCCAAGCAGATACCAATGTCTTCTCTCGTCTGTTTGGTTTCCGCTGGAATAGGAACAGGACTCTCTCCGGCGAGATAAGCGGAGACGACGGCATCAACGGAGGAGTGACCGAAAGAGTAGAAGGAAACGTTTGATTGTGAAGAAGAAGGAGTCGCTAGAACTGCGATTTGGGCGCCGGAGAGAAGACAAAGCTGTGAAGCTTTACTGTAGAGACCGTAACTGCGTTTGGTGAAACATGTGGCGAGTGAGTTTTTCTTTGTTATCTTCTCAATCGGAATCTTCCTCTTTGTGCCTCCTTTCACCATTTTTGTTCTATGAAGAAACTAAACCCTAATTCTCAAATCACTAAGCGAATTAGACACTGTCGAGAGAGGTTTTAAATTTTTTTGTTTTGTTTTGCGTGGGAGAAGAAGAAGATGGCCACTCTCTATCTCTCTCTGTTATATATAGTAATATAGATAGGGTTTGTGTGTAACTAATTAAATCCGCTAATCACTAATTAAATGAGTTAAGTACTGTAATGTTTCCTTTTTTAAGTGAACCACCTGAAACAACATCAAACCAAGACCGGTTACATTAAACCGAAGTTATTTAGCTTGGTGATGATAGAGTTAACACGTTATTATATTTTAAACCAAACCAAACTAAATTCGGTTAACGTAATAACTAGCTAAACCAATTAAACCAAAACAAAATCGTGAAGAGATTTACACACACAAAAAATGGAAATCTTTTTTACATTATAACAAAAAAAGGAAAGATTGGGTGGCAAGTAGCAAACATCAATTAAACCACATCAAACGATTCTCTAACAATCTGCAAATCTCTTTTTTTTTTTTTTTTTTTCCTTCGAAACCCTAAAAATCTAGAAACCGAGAAATATTCAAACATTCTTTCCCTTTCTTCTTCTTTTTACTGCTACTCCGCTAGTGCTAGCTAGTACCAGATGCTTAAAGAAGAAGAAGAGCTATTTGATCCATGTTTCCATCTACCTGACAGTTGCAGTCATGTAGATGGAAATCTCGGCTTTAGGTTGGACATCTCAATGCCTTCCAACAATTCAAACACAAAACATTTCAATCATTCCGAGAGACATAAACCAAGCAAATCTCTTATGGACTGATCAATACACATTCTGAATCTTCTTAAAAGTTTCAGCCGCTCTCAATCCCCAAATTTTTATCTGGATGGACCAGCATCGCCTATTCATTCATTCACAAATTATTATAAACTCAAACATACGGTTTTTGTTGCTCATGAGAATCGATCAATTAACACAGGCCGAGAAACAAATCACTTCAAACTTCAAAGAGAGAAATAAACAGCATTACCTTTTTTTCCTATATTCTCACTTGAGATAAGCCATGTCAACATCCCTATACCGAGGTAAGCCCAAAGCTGAGAAGTGGTCAGCACAATTCGGCAACCAACTCAGAGTCTAGCTGTTCTGACATAACTCCATGCACTATATAGACTGAATACATTGTGATGGTAAACAGTACAATGAGCTCGTGCTTAAGCATAAGAAGAAGGACTTGATCTCCGAAATAGTACAATGCGCTCATGCTTCAATGTCATTAACTTAATTCTTTTTTCATTTCCTTCTCTTTTTTGTTCTTTCTTTTTCTTGTCTTTTCTGTGTCTGTCTTAATTTTCTTTATTATGTTTTTTTAATTATCAAGTGTATTTGCAGTATATAGCAATAGATAACATGATAACTAAGAAAATGATATGGTGTTTCTTTCTATTAAATTAAAATGGATTAAAACATGTTTTGGATATTTTAATTTTATTATTTAGCACGTTAAATATTGCTATTTCATTTACAAAAAACATCAAATGAATCTTTTTTAAAATGTGCATTTAACAAAACAGTGTGTTAAATTCTACTCAAACCTTTTCTCGATATCTTATTACTATTTTCTAATAGCAATTTCTACACTTTTCATTTACCTAAAATAAGTTTTATACATTGCTATCTACCTATTAACACTAATATAAGTGGAAGTCCCTTAGGTCAAGTGATTGACCAAAGGTTCATTAATGCTTCTACACCAGCATATATGAAGTTCAATTCTGAAAAATGCAAATTAAAAAAAAGAAAATTTACAAGAGATTTCCAGCACGCGCGGTGCAAGTAAAATCATTTGTCGTGGTCTAGCGTGTCAAAAGTAATGTTGTCCATCACAAGCATGATGCAAACAATTAAGTAGAACTGTCGATCATAGATCATTATGGAAAGTAGAACTGTCTGTTGTAAAATCATCAATGTAATTGTTTTCATGATTTATAATAAATAATATTTCAAACGACAAAAAAAAAAAACTAATATCAAATGCCTAACGGTACCATGACCTTAGACAACATTAAATTATACCGAAGACAAAAAATTTCTTTACTCAACGAACAATTAATATTATATATCAGAAACTGTTATTGCGGATAAATACTCATTTTTATTCAAAGTTTTAACATCTCTAGCAAAACAAATCACGTTCATATATATGTATATATATTTCTATTTATGTGTTGTATGTAGTTTGTACTATGTAGGGATGTCAATGTGGCTAATCCTCTTCATTTAACTTAGAGATTACCACTTAACTTTATATCTCTTTCAAACACTAAATATTAGTTTCAATAACGTACACATAAATATTAGTTTCATTCTTTCGAGCACTCTGTATGAGAGTAAATATGTAAATATTTGAAATAGGTATTATGGGCTGCATTGGTAACAAGGTCTTGATTTCTCTTATTAATTGCTCGAAATAGTTATTCCTATACTAGCAATAACTTACGGTTCCTTGCGGTGTTACAGGGATCTGTATCTGTGAGCATGTCAATCTATCAAACGCCGTTTTGTTTCTTGTGCACGCATCTGTCATCAGGGGAAAATGATACGGATCACCAGAAAAGAAATGATGATGTACGTGAAATTCACAGAAGAACTCAGTTTCAACCGCATTCTTTAAAGGCCAATGGGCTTCCAAGTAGCATCCGTGACCATGAGTACGTTTTATCTCTCACTTGATCCATATTTTTCTGAATTTATGAACATAACAAGATGAAACTTCTGTAGAAGAGTAATCTGGCTGGGAGATCTAAATTATCGGATTAACTTGTCGTATGAGAAGACACATGAGCTTATTGCAAGAAAAGAATGGCAGAGGTTGGTAGAGAATGAAGCATTTACTGCATTGTTTTGGTTAATACAAAGTCGTAATGTTTATGTTTTTAAAGGTTACTTATGAAGCAAACTTTTAAATAGAAATTACATGTCTTATTATTGGGTAGCTTTCAAGAGAAATGACAAAAGGGAATGTATTTGAGGGATGGTCAGAGGGAACTTTAGGTTTCCCACCAACATACAAATACGAAATCAATTCAGAAAACTACATCGGAGATGACCCAGAATCAGGAAAACGTAAACCAGCCTGGTATTAATGTCTTCATACTATATCTGGTACAGCAGTTCTCCGTAGCACGCATAAAAAGGCAAATCAATAAGGTTAAAGTGTCTGTGATTGATCAGGTGCGACCGCATCATTTGGAATGGAAAGGGAATGAAGCTTCTTCGTTACAGAAGGAACGAGCTTAAACTATCGGATCACCGGCCAGTCACAGCCACATTCTTGGCAGAGGTTGAGGTTTTGTCTCCACGGAAACTTCAGCGTGCGCTTGCCCTCACTTACGCCGAGATCCAAAGCCAAGAAGCGTTTACAGTCGCCTAAATACCCTGTTAGAGATAGAATCGAATTGAAAACCAAAACCTTTATTATAATAGTAGAAAACAGAACGATAACGTAACAAGAGTAAAACTCCCCAAAGAGAACTACGTTCTCTCCCTCGGCCTAATCCGATAGAACTCTCCAAAGCTCTTTCTAGCTTGGATGCCTCTTACAATGAGACTTAACCCCTATATATATATATTAAAACCCTAAAACGAGAAGGAAAATAAAGAAATAGAAACACCAATGATAAAAAGGAAATTTAACTAATAACTAATACGTATCATACCCTATCATGTCAGATCCATGCATTTGTACAAACTCCGTTTTGTGTAGAGAATATCACACATCATTTGCAATCTGTTCAGACACAAATGTGAAAGAGATATAAATCCCATATCCATTGATTAAGAGAAATGCAAAGGATATAATGTTGTAGAGGCCGAGCTGTTTTTTATTGATAAAGGTGAAGAGGTAGAAGATGTTGTATCTGATAATGATTCTGAAGACAGCGAGGATGATGAAACGACGAATGCTGCATTGATAAGTGCTGCACGCTCAATGGAAGCTGCGGAGAATGGAGCAAAGAAGAGGAAGGGAAAGGAAAGAGTAGCGAGAAGGCAAGTGTTGAGTATCTCAAGTATGATGCTGTTACCAGTTCAAAAGCTGATTCAAGCATGACAGAGATGTTGATGATTCCACAATTTGATTTATGTTGTCTTTTTTTTTTTTTTTTTTCCTTCTGTATGAGAATATGTTACGAGCATCAAAACTGAAATGGGAGTAGGCATGAACTTAACAAGAACATGTATTTGTGTTTTTGAAAAAGGAAAAAAAGATTGGCGTAAACAGGATTGAATGCTCACTTATTGGCAGCCAAACACATGTATGTGAATCAAGATCAAAAAAAAAAAAAAAAGAAATTTCAATCTCAATGGGATAATAATCATTTCTGTGGTCCGAGTTAATTTAATAAATGCATTGAGCTACCAAATTGTGGGTTCTATTCACATCTCTCGCTCTTTCTCTCACTGTCCGCTAAATTATATCAGGCTGGTGAAGATTCTTTGAGAAGATCAGGCCTTGGATACACCATTATACGTCCCGGTCCCTTGAAGGTACTCTTCTTTGAGTTAGCCAATGTGTATTTCTATGTCTTGATTATATTACAATTTTTCTGATACAGGAGGAGCCAGGCGGGCAACGAGCTCTGATATTTGATCAAGGAAACAGAATTTCTCAGGTTAGTTTCAACCACAACACATAAACTCAAGTCACCTCGCTCGCATACCGCAAAGGTGAAAAGACTCTCTGCTTGAGCTTACTTAACCTTCAAATGCCCAATTCTCTTTCATTTTTCAGGGCATCAGTTGCGCGGATGTGGCTGATATTAGATAACCACTTTGAAAAATCCAGGAAGAACAAGAAACTAGCGCAGAAGAGAAGAGCATTGAGCTACCAAATTGTGGGAAGGTTTACTTTTTACAAATTGAGCTACCAAATTTACTTTCTTTATTTGTTTTCTCAACCCATTTCTCTCTCTCTCTCTCTCTCTCTCTCTCTCTCTAATCTTCCTTCTCTTTCTTTTGTGAATCCTGTCACAGCGTTCTGGATTTAGTTTTTATGCTTAATTTTATCACAGAAGAGAAGAGCAATGGATTTTGGAAGTAAGCAAATCAGCGTACCACAACTTCACAAGCATCCTTTGATACCTTTTACTCGCTTCGCTTGTAGTACGTGTCTGGGGTGCAGCTCAGCCTTGGATGATTACGGTTGCCACAAAATCAACCACCCTTACATTTACGGAGGGTACCGCTGCAATGAGCTGGGGTGTGGTCATGTTGTGTTCCATAAAGAGTGCGCCAAGCCCTTACAAGAAATCAACCACTCTTCCCATCCGGACCATCCCCTCAAACTGATCATCCTAGATTCGGAAACATCTTCTTGTAGCTTCTGTGGAAAAAAGTTCAAACTCGGTTATTGCTGTTCAATATGTGATTTCAAGTTGGGTTTGGAGTGTGCTAGGAGACCAGAACCGCTTGTTCTTCCTGAAAATTCTTACGGACAAGAGCATCCACTCCAACTCTTCTGTGAATTCTTTTCAATGAGAGGGAAAATCTGCAAGGCATGTCCGAAAGATGTAATCACGACAGTCCCACATTATAGATCATGTCAACGGTGCGAATTTCTCATCCATGTGGATTGTGTAGATTTGTTTCCAGAAGCATACCACACTTCCCATCCCCAACACTCACTCAAGTCACTTAAATGTCAAGTCCCTGATTACGCCGACACGAACTGCCTTCTCTGCGCGACAAAGTTTGATGAACAACATCACCAACTTCACCACTGTGACGTTTGTAATTTCAGCATATGCAGAGCATGTATGAGAAACCCACCACCGGTTGGTGTTGAAAGCCTGACGACCCACGAACATCAACTTCATCTTGTTCCAAGACTCATCGATTTCACTTGCAATGCTTGTGGGACAAAAGGTGACCGTAGCCCTTATTTCTGTCTTCAATGCAATTTCATGATTCATCGGCAGTGTATCGATTTACCCCGCGTCATAAACATCAACCGCCACGATCACCGCATCTCTTACACCCCTCGCCTTGGACATGGAGAGTGGGAATGCAAAGTTTGTCGTAAAAAAGTGGATGGGTTTTACGGGGCTTATACTTGTTCCAAATGTCCTACTTTTGCTGTTCATTCAAGATGCGCAACGAGAGATGATGTATGGGAGATGGTCGAACTGGAAGGGATGCCCGAAGAAGATATAATAGCGCCATTCGAGGTGATTGATGATAACACGATAAAACATTTCAGCCATGATCATAACTTACAGATCAACAAGGATGGGATGATTCTACCTGAAAGCACACTTTGTGTAGCATGTGTCTTCCAGATTTGTTCAGAACCGTTCTACAGTTGCAAGCAATGTGAATATTTCCTCCACAAAAAATGTGCTAACCTTCCACGGAAGAAACGTCATGTGCGCAACAACCAGCCATTCATACTAAGCACAGATTCTCACCACGTAGTTGATGTCTGTCAGCTTTGTTGTCGAGTATTCACCGGTTTCAGGTACAAATCTGGACCTTATATGTCTATAGATGTACTATGCGCATCAACTTCAGATACACTTGTGCATGAAAGCCATCCAGATCATCCTTTATACTACTACTCTTCAGATAAAGATAACCATCGTAAGCGTTGTAGTCGATGTGGGAACGAGAGTGAGATTGTCTTTAGTTGTGGTGAGTGTGACTACATTTTGGACGGCAAGTGTGCTCTTTTACCGAAAAAGGTAATGAAAAAGAGGTACGATGATCATCCTCTCTTCTTGTCTTATGGTGACATAAATGTGGATGAGAAATATTGGTGTGAGGCATGTGAAACAAAAGTGGATCCAAAGAGAGGGTTCTATACATGCAGTGACTGTGGGGTTGTTTTGCATATTTCATGCGTTGTGGGAGACTTCTCATATATCATGCCAGGTTCAGATTTGGAGTACATTAGCTACGATTACTATTATGAAGTGGTATCCAATACCTCTATTTGTAGACCACTTTGCTCTGTGCGTAACTCTCGATGCAAGCTCCCTTCCATTCTTAAGCGTACCAAGGCCGGAGTTGATGTATACTTTTGTTCTTTAGAATGTCGTTTGAAGTTTAGAGAATGACAAGGCATATTTTAATTTAAAAAAAAAACTTTGTATCATCGTTCTAATGGATGTTATAATTATGTTTAAATCAATACATGTGTCCCACGATTAATCCGATTTCTGAAACTTAAGAGGAACCTAACATAAACAAAAATTTGCTCGTGGTCAAGACAAATCTCCTATTATTTGGTTCCGTCTGCTTCAACCATCTTGAGTCTCATTGATTTACGCCAACTTCATCCTCCTTAAGGCTTCCACAAACATTACATTCAAGAACCCGTGAAGAAGCATCATGAGTCTTTGGCGGAAGCGGAGCCAGAGTGCCAAAACAATTCTCCTTCTCACACATATATCTCGCAAAGAAGTATGCGTGAGGGAAACTAGATTCTTCTTCTTCTTCCCCCTCTGAATCCTCCATTTCTTCTTCTTCACCTTCATCATCCATCTCTCCCATAACCTCGTTCTCATCTTCTTCCGACCAACTAGATTCCACTTTGCACCGATCACAGTCACATTTGAAGCCATAATCCTCAAGCAATCTCTTCTGTCTGCTCGAGTAGTTCATGTTCACAGGGAAATAGCTCAAACAGACCTCTCTTCCTTCAGGAACATCGTGGATCCTCCTCGGTATTGCCATCGGAAGCAGAGTCAACGTTGTCGAATCTACAAGCATTAGGAAGATAATCGTGATTGAAAAACGACGTCTTGGGATAAATCCCATAGGCCCGTACCGATCTTTTCTCGTTCGAAACAGAGAACGGTTCCATCAAACCAAAGCCGTTAACTTTATCCTTAGCCAGCAGAGCCGCCGTGAGCTCCCGCGAGATCGGAACCGGAAGAGGTGGACACACGGCAGATAAAAGAGAATGAAGGAAATCAGCTGCAGCGGAATCAGAAGTAGACTCTCCATTACCTTGGACCGAGAGCAATATCTGGAAATCGGAAGGAGAACCGGCGGCGAGATCGTAAGCAGAGAGGAGGAAACGAGCTTGGACTTGGCGTTCAGAAGGTTGATCGGCGAATGCGGCGGAATCTGATTGGGGAATCCGGCGGAGAGATTCGCAGAGCCAAGGAGTGTGAGAGGCGGAGCAATTAGGGCAACAAAAGGAGACGAGGGAGCAAGATTGACATTTCCTCGCCGATTGAGATAACAGTCGGAAACAATGGTCGCAGTAAGGAGAAGCAGAGGAGAGAAAAGGAAAAGCAGAGTAGAGGAGTAGAGGAGTCTCTCTGAGAATAACTTGTCCGGCACGAAGAGACTGAGCCGCCACCAAACTCCTTCCTCTTCCACCGATTTCTGCAACTCTCAGGAGCGTCCCGCCTTAGCTCCGCCGTCGTTCATCTTTACCACCAGCCATCGATTAGGGTTTTAACAGAACTTATATGGACGAAAATGTGAAAGGTTTAAACGGTGCCGTTTGGTCGCATTTCGGGATACGGGAGACATACTAATGGGCCTTGTATAAGCTTTGTCGGATTTTTGGCCCACGTGTTAAACGAATGACTATACAAAATTGTACTATTTCGCAAAGTAAATTTACAAACAGTTATGGCTACCAAACAATTTTTCAATAAAATAATTTATATTTATTTATACTATTAAAATGGGTATACTTTTGTGTCCAAACAGTGACACTTTCATATAATCCTATTTTTTTCCTGTATAACTAATATTCATGTTGCCAAACAGATATTTTTGGTTAAATTAAAAAAATTGATTATATTGGTTCAATTAAAGAGTAGTTTAATTAATTAATCTAATTATAGAAGTATATCAGTCAATTTTAAGATGACTCCGTTTCTCTCTTTAGGCAATTTCTATGGCGATTTCAGAAACGAATCTCCTTCTCTCTTCTGAGTCACTGTCCGACAGTTACAGACTGTTTTCTTGCCGGTTTCTGTCCGTTGAGAAGTTTCTCTGGCGGTTATGAGAGTTATCTCCTTCTCGGTATTCTCCAAATCCCTAAACCGCCATGGATTCCCCCTCCTATAAATATTCTGGTCTTTGCCCTCGATTCTGGTTTCTTTCGTCAAATTTCTGCAATTATGAGTGATAATATCATAAGGAAAATACAAGATATTGCATTGGGCATGAATGATGCTCCAATTGCTCTTCCGCAAGCGGTTTGTGCCCAAGCGGCGCAAGCGAATCGTCTCGCAATTGTTGGAGTTCTTCTCAACCCAAAGAAGCAAAATATGCGAGCGTGATCAACCAGTTGCCTCGTTTGTGGGGTCTAGGTGCTGATGTCGTTGGAAGAATTGTTAATCCAACAAGATTCCAATTCGTGTTTAAATCGGAAGAGGCTCTCAATCTGGTTCTCTGACATGGTATGTGGTCCTTCAGTGAGTGGATGTTAGTCACTCAACGATGGCACCCAAATCTTTTAGAGGTTGAGATGAAGACAATCCCGTTTTGGATTCAGATTCGCAGGATACCTTCTCACTTTTTAAATCGGGAAATGGTTGAGTTTATTGGCCATACTCTTGGTCCGGTGGTCGGATATGATTTTGATGAAACAACGAATCTGGTTGATTTTGTGAGAGTCAAAGTGAATTGGAATATTGATGAACCACTACGTTTCAAACGAAATTTCCAATTCTCTACAAATGAAAACACCATTATGAGTTTTCGTTATGAGAGATTGAGGAATTTTTGTGTCAAATGTGGCCTTCTTTCTCATGAATCGAAAGATTGTCCGTTGCGTTTTGATGGTGAAGATGACGATCATCATGAGGATGGAGATGGTGAATGATGATCATCAAGAGGAAAACCATGGAGAGTTTGTTCCTGAGGATATTGTAGATGCAAATCAAAACCAGACTGTTGCTGGACAGTCTTCTGGCCAAGTTAGCGATGCCATACGAAGTCCTTCTGTGAAAACTGATATGATGGCCGAAAAATGGCGTTATGTTCAATCCCAGATGCTGCAAACAGAATCTCTTGGCTTTGGAAAGAGGAAAAGGGATAAGATTGAAGCAATGTTGTGATGCTATGATAATAATCACTCTGGCATTAATACTTCTGATCTGTATGCAGACTTGAATCCAATCACTATTCCATGTATTCATGCCTCTTATGTTGATGTGTCTAAGAGTTTAGAGTTTCGCAAATGTCGCATGGAATGAAAAATTTTAGGAAACAAATAGAAGAGGAGGAATATCAAAGGCATAGATTGGCAAAAGGAAAGTTTAGGGAAGAGGAATTCATGGATGTTTTTGATGCTTATGTGAATCATGGAGAAGATTCTGGCCTGCGCAAGAAAAAAAGGGAGGCAGTGGAATGTATGCTTGAGAGTCCACTAGCCATTGAACCTGAACGGATGGTCCTGTTTCCGTTCCAAGAGGTTCTGTGTGAATCTACTGGTTCATGCTCAGAAGTCAAGTAGATCGACAGAGGTGCGGGGGGCCCGGTACCCCCACAGTCAATATGAAGATCTGCTCATGGAATTGTCGGGGTTTACAAGCTCCACTCACCAATGAAAGACTGGAGGAACTCTGCAAATCAGTTTCTCCGGACTTATTATTTTTAGTGGAAACTCTAAATAAGTGTGATATTGTAAGAGATGTGTGTGTATCTTTAGGATTTGACTTTGTAATTTCAGTTCCTCCTTGTGGCAGAAGTGGAGGAATCGCTCTATTATGGAAAAAGCAAGTGTATAAATAAGCTTTTCCAATCTGTAAGAATGATTGATGTCTTTGTTGAATACAATGGCATGGATTTCTATTTGTCTTGTGTTTATGGTGATCCAAATCATTCTAAAAGACATGAATTATGGGAACGGATTGAAAGAATACATCAAGGACCATGGTTACTCATTGGTGATTTCAATGAAATCTTATCAAATGAAGAAAAAGATGGAGGCCCTTTGCGTGATGAACGAAGATTTCAAGATTTCCGAAACATGTATAGTTCATGTGACTTTGCAGATCTTCGATATAAAGGAAACAAATTTTCTTGGGTTGGATAGAGAGGCAAACATTTAGTTAAATGTTGTTTGGACCGTGTGGTGACTAATTATGAATGGTTAGCAAAATTTCCTGCATCAGAAGCAGAATTCCTTCGCTTATACAGATCAGATCATCGCCCAGTCATAACTATTGTAGCTTTTGTTGATGAAAATCCGATTAAACAATTTTGTTTTGATAAACGATTATTACAAATTAAGGAGTTCAAGGATTACTGGAACTCTCCTCGACTTCGGAACAGTTGTACGATTCTAGATAGAATCAGAGAATGTCGAAAATTAATGGCCCAATGTCGAAAGTCTTCAAAATTGAACTCGGCAAAACGAATTGATAATCTCCAATTTGAACTCGAATTAGCATTATTATCTTCAAGATCTTCACGCCGGTCGATCCCTCGTTTACGATTGCAACTTGCCCAAGCTTATCGAGATGAAGAGACCTATTGGAAACTAAAAAGCAGAAATTCATGGCTGACTGAAGGAGATAAAAACACAAAATTCTACATGCATGTACCAAAGAACGATACTCAAGAAACCGTATTCATTCTATTATCGATAGTTTTGGACATATATCGTGGAGACCTGCAAGTTGGAGATCATGCCCATAATTTTTTCCAAGATATTTACAAAAGTGACAACAACATTTATTTCCATCGATTTTTTCTAAGTTTAAACCACCAATCACAGAAGATATAAATCGACAAATTACGAGAGACTTCACGGTAGAAGAAATTTATGAAGCTGTATGTAGTATTGGAGCGGACAAAGCTCTGGGACCAGATGGTCTAACTGCTAGATTTTATCAAGAATGCTGGGATATTGTTGGGGAGGATGTCATTCACGAAGTCACACACTAATCAAACCCTCAACCTTGCATCCTGATGTTAATCATACCAATATATGTATGATCCCAAAAATAAGCAAACCGGTTACACTTTCTGATTATAGACCTATAGCCTTGTGCAATGTTCAATACAAAATTATTGGTGAGGAGATTAAAGTCATCTCTAAATCAGATAGTGTCTGAATCTCAAGTAGCTTTTATTCCTCGATTGATTTCAGATAATGTGTTAATTGCTCATGAATTATGCATTCCCTGAAGTCACGAAAAAGAGTCTCCCAAACATATATGGCCATTAAAACCGACATGAGCAAAGCGTACGATCGAGTGGAATGATGTTTTTTAGAAGAGACTATGCGTGCTTTTGGATACTCTGAATTATGGATCAGTTGGATAATGACAATGGTTCGTTCTGTCAGTTACTCAGTTTTAATCAACGGAAATCCACAAGGCTTCATTACTCCAGAACGTGGTATTCGTCAAGGGGATCCGCTATCACCTTATCTATTTATTCTGTGTGCCGATGTAATGAGCCATCTCATTTATGTTAAGGTTCGAAAAAAACAAATAAATGGGATTAAGGCAAGTAACGGTGTCCCGTCAATCACACACCTCCTCTTCGCCGATGATTCTCTGTTTTCTGTATTGCTAATCAGAAAAATTGTCTTGCAATAAAAGAAGTGTTTCGAATTTATGAACAATGCTCAGGACAAAAAATAAACCAGGAAAAATCAATGATTACATTTGGATCTCGTATACTGAGAGACAAACAAGAAAGACTGAAGAGAGTGTTTAGAATTAACAATCATGGAGGTGGTGGAAAGTATTTGGGATTACCCGAACAGTTTGGGAGAAAGAAAAAAGAGATGTTCAACATTTTATTTAACAGAGTAAAAGAGCGTACATCATCTTGGAAGGCGAGGTTTTTATCACCGGCGGGTAAAGAAGTCTTGTTAAAATCAGTTGCCATCTCAATGCCGGTATACTCTATGTCATGTTTTAAGTTACCTCAACAAGTTGTTTCAGAAATAGAGAGTACGTTGATGCGGTTCTGGTGGGAAAACAATTCACAAGAACGGGGAATTCCATGGGTTGCTTGGAAAAGATTACAATATTCTAAAAATGATGGTGGTTTAGGTTTTCGAGACTTGGCTAAATTCAATGACGCCTTGTTGGCTAAACAGGCTTGGAGACTTTTAACTAATCCACAATGCTTGTTTTCCCGTCTATACAAAGCCCGATACTACAAAGATATTGATCACTTATTTGATGCCAAACCTCGGCCTTACCATTCATTCGGCTGGGCTTCTCTTCTAGAGGGTATTAAGTTGTTGAAACAGGGATCTCGTACTATACTTGGTGATGGTTGTCAAACAAGGATTTACTAGGACAACTGGCTCCCGACCCATCCACCAAGGCCGACAACATCAGACAATAGCAATTCTGAAAAACTAGTGTCTGATTTAATTACGGATAATGGTCTTATACGTTCTTGGAATGAAAACGCAATGACTAACAACCTAACAAATGTTGATCGCGAGCTTGCCCATTCGTTATACTTGGGCCAGTATCGAGAAGAAAATAAAGTTAGATGGAATTACACTAAATCTGGGATTTATACAGTTAAATCGGGTTACTGGTTTTCAAGACATATTCAACAATTTGATAATGTCTTACCACCAATACCAAATGGAGACCCGCTTTTGAAAACCAGAATTTGGAAGCTACAAATCATGCCAAAACAAAAACATTTTTTATGGAGATCGTTATCTGGAGCTTTGGGAACGGCTTCACGTTTAATTACCTGTGGTCTGTGTATTGATAGTACATGTCAAAGGTGCTGCTCACAACCGGAAACCATTAATCATATGCTATTTACATGTCCGCTATCAATTTCAACCTGTCGTGTTTCCAATTTGCCTTTAACCTTTTTAACATCTCCCTCAAACAACCTTGAAGAGAATATCAAAAATATTTTGGATTGCCAAAATGAAACGGGTTTAACAGAGTATCAAAAACTTTTGCCTTTTTGGTTAATGTGGAGAATCTGGAAATCAAGAAACAATTTAATTTTCCAAAAAAAAGTATAAATCCAAGAAGGGATGTTTCATATGCCATGGCTGATGTGAAAGAGTGGATAATGAGTTCGATGATAGTCGGGGAAACAAACAAACGGAATGCTTGCTCTGTTCGTAACAATCAAGTTCCTCCTGCTTGGAAATGATCGAATATAGGCTCTCTTAAATGCAATTACGACGCTGCATACAATCCATTAACAAGACATGTCATCGGTGGATGGATTCTTCGTGATCATCATGGTTTTGCCAAATTCTGGGGATCCGCTAATTTACAAGGAGCAATATCATGTCCTGAAGCAGAAGGTAAAACACTCTTACATGCATTACAATGCATGTGGAGCTTCGGTTTTGATTCGATCTGTTTTGAAGGTGATCGCAAAAACTTGGTCGACATATTGCAAGGTTCTAATGAAGACATATCAATTCTGAACTTAGTTCAAGATATTAATTTTTGGCGTTCAAAATTTAGAAGTCACTCAATAGCTCATGTTAAAAGACAATCAAATGAGGCAGCCCATTTAATGGCACAAAGAGGACCTCCGAACAATATTTTTTTCTTGGGTTGTATTTACCCACCTCATTGGAACAAAAACCTTGTATTCAGACTTTTCTATTTCAAATTAATATAATATATTTCGTCGAATAAAATAAAAATAAATATATATATATATATATATATATATTAATTTCAATTCGTAATTNTAAATAAAATTGATTATTATAAATAACATATTACAAAAATAATTAAAAGTTTTATTATTATTTTGTTACGACAATAATATTACTTATTTTGAATTTTTGAATTTAGATTATGCCAAATATTTTAATAATCATTTTTTTAAAACGATACAGATTTAAAATTAACAATTTGCATTAAATGATAATCTTAAATTTTGAATTTAATGTTGATTTTCTGAGATTTCATCAACAGTTACAAACAAAATATTCGGAATTAATAAAAAAATATGTTTACTTCTAAATTTAAATCTAATTAATACACTCAAATTTATAATTGAATATTTTTCAAAACTGAAAACTGAAAATATTATTAATTAGATTTGCACAACGATAAATTCGATCATGCATATGGACAGCATTCAATTACTAATACAGATTCAATATTTTTTATTTACATATATAAAATGATTAATATTTTAGGAATCACACAATTTTAGGAATTGTTAATTTAGAATTAAATTCGAAATACAAATCTAATTAATTTTGGTAAGATTGTCCAAATTTTGTTAATATTCGTTTATATTAATAATGTTGTGAATAAAAAAGAGAGAAAATTATTGTGTGTTTTATTCCATGAATAATGATAGGTATATATATGTTTACAAAGACTTGGAGAACAAGTTGATGGAGAATAAGTAAACCTAGAATATTCTAGAACCTTCCAGAATATGGGCTTTATAGTGGGCATCCATATTTGCGTGTTCTTTGCTGCCTCATTAAAACCTTATCATGGAAAAATTCAATGGGATAAAAACCATGATAAGGAAAAAGAGTACAATCACGCATACCATCATATTTCCCCCCCTGAAAACATCTTCTTCATGAGATGCATTCCAATCATATATATCATCTTTAGGGAATTGATATAAGCATAACCTTAGTTAATACACTCGTATGATTATCATAATTTTTTAGGTTATTGAACTTCTGGTCCATAACATCCTTCTCACATAGAAGATATTTTCTTCGTCTATTTGGACTTCATGCCAAATTTTCTTTTACATACAATCGTCTAAACATTCATATTGTACATACGAACTATTCATGCTCCTTATTGTAAAAGGTATTATTTTGACTTTCCTTCTTGTTATATGAAAGTACATCTTTTAATCATGAAAAAGATCAATAAACTACTCAAATAGCATTTTAAGTGTGGTACTTCAAGGCCAAACACATGTGAGCATTCTTTATCTCAAATCATGCAAGGATCTTTTGAGATAACATCTCTTTCCTTAGATTTACAATTTGGAAAACTTAAAGACAATGTTATCTTTCTAATTAAATTCGTTTCTTCCAAATTTCGACTTTCAATAACTCTTTAAGAGTTTTGATTATGTTCAAATCAAGGATCCCGTTGATCCATAGTCTTTTGATAAATACACATTTGTATATCGATTAACCTCATAATATTCACTTTAAGAGTATACTCGTGGTTTGTGCTATACGAGTGGACCGTCATGCCATTCGGCCTCACCAACGCCTCTAGCACCTTTATGCGTCTAATGAACCATGTTCTTAGAGCATACATCAGTAAGTTTGTTGTAGTTTATTTCGATGATATTTTAATATACAACAAATCTTTGTCCGATCATGTGACACACCTTAAGCATGTGCTAAAGACACTTCATAAGGAAGGAATTTATGCAAATCTCAAGAAGTGCACATTTTCACTGATCAACTAGTTTTCCTAGGTTTTGTTGTAAGCTCGCTGGGACTACAGGTTGATGAAGAGAAGATACGAGCCATCAAGGAGTGGCCTGCCCCAACCACGTTAGCCAAGTTAGGAGCTTTCACGGATTGGCAAGCTTATACCGTCGCTTTGTCAAGTTCCAGAGGCGAGTTCATGTTTCAAAGCCTGAAACGAAGAAAAACAAAAACGAAAATTAAAAAGAAAAAGTTTGTTCTAGAGTCGATTTACTAACCTCTAAGGTGTGACTGAACAGTAGCAATTGCCTCCCCGGCAACGACACCAAAAACTTGATGCGTGTGGATTTGTTTATCCAAACTTCAGGTTTTAAATTTATAAACCTAAAAGTCTAGTGCACATATGTGGAAGAGTTTTTTGGCAACATTATTATTTCCCGATTGACAAAACCCTTGGATTAGAGTAATATAAGTAACTGTATTAGCAACCACTCCTCTCAGAGACATTTTGTGGAAGATTTTAAGACCATCATCAACCCTCTTAGCCTTACAATATCCATTTATAAGGATACTATAAGTCACGAAATTAGGATCGCATCCCTTGCTAGCCATCAAATCCAGCATCTGGTTAGCCTCCTCTAGGCGGTTCTCCATGCAAAACCTATATATCAAAGAAGTATATGTAATGGTATCAAGATCTTTGCCTCTTGTGATCATCTCCTTGTACAATTCTTTAGCCTCAAGAAGCTTTCCCTCTTTCACAAAACTATCAATCAATGAAAGTGGGGACGTCGGGGGTGATTTTCCTTGTGATCATATCCCTCAGCAACTGTGCACCATCATCCCATCTACTGTCATTACAAAAGCCTCCTATGAGAGAGTTGTAGGTAAAAACATTTGCATTGATCCCTTTCATTTCCATTTCATTGAAAAGGTTGAGTGCATCATCATAATTCCCGTCTTTGCAAAGACCATCAACAACGATATTGTATTTGGCTGCATCGAGCTTGATCTTTCTTTCTTCCATATTTCTGAGCAAATTTAAGGCCATGGAAGTTTTTTCGGACCTGCACATTATATTCAAAACCGGTCCACAGGTAAACGAATCGAGTTGAGACCCATTTTCCACCATTCGATCTATTAAATCCATTGCTTCAGACACTTTACCCTTAAGACAAAGTCCATTGACAAGAGTGTTAAGCGTTATGAGATTGCACATATGTTCTGTTTTGACTATACGATCAACTAATTCCACAGCTTCAAAGTCTCTACCCTTGAGGCATAATCTGTTTATTAAAGTTGAGAATGTGATTGTGTTGGGCTCATACCCAAGTTTCAAGATCTTTCCCATAACAAAAAAAGTAAAACCGAGTTTACGACGCCGGCAGAAAAAATGGATCATAATATTCAGAGTGTAGATGTCAAACACAACCTCCTGAAATTTCATCTGCTTGCAGAGGGCTAACACGAGATCATGCTGTTTTGCATTTGGAAACTAAACTAAACAATCTATTGAAATCTATGATTGTAGGGAGAGGAAGAGACCGAACCATGGACTGGAAGAGATCAACAGCATCATCTTTCTGGATATCGACAATCCCATTTCTCAATCTTTCTCTGTAAGAGAGATTCCTATCGCTGCTGAGACCAGAAAAGTCTCTTTCGCAGAGATACAAGAGCTCATATGGGCTGTGGAATAAAACATTAATGAGAGTACTTGTCTCAGGTAAACGGGGATGAAGAAATTTCAAAGCTTGAGCACTCCTCCGTCTCGGTATCATCAACATCATCTTTGGTTCCGAGAGCTAAATTTGCCACTGAAGCAACAATTTTGATTTATATCCTTGAGAGAAGCAGCGCCTTTCTTTCCACTGCATTCATGTCGTATCTTTTTTTAGGACACTCTCAGCCTCACTAGTTGTCCCTTTGTAGACAGCACAAGAAGTAGAAGTCTTGTTTCTTTGCTTCGTCTGGTGATCCATTCCCTTATGATCAATTTAAACAACTAACTGGATAACGATCTAGAAGAACTCATTTATATAAATGACTATTAACATTGACATTACAAAAGTCAATCAAAGTGGAAGTGATCAAATTGAAGAACGTTCAGCAAGCTTTATGCATGGCAGTAAAAATAAAAAACCAACTCCAATTAAAGTGTATGTGATTGATCGACCGCATCATTTGGAATGGAAAGGGAATTAAGCTTTTTCGTTACATAAGGTGTTAGCACCAAGGAATGAGGTGGTTGCACAACATAATCGTATGTGCAACACAAGATACTGGAATTAAAGACACTACGTTAAAATAGAAGGTGTGACGTGGCAAAAGATCATTGGTTCTAGAGACACAAGAGATACTGGTACAAAGAATCTCAATATCGACAAAAAGGAAGATTTGGAGATATCCTCATGATTGGAGAAGATATTCTTGGAGTTGGAGAATATAACGTAAGCGGAGGAGCCGCTAGGTTGATTATCCAAAAACAGAGACGTCGCGTGGTACGTGCTCAAGAGGTTTTGGTGAGAGAACAGAGAGTTCTTGTGAGAACAGAGAGTTCTTGTATTGGTTGAGATTTAGAACGGGTGAACAAGAGTGTTCAAAGGTTCTTGGGTAGATTAGAAATTGGTCAGTGGCAAGTCAAGTTGTGATGTTGCGTAAATCTGATTAAACAACTTGTAAGATGTGTGTTTAAGTGATTTCTAATAAAGCAAATAGAGAATTTGCAGAATCTGTCCAACCGTTCTTTGTTGTCTTTGTGTTCTTGGTTTTACAATTGGTATCAGAGCGGGACACCTAGCCGAAGGAGTACACTTCGAACCCAGGTGAGATCTGAGAAGAACATGGAGACAATAGCCATTCGACGAACTCTTATGCTCGATGAGAACAATTTCGGTCACTGGAAGGTGCGTATGAAGTAGAGAATCAGGTCGATCGACGAGGATGCGTGGACTGCTATGGAAATCGGGAAGAACCATATGTTCTTGATGAAGCAGGAGAAAAGAAGCATAAACCAAAGGATAAATGGACTGAAGCGGATAAAGATGCATCGAAATTCAATTCTAAGGCAATCAGCGAGATTTTTGCAGCTATTGATCTTGACGAGTTCAAACTGGTTCAAGGTTGTGTCGCTGCTAAGGATGCTTGGGAAGTGCTGATTAATTTCTATGAAGGAACATCCAGTGTCAAGAGAACAAGGATAGATCATCTGACATCTCAGTTTGAGAATCTGCGTATGGGAAGTGATGAATCCATCTCAAGTTTTGGAATCTAAACTCAACTCTATAGCCAATGAGGCGATGGTGTTAGGGAAGGTTTACAAAGACAAGAAGTTGGTGAAGAAACTGCTACGCTGCTTACCGCCTAAGTTTGGAGCTCAAAAGGCTGTTCTCAAAATGGCAATGAGCACTGATGAGATGAAATTTTCTCAACTCCTTGGTATGCTCAAAGCTGAGGAAATGGAGGTTGAGGCAAATCAACCAAATACTATCCAAGGAATCGCCTTCAGTGCAAATCAAAAGGTAGATCGGATGCAAAAGTTGGAAGAGAACATGAAGCAGAAGGTTGAGGAAGGCATGGGGTTGATGGCCATAAATTTCAGAAAAGCTTTGAAAAGGATCGAAAAAGGTCAAGGAAGGACAGTTAGCAGAACTCAAGAGAGCAAGCCTGCACGAAGCTCAAATCGTGTTTCAAGACCAGATTTTGGAAAAACGAATAAGAGAACGGATTTGTAATGTCACGAGTGTGAAGGACATGGAAATTTCAAATCGGAATCTCCTCTAGCTAAACTCTAGTGCTATGAATGCAAGGGTTTTGGTCATGTGAAGACAGACTGTCCAAATCTTTATAAGAAGAATGACAAGTCGTTCTTGAGTTTCAATGAAACTGAGTCAGAGGGAAGTGATGAGGAAGGTGACTTGTTTAATTTTGTGGCACTTGTAGAAGAGAAATATGATACAGAATCTGATACTGAATCTGAATCATATGAAGATGATGAAATCGATGCAAAAGCTGAATATCGATCGCTATATGATAATTGAGTTAAGTTGAGCCATGATAACCTGCAGTTACTAAAAGACAAAGCGATTTTGGAAGCAAAAGTCAATATTCTGGAGCTTGAAAGCAAACCAACCAGGGAGAGTTTCGATGGACGTATATCAGATGCAGCAGTTGTGTTACACACAATGTCATATGTGTCACACGCCGACTTAGAATCGAATCAAAAGGAGATAAAATAGGAAATTGCAGTTGGCCTCAAGAAATCAGATAATTCTAAAAAGAAAAATGAGTCAGACAAGGAGAAAGCTGAAGTGTTGAAGGATGATGCATCTGATGTTGAGGTTTCTATTGATGTTGAGAATAAAGAAAAGTCAGAAAAGGAGAGCTTAAAGGTTTTGGAATTGGAAGTCAAAATGGTTAAGATGCAGGAACTGCTTGCTCAATAGAAAGAAAAGAGCAGGAGTCTTAAACATGATTTGTCTGAGAATTACAAGAAAATCAGAATGTTGAACAAGGGAACTGACAAATTAGATCACTTGCTGACAATCAGAATTGGGGACTGGGCTTTAATGGTCATGATCAACCAAGTTGGAGTTATGTGGAACCAAGTTATCAAAACATGACTTTGTTCAAGGTAAACACGATAGGGAAAAGGAAATTAAAAACATCCAGGTGGAAATGAGAAAGATCGATATTCCAAAACACCAGAGGATGACACCAAAGAGAGAAGTCATCAAGCCAAAAAAAGCTTGTTATTTTTGCGAGAAGAGTGGACACATTAAGAGGAACTGTTTTGAGCTGAAGAAGTAAATCAGGGAGGCTTGGAGTAACAACAACTGTCACATCGAGAGAAGACACTATGGAAAGGTGTGGATAGCAAAGAAGTACTTGTATCCCAACATACTTTGTGATTTCGACAGCGGATGCTCTAAACATATGACTGGAAATCAGAAGATCTTGAACAGTGTGTTTGATGACAAGATTTGTGCTACATTGGAAGAAGTGACACATGAAGGAGTTGTGTTACACAAGCAGAGCCCAGAAATTTCTATGAGAAGAGACGATGAAATAAATGATGAGCAAACCCTTGGGAATGATGACTGTGAACCAAGAAATCTGGTGACACGGTTCAAGATACAGACAAGCAAGGAAGCTAGAACCTCAATGAGTACCACTGCCAAGTTTAATTTCAAGGGACACAGAGGGAATAAAAGTTGATGAACATTTTCCTTGTGCTTTTCATGTTATTTTTCTCTGAGAGTGCACTCAAGCAGGGGGAGAATATGAGGACTGAGCGAATCCAGACGGAGAGAGTGGAGAAGAGAGAGAGACTAAGGATGCAAGAAGCTTGAGGTGTCACACTCAGACAAAAAGGGGGAGATTGTTAGCACCAAAGAATGAGGTGGTTGCACAACATAATCGTCTGTGCAACACAAGATACTGGAATTAAAAACACTACGATAAAATAGTAGGTGTGACGTGGCAAAAGATCATTGGGTCTAGAGACACAAGAGATACTGGTACAAAGAATCTCAATATCGACAAAAAGAAGATTTGGAGATATCCTCATGATTGGAGAAGATATTCTTGAAGTTGGAGAATATAACGTAAGCGGAGGAGCCGCTAGGTTGATTATCCAAAAACAGAGACGTCGCGTGGTACGTGCTCAAGAGGTTTTGGTGAGAGAGCAGAAAATTCTTGTATTGGTTGAGATTTAGAACGGGTGAACAAGAGTGTTCAAGGGTTCTTGGGTAGATTATAAATTGGTCAGTGGCAAGTCAAGTTGTGACGTTGCGTAAATCTGATTAAACAACTTGTAAGAATTGTGTTTAAGTGATTTCTAATAAAGCAAATAAAGAATTTGCAGAATCTGTCCAATCGTTCTTTGTTAACGAGCTTAAACTATCGGATCACCGGCCAGTCACAGCCACATTCTTGGCAGATGTTGAGGTTTTGTCTCCACGGAGACTTCAGCGTGCGCTTGCCCTCACTTACGCCGAGATCCAAAGCCAAGAAGCGTTTTCAGTTGCCTAAATACCCTCTCAGGTCAGATCCATTTGTACAAACTCCGTTTTGTGTAGAGAATATCACACATCATTTGCAATCTTTATATTTTGTAGTTCTCATTTACACATCATTTGCAATCTGTATAGTGTGCACGCGAAAAAATACGAAAAAATATTTGATTTGAAGATACAGACGGAGAACGAAGACCGTTTATTTCACGTAGATACATTTCATTTTGCTTCACCTTTAGTATATAAACAAGTTATTAGTATTACTGTGTGTTAATTATGAGACTCCATCAAATTACAAAACAAAACTCAGAAATATAGAACTCAATTTTTTTCTTAAAAACATATTGTTCAGACACAAATGTGAAAGGGAAATAAAGCCCATCCATTGATTAAGAGATACAGTTGAAAACACCAAATACAAAACATAACCAAAAAACCAGAACTCAGATTTTATCATTAAGCCACAAACCGAAGCTGAACCGGTTTGAGTTCGATCAATTTCTCTTATATGAGAAAACCGATCGAGGTCAAACCGGACCCTTCATTACATAATCGATAAGACATACATCTCTAAACCAAAGTTAACCGAACCGGTACCTAGTAATCAGTGGTTATACGCATACATAGAAAACAAGTAATAATCAGAAGTTACTATCTTCAAACCGCAGCTTCATGACAAGAGACTTGAAGCAAACTCATCAAGCTCTTGATCGCTGAATAAACCTTCAAAATTTGTCTCAAAATCTTTGAGTTGTTGATCACTGAAAGTACATTCAAAACCTGTCTCAAAATCTATGAGTTGATCAAGATCCATCTCTTCATCATCCAAGTTTCCTGCAGGTAAATCGTTGTTGTTGTCTGTAACACATAAATTGTCAGAAATTGCCAGAATCTGATCCTGATCTTCAGTGTTGTTGAGATTTTCAGGTAAATGTAAATCATCATCCAAGACAACGATTTCTGTATCTGTTTTGAGACAATCATCAGGAATTCCACAATTGGTCTGAAGATTAAGTGTTTGATCCAACTCTTGAGTTCTGATGTTGTTGTTGTCCGTAAGGCAGAAATTTTCAGAAATCTCCGTATCTGTGTTCTGTAAACATTCTGGAACGCAACAAATTGCAGAAGCGGACTGCAGATTTAGGGTTTGATCAGTTCCTTGGTGTAAAACAACATCGCTCTTCTTCTTCTTTTTGTCGTTGTTCTTCAGATCTCTTTGATTGATATTCACGGCGACCTCCGAACGCAATCGCCTCGCATCCCTCAATACACTCGACATGGACTCGATCGCTTCCTTGATTTCTTCCAGATTCTCCGATATGTTAAGCCTATCGTCGTCCCACCAAAACCCTAGCCCTAGATCCTTGCGAGCCAAGCAGATACCAATGTCTTCTCTCGTCTGTTTAGTTTCCGCTGGAATAGGAACAGGACTCTCTCCGGCGAGATAAGCGGAGACGACGGCATCAACGGAGGAGTGACCGAAAGAGTAGAAGGAAACGTTTGATTGTGAAGAAGAAGGAGTCGCTAGAACTGCGATTTGGGCGCCGGAGAGAAGACAAAGCTGTGAAGCTTTACTGTAGAGACCGTAACTGCGTTTGGTGAAACATGTGGCGAGTGAGTTTTTCTTTGTTATCTTCTCAATCGGAATCTTCCTCTTTGTGCCTCCTTTCACCATTTTTGTTCTATGAAGAAACTAAACCCTAATTCTCAAATCACTAAGCGAATTAGACACTGTCGAGAGAGGTTTTAAATTTTTTTGTTTTGTTTTGCGTGGGAGAAGAAGAAGAAGATGGCCACTCTCTATCTCTCTCTCTCTGTTATATATAGTAATATAGATAGGGTTTGTGTGTAACTAATTAAATCCGCTAATCACTAATTAAATGAGTTAAGTACTGTAATGTTTCCTTTTTTAAGTGAACCACCTGAAACAACATCAAACCAAGACCGGTTACATTAAACCGAAGTTATTTAGCTTAGTGATAGAGTTAACACGTTATTATATTTTAAACCAAACCAAACTAAATTCGGTTAACGTAATAACTAAACCAATTAAACCAAAACAAAATCGTGAAGAGATTGATCAAATTTACACAAAAAAAGAGAAATCGATCAAAATTGCACATATTGAAATGTTTATGACCAAACTAGCACCCAAATAAAAAAGCCCTATTTTTAGCATTCATTAAAGAGTAAAAAGACAACTTTGCCCATAACATTTGAGATCCCGATTTCAGTCAATTTTCAGAAATTAATCATCATCGACGATTTCATCGCCGGCGATCGATCATGTTATCGTCGAAGATTGTGTTGCCGGAATCCTCAGTCGTCGTCACCGACGATTTCATCGCCGGTGATCGATCAGGTTATCGTCGAATATCACATGTTCCTTTTTGACTATTTCGTTTTTCTCGGTTTCGATTTTATGGCTTCTTCTTTGTCTAATGCTTTTGCGAAATCGAATTGGAATGTGTTGCCATAATCGAATAGTAAGGAACAATACTAGCTCATTTTATGGCTTATTTGACTAATGCTTATGCGAAATCGAATTGAAATGTTTCACCCCACCGGTATGGAGTTTCTCTTTTGGTAGAGGAATTAGAAGCAAATCGAAACTTAGGGTTTTCTCTGGGAAATTTTACTTTGTAGAGACTGAAAGTTTTAGTGTACTTTGTGTTTTGATTGAGCTCAGGTGGAGAATTCATTGTTGATACGCTAAGGAAGGTGATCTATTGTGCTTGTGAAATATGCTTGAGATTTATTGTGTCTCTGGAGAGTGGAGAACAAACGAAAAGCTTCAGTGGGATTTTGTATTGGATACAAAACAAGGATCAGCAATGTTTGAGTTTGATGAAGATCTCAAATACAATGCTTTGTTTGAGATGGTTGTTGAAGACTTTGAGATTGATTGCTCAATTAGGAATGCTACACTTAGCTATGGACTCCCATTGAAGATGAGGTTTATGGTAGAGAAATCTCCTCCAGTGTTTTTAAAAAACGACAGCCAACTGAGAAGTTTCATCAACAACATAAAAGAAAATCCTGAACTGATTCCTTTGTATGTAACGATGAGTAAAAAAGGATTTGTACATTACTTCCTAACTTCGTTATAAATATTCGCTTTATACTTTATAGTTCAGTTACAACACTTTTAATCTAAGGTTTTCTTTTGTTTTTTTCTTAAGGTGACTGACAGATGCAACATTCTTGCTCATGAGAATCCTGAATACAACATTCAATCAAAGACTTTATGCAATGAAGAGATTTGTGAAATAGAGAACACACAAACGCGTCGCGAATTGTAAATGATTATTCTCATGTCAGTGCTTCATTTACGCATGGAAATCAACATGTAATATAGTACTTTTATAATTCCTCTATGCATGATACTTTTTCTGTTTCTTGTTGATTTACGAAGGGTTTCCTAAATAAGTTATATATGTTCCTAAATTGTTCCTAAATACGTTTCATTTCCAAAAAAGGATCATTTTTCATCATTTGTATCTTTCTTTCTTTCTTTCTTTCTGTAGACAAACAACAACACATGTTCGGATGCTTCATTTACGCATGTAAATCAACATGTAATATAGTCTTTTATAGTTTGTCTTTGCATGACTTAAGTGAAATCATACTTTTTCTGTTTTCTTGTCGACGCTTTCCTAAATTAGTTATATATGTTCCTAAATACGTAGAATGTTGATTTATGAAGGCTTTCCTAAATACGTTATATATGTTCCTAAATTGTTCCTTAATGAAATTAAGATAGGCTTATCGATAGAATGAACTGTAGCTATTGCCTTTCTAATATCAAATTTTTTTCTTTCTTTGTGTAGGCACTTCATAGATCAAATGGAAGTGGCAATTCAACATCTGATGGAAACAAAAACACATGTTCGACTGCTGATCTTTTGCATCCTGCTCCAGATCTTTCTCCTCCTAATATAGGTATTTCACATTCCACTCGAGGTTCTGATGATTTATACGTGAACAGACACTTTAAGAACAAGGATGAGTTAATGCTTCAAATGAGAAAATGGGCATTAGAGTGGAAGTTTGAGTTCAGGTCTCTCTGGTCAAACAAGACAAGGGTGATATTAGGTTGTGTTCATGGTAATTGCACATGGAGGATGCGTGCATCAAAGCTCCCTTCTTCTGATTACTTTGTGGTGAAGAGGTATAATCATAAACATACTTGTGATACGACACACAGACACGCCAACCATAGGCAAGCCTCTACCAAAGTTCTTGGTACTTTACTCTGTAGCAACTACAGAGAAAAGAAATATGGACTCAAACTAAAATAAATTATGGAGCAAGTCAGAGTTGACCACGGCGTACACATTGGATACAAACAAGCTTGGAAAGTGAAAGAGTATGCCCATAATTTGATAAGAGGGACTCCCAAGGCTAGCTAATACAACCTTTCAAAATGGTTGTTCCAGGTTAATGAGAAAAACTCTGGATCAAATATTTATCTTGAGGTGGATGATGATGGAAAATTCAAATACACCTTTGTTGCCTTTGGTCAATCGATAAGAGGTTTTGAGCTGATGAGAAGAGTGATTGCTGTAGATGGTACTTTCCTCAAGAGAAAGTTTAAGGGAACGTTGTTTGGAGCTAGTGCACAAGACAGTGACTTTTCGTTATACCCTCTAGCATTTGGGATAGTTGACTCAGAAAACGAACACGCGTGGATCTGGTTTTTAGAGGGCTTAAGAGTGTGATCCCATATGCGTCTGATTTGGTGTTTGTTTCAGATAGAGTTCCAGCCATTGCAAAAGCACTTTCACTGATTTATCCACTTGCACATCACGGTATTTGTCGAATCCATCTCTTGAGGAATATTAAACCAAAGTTTGGGAAAACTGGATTGTTGCCACTCGTAGAAGCTGCAGTTGATGCTTATACTCGTCATGAGTTTAGTGGAATCTTAAGTGACATAAGAAGAAGAAGCCCAAAATTAGATGATTATTTAGAAGGTTCTAATTTTGCAAAGTGGGCTCGCTCTTATGCACCTGCGAACCGGTACAATATCATGACAACCAACATTAAAGAGTCGCTAAATTCGATGTTGAACTTGCCTCGTGAGTTGCCTATAATTTCTCTTCTTGAGACCATTAGGTTAACTCTGACAACGTGGTTTCATGAACGTCGGGAAAAAGCTTCTAAACACAAAAATCTTTTCACACCACGTGTAGTGAAGGAGATGTTAGGAAGGTATGATGCTGCAATGAAACTTGATGTTTTCCAAGTGGGCCTGTATGAGTTTGAGGTCAAGGACGAAACCCGGAAGTACATTGTTCACCTGGAAAACAAGCAGTGCACTTGCTGCGTTTTTGACATCGACAGGAGTCCTTGTATCCATGCTTTTGCTGCTGCTAAGCGCACAAAAAAGGATGAGAACAAGTACGTTGATGAGATGTACTTAACGGAAACATGGGCTAAAGCATATGCTGAGAGCATACATCCGGGTGGAGATTTAACGACCTGTGTTTTTCCATATTATGTATATGAATATTCATGTGCACCACCAACTACTAAACCAAGCAGTGGGAGACCTCCGAAAATGAGAAAGAGATCAGCGGGAGAGTTTGGTGTACCCGGTTCAAAGTCTCAAGGACATAAGTGCAGCAGATGTTGTTGAGGAGGGCACCACAAGAGTACGTGCAAAGTACCTATATGATAGACTTATTACATTCAAACGAACACACAATAGAGATTACATTCAAAGTGATTTTATGAAACTTTCCAAACGTTTAAGGAACCTTATCAAACGATTTAGTATACTTTACGTACGTTTTTCTGTTTTTTGTCATTTAAGAAGACTTTCCTAAATACGTTATATATCTTCCTAAATGGTTTCTAAATATGTTTCATTTCCAAGAAAAGATCATTTTTCATCATTTGTCTCTTTCTTTCTTTCTTTGTGTAGCCAAAACAACAACACATATGTTATGATGCTTCATTTACGCATGAAAACCACGAGTTGATATAGTCTTTTTTATAGTTTTTCTGTTTTTTGTTCATTTAAGAAGACTTTCCTAAATACGTTATATATCTCCCTAAATGGTTCCTAAATACGTTTCATTTCCAAGAAATGATCATAAAACTAAATAAAGATGTAGATTGCATAAAACTAAAATGTGTTCTTAAAAATTTCCAAAAGGAACATAAAAGAAAACCATACCTAACATGAAAAAAAAACATAAAGAGTTCGAAACTAAAAGATAGTTATAGATTTGAAGATAAGAAAATTGATCATTCTACCTTCTCCATTGAACATGCTTTTGCCTTTGAATCATATGCCTCCTTATCTTCTCTGTAGAGTTGGCAATTTCTTCCACAAAATGATCATCTTCACTTAATGAAACAATGAGTCTCATTAAGTGTTTTAAATTTTGTGAAAGTAGGTTCTCACGAGGATATACGAGATGTTGGCGGGATTCAAGTAATGAGACTCAAATCCGTATGTGATAGATGGTATAAGAGGGATTAATGTAAGCTCGCTTCAGAATCTTGAGAAAGACACTTCCTTGGTCACTGATGTTAGGGTGATAAATTTTGGTTTTGAAACTGATATGTAAAACCATATATAAGTAAATCAAACGTTTTAGGAATCTTTTAAAAAGTTTTTGGAAATATAATCGTTTGCTGGTTTCCACCCAATAGCCAATCGATCCAGTTCTACTGACTATTTAAGAAGGCTTTGATAAATATATAAAAATTACATACTTTTGGTGGACTGAAAGGATAATCTGGAGGGTAATGAATTGTGATTTTAAAGGCTCCTCCTCCATATAGAGTGTTTGGAGGTCCCATGAGAGTTGCTTCCCAGTGAAATTTGTTGTCACCCACTGGTCATATGGAGAATTGAACAAAAAAATATAAGCGACAAATACAGAGTAAAGAGGAGTGATTTAAATAGGTATCCGCGCTGAAGAGAGTTGAACGTTTCCTCTGGATTTCGTCGTAATCCCTGGTAATTGCCTTTGACGCCATTGTTTGGAAAAAAACCTCAACTTATGAGGAAAGATACAGAAGAAAAGGAGGATTCTTAAGTAGGGGTTTTGGAACAAAAGCGAAAGATACAGAAAAGGAGGAGTCTTAAGGTTTTATAGCGGAGTAAGATGTGGAATTTTCGAGGTGGTTAATTATAAGAATCTTGAAAAACCATTTTTTCTGAATCGTCACGTCATTAAGGAGGAATCTTGACCACTTTTCAGTATGTGGTCAATTTCATATGACAACTTGGTCAATTGTTGATGATGAAACGCACCTTGTCATTACCATACGTATTGGGCCCATTTTGAAACACTTTTATTATTAGCCCATTCGTTATTGGGCCTAAGATCCTAAAACTTTACCTTTAGGAACACATTCGTTATTATTAGCCCATTCGTTATTGGGTCTTTTTATAGTTTTTCTGTTTTTTTGTTCATTTAAGAAGTCTTTCCTAAATACGTTATATATCTTCCTAAATGGTTCCTAAATACGTTTCATTTCCAAGAAATGATCATTTTTCATCATTTGTCTCTTTCTTTCTTTCTTTGTGTAGCCAAAACAACAACACATATGTTATGATGCTTCATTTACGCATGAAAATCAAGGGTTGATAGTCTTTTTTATAGTTTTCTGTTTTTTGTTCATTTAAGAAGATTTTCCTAAATACGTTATATATCTTCCTAAATGGTTCCTAAATACGTTTCATTTCCAAGAAATGATCATTTTTCATCATTTGTCTCTTTCTTTATTTCTTTGTGTAGCCAAAACAACAACACATATGTTCTGATGATTCATTTACGCATGAAAATCAAGAGTTTATAGTCTTTTTTATAGATTTTCTGTTTTTTGTTCATTTAAGAAGACTTTCCTAAATACGTTATATATCTTCCTAAATGGTTTCTAAATACGTTTCATTTCCAAGAAAGGATCATTTTTCATCATTTGACTCTTTCTTTCTTTCTTTGTGTAGCCAAAACAACAACACATATGTTCTGATGCTTCATTTACGCATGAAAATCAAGAGTTGATATAGTCTTTTTATAGTTTTTCTGTTTTTTGTTCATTTAAGAAAACTTTCCTAAATACGTTATATATCTTCCTAAATGGTTCCTAAATACGTTTCATTTCCAAGAAAGGAACATATGTAGCCAAAACACATATCAAGAGTAACAAATCAAGATGTATCATAAACACTACACCAGTTTGGAGTAATTACAAAATGATAATTACACCAGTTTGGAATAATCAAGATGATAATTACAAAATATATCGTAAGAAGCTTGCATAACACCGACATTTTAGGAAGCATTCTTAACATATTGATCACATATATTTCTCGACACCACAAGAAAATTGAGCAAAGATAGCATAAGAAGATAGCGTTTGGTACCTGAATGCTATCTTTGACATAACCCATTATTTAAGATAGCGTTTCATATGTGCATATGCTATGTTTGTTAAAAAATTTTATGCCGCTTATATATAATAGCATTCATTAAATTTAAAACGTTATGTTTAGTATTAGCAGTAAAGTTTTGACATTTTTCCCGGCTAAGTACCGAAGGCAAAAAAGCAAGCGGTAAACAATTTTCAGTCTCCCTCCCATAGCATCGAGTTTCGCTCTCACTCAGTCTCTCTGGAAATCATCGAATCAGTCCAATTCTCTGGAAAATTCTCTCTCACTCAGACATTCTATCTCATCTCTCTGGCTATCGATCTCCTAAGCTAACAGCTTTTGTCCTCGTTTCTCCGGGATACATTTCTCGAATCTATGGAGTTATCGCCATTGTCGTCTCTGCGGATTTCGATTGAAGGTTAGATTTTCTTGTGTAATCGAAACTCATATCGATTTAGGGTTTCGAAATGATTAATTCTGATTTCTTACGACGAATTTGGGTTTTGTTACACGGAATTTATCGCCAGCTCAAGATCTATCTCTTAAGCTTAGGGTTTTCCTTTCGGATAGGGGTTTCGATATTTCTGTTGACTAATTATGGCTTTTCGGATAGGTATCACAGTCAGATTTGGGTGTTGGATTCAAGCTAAGGTAATTGTAATTTTTTCGGACAGGTTTCATAGTCAGATTTCCGTTTCAGTTTGGGGTTTCGAATTAGTGTTAATGGATTTTGTTTTGTCTGAACAAATGTATGTATTCCTTTGACCGTGGAGCTGTGGTGACATGGAGAAGTCTTGGGTTTGGCTTCCAAGGTATGGTTTTATATGTTATTGTTGTTAATTGCTTTACTTACAACTGAGTTTCTTATTACTATTGATTGAATTTCAAATGTTTTCTAATTTACAGGACTAGCCTTGAGTATGAGCAAGGAGCAACATATTTTGTGTATGGGTCAGCTAAGAGGTTGGGTTATCCTCCAAACATGTTTTGTCCTTGTCTCGATTACCGAAATCTGTGCCACCAACCATGATTACTCTTTATAACTTAATTTCTTTGCTACTTGTAGAAGAAGAAGGCATCTGACCCGAGTAAGATTACTAGAAGCAAGATCTGGATAGCTGGACATACACATGCAGATGGAAGACCCGTGAGACTAGAGTTTGAACAAACAATTGTAAGAAGTTATCAAACTTTTCTTGTCGTTATACTTGGTAATCCATATTGATACACATACAAATTTGATATCAGGAACAAATTAAATCACTTGATAGTGAGATGGGCTCAAACTCCAATATTACTGTTAAAGAAGATGATGTGAGTAAAGTTCGAGGCAAAGACAAGACTGGAAGAGTCAGGGGAATGGGCAGAGGGATTACTTCTACCAAGCTAGCTTTCATACAGGCTAGAGATGCACATGTGTAGAAGCTTGAAGCTAAGCAAGCAGAATTGGTGACCGAGATTGAAGATTTGAAACACTTGGTTCGTGAATTAGCTGAAGGGAAAAGGGTAAGTTAATATTCTAATGTGTTTATAATTTCCTCACTCAGCCAAATATTAATTGTTTGTTTCTTCTCAGAAACAACTGGATGATCATTCACCATCTGACGACATTGGTACAAGCAAAGGAGGACCTAGGTGTCAGCTACTTGATTGGTATTCCGAAGATGATGCTGTTGTCGGTGAAGGAGAACTATGCTCTGTGGAACCAACTTACAAGATTGGCCGTATTCCACTTGGACCTAATGCAGCAGCTGTAGTTGTTAACTTCGCAGCAGATAAAGAAGCATATGTATGGAGGCCTACAACAGCTATCACCACACTTGGCCAAGCTGTGGGAGCCAAAATTGCATGGCCATTCGAAAAGCTCATTCTGGACAATATGGACTCCCAAACTGTAAACAAGATTGCTGGTTACTCGGTAAAGTTCTTATCATGTATTCTGTTTATTAACAAATTATATCAATAGAAAATCATATTGGTTATGTGACCCATGGATTCTGTTTTTGCATGCCTCCTTAGGCTACAAATGCATTGGAAGATAGAATCCATATTATTGCTTGGAGTAATGATGCTGAAGTAATTGCTGAGGGATATTTGATTTCAACTGACCCAAAAGAGATGGTCAATAATATTACTTTGGGTCCGAATGCTGCAATCGTGAAGATTGACAATGTGATTAACAGAGAGGCTTACATGTGGAGACCAAGTGAAGACATGAATGTGATGGGTGATGCACTGTTTCAAAACATAGCATGGCCAATTTCTAAAGTTCAACAAGTTTATAGAACAACATCAGCATCTAACGAAGAATCGCTTTCTAAAGGAGCAGGACCATCGGTTAATAAAGGAGCAGTACCATCGGTTGCTAAAGGAGCAGTAACATCTAAAGAATCATCACCTAAGGTAAAACACTACACATAATTATCTGTCTTTGACATTCATGTATTGTTTTCTGATTGTGATGATATGTTTGGATTTTTCGTTTATAGAGTGTAACTAACAGCTCAAACACTAGCAGTTCTTCTCAGAAGAAATGCTTCCTCTTAGACTGCTTTGGATCAGGAAAAAAGGTTGCAGAAGGCAGAGTTTTATCAAACAATCCAAAAGACAAAGTCCATTTTGTTCCATTGGGTCTAAACGCCAGCAAGGTATGGATTGAGGTATGTAAGGTTGATGATGCACGCGTATGGAGACCAACCTCAGAATTCCAGATTGTTGCTGATGCATTAGGTTCTACAGTCGCTTGGCCTAATGACAAAATTGTTTTTAAGTGAACCACTGTCTTATATTGGATTGTGTTGGGTAGTAGATATTGTTTGCCTAGTCGACTCAGTTGTTTATGGTTTGGTTGTGTAAGACTTGATAGTTTGGCTATTAGAACTTGTGTATTCGACATTGTGTTTGTATATTGATGGTTTGGCTAATGACATTGTGTTTCTCTAATGATCAATGTATGACAGAGCTAATAGGTACAAATAAAACGTCATCCCAATTATAAAAAAACAATTGCTATATTACAACTAAAGATGACATTCATGAATGTTGTGCTATTATAAGTTAAATAAACAATAACAATTATTAAGTGCTATTGTAAGTTAAACAATTGCAAAACTAATAAACGCCATCGAAAGACATAATTAACATAGCACATGAAAAAACGATATGTAAAATTCCAGAGAAAAGATAACGGGCGCAGACACAGCGTTCGCCAAACCGCTATGCTATCATGTGATAGCGTTTTTCGGACGCTATATATGTAACATTTTCTTATAGTGCTCATAACATCTAATGGACATTTTAACCAGTAAATTCTTCAAAGAGATCGCACGCCAGCTTGTTTCTTATGTCGTGCGCATTTGCATCAGTAAGCTTGGACATGTCTTTAATCCCCATTGAATGGCATCCAATCATATTCAACACGAAAAAGCACAATTCCCAACAACATTTTTCCTAGGGATGTCTTTTCCTTCGAGTTCCTCAACCTCATCAGGAACTCGGTCCTCATCCATAACAGTTTTGTTGGCAGCAACACACATAAGAACTGGAATCAACTCTGCACAAATAACAAAGTTATATACATAATTAGATGACCAACAAATAAAAATTCAAACCAAGATAAACCTAATTGATATAAAGTAGAGTTATATATGCAAATTGTGTCACATGAGCAAGAACAATATCCGTTTTTGTCTGTTGGATGCCCACACTTTGTTATCGTGACTTTGTGCTTCTTCAGATTTATCACCATTCCGATCCAATGATTGCTCTTGAAAGTCACGTCATAGATAACATCCACATCGGTTCCCCATTTTTACTTGGAGGCATCTTTCCATTCGAGACTAGAACAATATCATCAGTAAAGCCATGATTTGTTTGATTTCCTTTAGCATTTTTGAAGCTTTCATAGCTTGATGACAATATCCTAAAGAAGTGTTGGTTGATAAATGTAGCTCGTGGGAGATGGTTGTTGTGGAAGTATGCAGCATAGTTATTACTTCTCATTGCCAACATTGATAGTGTTGCCGAAATGTGATGCATAAACGTACAGGGAAAAAAAAAGTTATACAAAAGAAAGACTTAAAAAACACATAATCTATGGTATTTTGATACTTTAGGAAAGAGTCCTACGCATTTAGGAATGCCTTCGTAAAACCAGTTTTTAAACTAATTACCTCATGTCATATGATTTTCCGGATCCTCTAGGTTAGCAAACCATGATGCTGATACAGACTGCCCATCAATTATAATTCTATTTATTAATTGAAACCAGTTAGTAACACCTACGAATTTCTTATATCGATGAATAAGTTTTAAAGATGTACCAAACTTTGTCCTTTTTTTTCTTTTCAATCAAACAATCTTGTAATCTTTTTCATCGCAGGTGTCAGGAAGGGATCTAATATTGGATTTACCGTCGGCGTTATCTGTAACGCCAGGTTTCTTGGAGCACGATATGGAGTATTACTAGTGATAGATACTTTGAGTTCGCGATTGGTCCGTCTTAAGAAAATGCTCACATGCTGCTTTGAAGTTTCTGTCACCTTCCTTTTGTTAGCCTTTTCCATAGCGTCATCATCTTTTTTGGTTTCAGTTTTTTTCCTTTTTGCAACACCAGCATTCTTCTTTGATGCTTCCACCTTCTATGCCTTATCACGTTTCTGGTAGAGAAGAACCTGTGGTCGCAAGTGTCCTTTCTCACACTTAGAAAGTACATCATCCAGCCACTGATCGCCTGAAGATATTACATAAAATGAGTTGGAAGAGTGTATCTGCCTGCAAAGTCAAAGTGTATTTCAAATAGTCTTATTACCATCACATTTTTGTCATCGTACATGATCCATTGATTGCGTAACTCGTGTTCATGTCTATATGCAAAGCATTGATAATGCTGTCCATAATAACAAACCTGGAGTTGTAGAGAAATAGCAAAACATCAACGTCCAGGCGAAAAACACAAATTAAGTTCGAAGAAGAAACACATGGATGAAATTGAAAACACGTACCATGGAAGCTAAACTATATGTGCTTTTAGGCTCCAGACCTCGGTACATGATGCTGATGTCTATTTCGGTTTTCAATACTGCAAGAGTAGATGCTATGATTTTTGCACTCTCAATTTCGTTTTGCCAACCTAAAACTGCCAACACCAATATAAATATAGCGTTAAGACACATATACCAGTGATCTAAAATAGGTTTCCATTCATCGGAATCCTAAAAAAAGGTTTTACCTGTAGTAAAAACATGTGGGGGAGTAGTGAGAAAATGGTGTATATGGTTGCTTTTCCCACAACCACCAGTTTCAGTATCACAGGCTAGTGGATCATTCATACCCACAAGATTTAGAAGTTCTTCGAATGATTTCTAAGCGTGTTTAACCTATTAAAAATAAAGTGGGCAAAACCACAGTGAATTACCCAATAAATTAGGTGAAAACTCAAGTATAATGAACACTCATATGACACCTTCATGGTCAGCAGGGCACTAATGTTGATGTAATGGAAAAAGGAAGTGAACTTCATATGCATGGACTTCAGCTCACAGCTGTCGCAAATCATTTGGTCTAAAATTTTCATTCCAAATAGAGAATGGGCAATACATGTGGGGGTGGCATACTCCCATCTACCCGTACAGTTGCTCTCCAAAGATTCTGGTTCAGACACGCTTGAGCTCTGAGCAAATGAGCTATGAAAGCAGTCGAAAATGAAATCCAATACTTTTGAAGCATCGTTCATCTGAGCTTGTCCACCATATGACGCCCAAGTTTAGGCTACTTGATATAAACAAAAGCTTACTCTATTCTATATAGGATAAACATTTAAAACCATAAATCAATTTTTTTTACATGTTTGAAGAAAATTGGCTTCAAACTAATCAAAGCAATCCTAAGAGATGAAGGATCCACATATTCTTTTTGTGTTTTGCTCGAAGCAGCGTCTAAAGCAGTGAAAATTCCATGCAATGAGCAGACAACACAAGAATCTCCCACGTGAAGGTGCTCTAGGGTTGAACTCTGCAAGAACTCAGCCCGAAACATCTTCAGATTCCATAGAGACTTATATCCAAAAAAAATAGCATTCAACAAATAGAAATCTTTTAAGCTGGATACTATAGACATTGATACCCAAGAAATTAATCAGTTTATGATAATGAAGGCTACATGTATGATAACATTCAAAAAGCAATTGTATTGACCAATTTCATTCTGAAGACTTGTGCCAAATATGGTAACAACAGGCTCTGATGGATTCCGAGGTTGTTCTATTTGCGTTTGATCTTTAGAGGACTAGATCGGAACCACATGCTCTGCTTCCATCTGCAAACACATAACGGTTTTAGGAACCTTTCATACACGTTTATGAAGACTTTACTAAATGTTTAAAATACATGTTAAAAACCCAAGAAACCTTACTTCAACAAGTAAAGCGTCCTGTGTTTGGGTCACCTTGTTTGTTTGTGTTTCTTAAAGATTATAAAAACATAAATTCAGAAATTGTAAAAACATAAATTCAGAAATTGTGAAAACTTGACTAAATGTTTTTAAAAACAAGTGAAAAACCCAGTAATCTTACCTCAACAACAAATTCATCTTATTGGGAACCATCATGTGTTTGGGTTTTTCCATCGGCAAAAGAGAAATAACTTTCTTCTAATGGAGTTTGATATTCTGATGGACTCTTACTAAACAACAAAGAGGACTGTATCGGAAAAAACACATAACGGTTTTAGGAACGTTTATGAAGACTTTTATGATTCAACACGTTTATGAAGACTTTTCTAAATGTTTAAAATACATTCAAAAACCCATAAACCTTACCTTAACAGTTGAATCATCCCGTGTATGGGTCAACTCCTCTGTTTGGGTTTCGCCATCGGCACGAATCTCATTTGTTTGTGTTTCCTAAAGATTTTAAAAAACACAGAAATTGTAAAAAGATAGGTTTTAGATGTTTTAAGACTCTATTGCAAAACCAGAAATTGTACCTCAACAATTGTATCGTTCGTTTGTTTTATCTCATGTGTTTGGTCATCAGGATTTAACTCCTCTTCGCATTGCTTGTCTTCATCTATCTGCCAACACATAACGGTTTTAGGAACCTTTCATACACGTATAGGAAGATTTTACTAAATGTTTAAAATACATGTCAAAAACTCAGAAACCTTATCTCAACAGTTGAATCATCCCGTGTATGGGTCAACTCCTCTGTTTGGGTTCTGTGGGTTCCACCGTCGGCAAACTCTCAAATAGTCTGGTTGTCTTGTTGGATAGTTGGAGAATTGATAGATGGATGGATCCCACCATCTGTGTCATGATGCTACAAAAAAAAAGTTAATGGTAACTTTTAGTATGTTTTTCTACAAATTTAGGAAGCTTTCTCGAAATTTTAGGAAGTCTTTCTTAAATTTTAAGATAAAGAGTTTGAAAGGAAACGAAAAGCTCAGAACATTACCTGCTCATTTGTATTGGGCCGAGGCTGGCTAGAGGAATCGATCTTATCCAAACCATATGTCTTAAACTGCAAAAACGAAATATGAAAACCGTTATTTCAAAACAATCTCACTAAACTTTTAAAAACAAAGGAAAAGAATTAGTGAGCTTACATTATCATTTGTTTTTTCTTGACGTGAAGGAGGATTCTTGTATATTCCCAGCACTTCCTCTATTCCAGTCAAGCGACTATTGATCTTATCGAAACCTTCGTCAACTGTCTTGCAAAGATTATTTAGCTTCGACATGAGACACTTGATAAGATGTCAGGTTGACTTGATCCATCGCCTCGAATCCAAAGTTCCTCTCGTCCAGTCTTCAGCGGTCATCTTGTAATCCTTCATGATAGCAGCAACCATTGTATCCAGATCTTGATCGTCATTGTCTTTCAATGAGATAGTATCTTCTGGATCTTCTGGTATCGAAGGTAAAATGCATTTGACCGCCAGCTGCACAACAGAGAATAAAAAAACACTGCATCATTGAATGTTAAGGAACACTTTTCTAAATTACTATGAATCCTTCCTGAAAATTAAGAAGACCTCCCCAAATTGAGAAATCCAGTGAGGTGAACAAGCTAAAATACGAAACTAAATCAATGATTTGACTAATAAAATAAAGAACTTACATCTCGAATTTTTTCAATGGTCGTAACTTGAACAATCTTTGGAGCCGATGTATGAAGGTATTTCTCACAGAGGAAAGCGGACCGTCGCTCCCCACTACTTACTGTGCTGAAGGCAATTTGCAATGAAGGCACATATTCCAGCATCCACAATTGCAAAGCATACGGGAATCCGTGTAGATTGTAGCTGCCCTTTCTCATATCCGATGGAACACGCTTATTGATCTGTTCAAGCAGTAGATCAAAAGCATCTCTACCCCACGGATAATTCATCAAGACACTCTTATTCTGTGCTCTGTCGATAAATGTTTTCGGGAACCTGTACACCTTGTACCTCTGAAATAGGAGGCTCTCAATCAAAATCAACATCCCTAGAGAGAACCTCTCATCAAGTGCATCCTCGTCAGTTTCACTCAGCACCTTAATGAGCTGTTCCGTTGTATGCCCGTTTTCAAGTTTGCCCCAATCATACTCATTTTGTTCGGATTCTTCTGCATCTTCTTCTGGCTTCCACTCACTACACTTCAAGCATGTGACCATATGAAATTCCCTTATTGAGAATCTCATAGGTTGTGCTCCAAAGTGGAACCACAACTCCCTTTTTCGTGATTAATGATCTCGTCAACAACAGTGGATAAGTTTTCCCGACATACACTGTTTTCTTGAACAGAATTTCAGAATTGGTCCCAAAAACGATTCTTTTATCTTCTGGAACTCTACAGCCGAGAGAATTTTCCGGACTTCCTCGATGTTCTTGAATTTTGCGAACTGGTTTATATCCGCCCCTTAATTCTGATTTGGCTCATTTCTTATGGCAAAATGAAGCTTAGGCAGCGTGATACTCTGAGGATACGAATCCATTGTGTTTTCACATGTTAAAACAAAAAATAGACATTCCTCATAACACATTCCTAGAAACACTACAATCAACAAGCTTTTCACATGAATTAACATAGGAAACTCCAGAAATGCATATCATTTTCTTTGATTCAAGTGCAAACACATCAAAATAAGCAGCTACACTAGAAAATGCTTCCAAAATGAATTAAAGATACAAGTGCAAACACAAAAAAAAAGCAGCTAAACTAGGAAATGCTTCCAAAATGATCAAAGATACAAGGAAATCCACACATAACTCACACAATAACTAAGCACTTGTTCAGAGAAAGAAAACCCCAATGATATGATACGAAATTCTAGGTTTAGCTGCGAAAAACCAAATGATATGATACAAAAACCCCAATGACACGAAAACCCTAATGATACGAAAAACCCAATGATATGATACGAACACCCCAATGATATGACACGAAAACCCCAATGATATGATACGAAAATCTACCTCGATTTTTGGGCTATGAGAAACTTTGAGAAAAGAGAAATTCATTCCGTCAAAGTCCGACCAAGGAATATCTAGCTCCGGGAAATCGATTTTGGGCTATGAGAAGTTTCGAGATGAGAGAAATTGATTCCGTCAATGTCTGACGAAGGAATATCCAGCGATGATATCTCCGATGAGAAACTTTTTTCAGTGAGGTGAAGAATCGCGTGAAGTGTTTTTAATCGGGAGGTAGAGTTTTTGGGGGTTTTTCAATAGTCTTTGATCAAGGGGGGTAAATGAGGGGTCATCTATGCTTTGATGAATTAGTTTAGTCTTTTTCTGTTGTCTTGTCGATTTAAAAAAGCGTTCCTAAATACGTTATATAAGTTCCTAAATGGTTCCTAAATACATTGCATTTCAAGAAAAAGATCATTTTTCATCATTTGTATCTTTATTTATTTCTTTGTGTATGCAAACAATAACACATGTTCGGATGCTTCATTTAAGCATGGAAATCAACAGGTAATATAGTTTTTTATAATTTGTCTTTGCATGACTTAAGTGAAATCATACTTTTTATGTTTTCTTGTCGATTTAAGAAGGCTTTCCTAAATTAGTTATATATGTCCCTAAATTGTTCCTAAATACGTAGAATGTTGGTTTAGGAAGGCTTTCCTAAATACGTTATATATGTTTATAAATGGATCATTTCAACATTTGTATCAAGTCTTCATATTGTCTTTACATGAAATTAAGATAGGCTTATCGATAAAATGAACTGTAGATATTGTCTTTCTAATATCAAATTTATTTTATATGTATCTTTCTAAAGTCACCATTTTCATATAGGAAGACATGTAGAGTCTGAGATTTTATCACCACCCACCTCTTCAAAGAGACTACACGCCAGATTGCTTCTTATGTCATCTGAAGTATCATCAGCAAGCTTTGACATGTCTTTAATCCCCATTGAATGACATTCAATCATCTTCAACACGAAAAGAGCACAATTCTCCACATAATTGGTCTTAGGGATACTCTTCCCTTCTAGTTTGTCAACTTTGTAAGGAACTCGTTCCTTGTCAGTAACTGCTTTGTTTGCAGCAACACACATCAGAACGGGTATCATCTCTGCACCATTTTTAAAACGTTTTTTATGAAATTTTAAAATATAAAAAATTCTCAACTAACAATTGATTAACAAGCCTAAATACGTACCTGCAAAATGTTGCACATGAGTAAGGACTGAATCAGTTTGCTCTGTTGGATGCCCACAACTGATTCTAGTGATTGTGTGCTTCTTCACATTGATTACCATTCCAATCCAATGCATGCTCTTCTTCTCAAAGGTAAGTCCGTAGATGACTTCAACATCTGTCCCCCAGGCTTTTTTTGGATGATCTTTCCCATTTACGACATCAACACAGCCTCCAATAAATATGGGACTTGGCTCACGTTTGAATATGTCGTAGCTGCACGACAGCGCGTTGAAGAACGATGTTTTGATGAATGCAGCTCGAGGGAGATGGTGTTTATGGAAGTATGCTTCATAATTATGCCTTCTCAAAGCAAACAATGATAATGTCACATCTATTTGCTGCATAAACGTTGAACATAAACAAACGTTACACAAAAGAAATAGTTAGAAATAATAACAGGAAATAAGGCTTTTTGAAATTTTAGGAAAACATCACAATCATTTAGGAATGATTTCTTAAACCCAAAACCAGTAAACAATTTTTTACTAACTAATCATCTGGTCGCTCAGAGGCTCTTCTGGAGTTTCTACAAGAGTAAACCATGATGGCAGTACAGCATAACAATCGATTTTGACTTTGCATTAATTAAATGAAACAAGTTAGGGAGTAACAAGTTTTTAAGATATGAACAAATGGAAAGGTGAAATAAATACTAACCTTTCTCCCCTTCTTCTCTTCCAATCATCCATCCTTTTAAATTTATCGATTTTAGGAGTCAGAAATGGATCTATTACCGGATGTACTGGAGGCGTTACACATAACGACGGGTTTTTTGGTGCGTGATATGGAGTCCTTGTAGGATGAGATCTTTTCGTTTCGCCATCATTCTGCCATAGAAACGCAAGCTTATCTATTGGCAAATCATCAAACTTCTTTAATGGTTTAGGACTCGCTGCCGCCTTCCTTTTCTTAGCCCGAACTAAGAGGTCATCATCTTTTTTAGTTTCAGCTCCTTTCCTTTTCTAAGGAGTAACAAGAACATTCTTACTAAATCGTGACATAAATGTTTTAGGAAAAGTTTTGAAGAAAAAATACCTCTACTTGAGAAACTCAGGCACCATTCACCCACTCCAAGTAAATCTGGATTTCTTCAAGCCGAAATTCTCGGACTTGCAGAGACAGGAACATTGTAACACCGTATCTTCTGTTGGTCATTATTTTCATCACTCTGGCTTTCCACCAGCCGCCGTTAAAAAAGACGTAGACGTAGTCCAATAGTTGTGGACCCTTCCAACTTCCTTTGATATCCGGCAATGGAGGACGAATATGTTCCTTGCTGACACTCTCCATGACTTTTTTCTGCTTCGTCTTTTGATCCACAAAAAGTTTTGAGTACTCCACAATATATACATCAACACCCTTGTTTGTTGATTTCTTTTTTACTGTTGCTGGAAACCATCCGCCATCTTTAGATTTTATCTCCACAGGAGCACCTACTTGTATGTGAGTCTCAGAATGTGTATAAAAAAAGGATCGGTTCTGAGCCACAGGATATGCATCAGACTACAAATACAAAACAGTTTTAGGAACATTTCGTATAGGTTAAGGAAGAATCGACCAATTGCGTTTAATATACAAGTGAAACAACCCAGAAATCTTACCTCAATAGTTGAAGAATTTTGTGTTTGGGTCACCTTCTGTGTTAGTGTTTCCTAAAGTTTGTAAAATCATAGATTCAAATTCAGTGATATCCGTCTTTTGGCTAACAAAATTTTTGAACACTAGTCTGAATAATGGATCACATATTTTGTTTGCTTTTACCTATTCTCTATGAACCCTTATATCCTCAATGTTGAATTGGAAGACACTATAAGAAATCAGGGTCCTTTCCGATGGCCATCATTCCGTTGGAAACTTCCGACGGATTTCCGACGAATTGGACGAAAGTAACATCCGTCGGAAAACAGAACCCGTCGGAAATTTTCGACAGATTTCCGACTACAATACTCAATCGGAAAGTTACCGACGGATTTTTGACGGGTTTTCGACTGATGATGTAGCTGTTTGACGTTGCCGACGGATTTCCGACGACGACAATTCGTCGGATTATTTCCGACGGATTTCCGACGGGTATTCGACGGATTGTAGCCGTTTGAAATAATATATATACGTTACATAGTTGTTTGAAATAATATATACGTTACATAGCCGTTTGAATATAGCCGTTAAATCCATTGGAAATCCGTCGGAAATCGCGCACTAATTTCATTATAAAAACGTATCCACCTTCTCTCATTTACAAGCACAACAAAAAAAAACCTCTCATCTACAATTCCTTACCAAAATGTCTTCTTCAGATCCTTATAATTATTTTCGATCATGGATAGACAAGCCGCATCAAATTCCGGAGACAGGCCTAGTTACGGAAGAATTCAGAGAAGGTCTGCAGCAATTCATGGCATTTGCGGGTATGCAGAAGAAAGCGAAAAAAATCCGGTAAAATCTACTGCCCTTGTACGAAGTGTCGGAATTGTAGATTAATCGTGATAGATGAACTATGGTCACACCTTTATTGTCATGAGTTTGTGCCGGGTTACAAGATTTGGTATTATCATGGAGAAAATGATACAATGGTGGATAATTATGCTAGTACTAGTGAACAGTATATTAGGGATAACAGTAGCTTAGAAGAACCGGCAATGGAAGTAGAAAGTAATGTAGGTCATGTTCATATGGTGAACGATGCATTTCGTGAAAGTATACCATCGGTTGCTGAGTATGGAGATAGAGGGGAAGAACCTAACGTAAAAGCTTGGAGATTATTTGATATGTTAGACGCTGCTAAAAATCCTTTATATGATGAGTGTAGAGGTGGACATTCCTCTTTATCAGCGGCAACTAGGATGATGGGTATAAAGACGGATTTTAATTTGAGTGAGGAGTGTGTGGATGTAATTGCTGATTTTGTGAAAGACATTTTGCCAAAAGATAATCTTGCACCGGCATCATACTATGAGATACAAAAACTTGTTGTTGGGCAAGGATTGCCGTATCAGATGATAGATGTATGCATCGACAACTGTATGATATACTGGAGAGAGGACGCAGACCGTTCGACATGTCGTTTTTATCGCAAACTTCGGTATAAGGAAACATGTGGAAGAGTGTCAGTGCCATATAAACGGATGTGGTATTTGCCGTTAACAGAGATATTGAAGAGGTTATATCAGTCAGAGCGCACAGCGGGAGCTATGAGATGACATGCAAAGTATACAACGGATGGAGAAATCGCTCATCCCTCAGACGCAGGAGCATGGAAACATTTTCAATCAATGTATCCCAGTTTTGCATATGAGGCGAGGAACGTATACCTTGGATTATGTACTGATGGTTTCAACCCTTTTGGGAAGCACGACAGACAATATTCATTGTGGCCAGTAATTGTAACACCTTACAATTTGCCGCCATCTTTGTGCATGAGACGTGAGTTCTTGTTCCTTATCATTCTCGTTCCTGGACCAGAGCATCCGAAGAGAGCACTCGATGTGTTTTTGCAGCCATTGATTTATGAGCTGCAAATGTTATGGGAGCATGGAATTGAGGTGTTTGATGATTCTTGTCAGCAGAATTTCGTCATGCGGTCGGTACTTATGTGGACCATTAACGATTTTCCAGCATATAGCATGTTATCAGGATGGACAACGCACGGAAAATTATCGTGTCCGTACTGTCAAGATAACACAGATGCGTTCCAATTGAAGCACGAACGCAAAACGTCTTGGTTTGATTGTCATAGGCGATTCCGACCAAAAGATCATCCTTATCGCCAGAGCACTACATTGTTTAGGAAGAACCGGAAAGTAATTGATAGTCCACCTCCTGAGTTAGATGGACAATATTTGCTGACTCAGTTCAGAGATTTTGGTGCAGATAGGACCGTTGATTGTGGTGGTAACGGACATCATCCTATTGATGGTTGTGGGAACTTACATAATTGGCACAAAAGGAGTGTTTTATGGGATTTGCCTTATTGGAAGAACCATCTTTTGAGACATAATCTGGATGTCATGCACATTGAGAATATTTTTTCGACAACATTATGAACACCGTTTTCAATGTCCAAGGGAAGACGAAGGACAATCTGAAGTCTAAATTGGACTTGCCAGACATTTGTTCTCGTAGAGCACTACATGTGACAGGGAACGGGAAGACTCTGGTCCCAACTTTTTGGTTGGATGAACCTTCAAAGGCTGAGATTTTTGACTGGATTACCGATAGTGTTAGATTCCCAGACGGATACGCATCTAACCTTCGGAACTGCGTTGATCATGGAGAAGGGAAGTTTACTGGGATGAAGAGTCATGATTGCCATGTGGTGATGCATCGCCTCCTTCCATTTGCCTTTGCATATCTTCTACCACGTAATGTCCACGAAGCAATTGCAAGTATACAATCATTAAATTAATTTTTAAATACTGTACACAATACTTTAGTATTTATTTATTCATTTGTTATGCATATTATGCAGGTATTGGTGCATTTTTTCGAGATATATGTTCGCGCTCTCTTACATCAGACGGTATCCGCAACCTTGCGAATAATATACCCGTATAAGTTGTCGCCTGACATCACAAAGGCGATCTTGCGGATGCTCCACAACATGTTGGACAAACTGTACGAGAAGTACTCCAACATGTTGAATATCCGTCGGAAATCCGTCGGAGGGTTGTCGGAAATATTTCCGACAACCCTCCGACGGATTTCCGACATAATTTTCGGACACTAATCCGTCGGAAACAATGCCCGTCGGAAATATTTCCGACGGCTTTCCGACAATGTTCTGAAGTCTATTTCCGATCAAATATCCGTCAGAGAATCCGTCGGAAATACGGCCGTCGGAATATTCCGACCCTTTTCCGACGACTGAAATCCGTTGGAAAGTTCCGACGAGCTGGAACCGACGGCTTTTTTCCCGTCGGAAAGGGCATTTTTCGACGGATTTCCGACGGGAACGGACGTCGGAAATCGCATGTTTTTTTGTAGTGAGATTTCTAGTGTATGATTAATGAGGACATAGACTTTTCCATTCTTAATAATCGTATTGACATATCCTCTACGCCAACAGCCTCTGTGACACACAACAACTTCTTGATTTATAGATAAATCTTCCCAACTTACATGATGACTCCGATCATCATTTGGATATGGTTGTGTATCTAAAGAGGATTGGATCTGAGTCAGATCTTCTGCAACAGGCTGCAAATACATTTGATACAGGGTTAGGAAGACCTTTTCCTAAATGTTCAAGTAAAAAAACCAGAAATCTTCAATATCTAAATCTTCTTGTTGGATAGTATGGTTTTCTACAAATTTAGGAAGCCATGAATACTTTCCCAAATTTAAAGACAATTTTAAAGGAAACCAAAAACAGAGAGCTTACATCATTAGAACTGGATTCCAAATTATATATGTTTAAGTGCAAACATTACAAATTAATGGCGTATCATTTTTGTTTTGTGTAAAACAACTTTAGTATGGTTTTCTACAAATTTAGGAAGCTTTTTCAAAGTTTTAAGAAGTCTTTTCTAAATTCTAAGATAGAGAGTTTGAAAGGAAACGAAAAGCTCAGAACATTACCTGCTCATCATTTAAGAAGTCTTTCCTAAATTCTAAGATAGAGAGCTTACATTATCATTCAGATTGCCTTCATCATTTGTTTTTTCTTGACGTGAAGGAGGATTCTCGTATATTCCCATCACTTCCTCTATTTTCGTCAAACGGCTATTGATCGTACTGAACCCATCTTCAAATGTCTGGAAGAGATTGGCCAGCTTCGACATAAAAGACTCACTTGAATCAGATGGTCCATCTCTCTTCGCGTTCATTGTTTTTCCAACAAGATAGTGTCTTCCAACCGTAGCCAATTAGATGTTGTGATTGCAGCGAACGAGAGTTAAATCTCTTATGAGAATCAACCAAAACCACTAATTATACACGCAAGTAGAAGAAAGAAGAAGAAACATAGAAAACAAAATAGATTTGATGAACTAACAGGTTGTTGCTTGATTGTTCTTGTCCTTATCCTTTAATGAAGGTTAACAATCCTGCAAGACATTCAAAAATTCCTGAAAATCAATCAAATTGTTTGTATAAAGTAGTATGCCAATCACATCTTTATGAAATTTCTATACTTAAATTTCTCCATTTGCTCCATGGAAAACTTCACAATTGGGTCTAATCAATAAAAACCAGTTTCGAAACCAATATTAGTATATTGAAGAACATCCATGAGTTTCTTCTTACTCTTTTAAGATTCACAACATCCACAAACATCACAAAACCCCAAATCTTAAGATTGAAGAACAATTCTTGACATCCCCAAACAATCGAAGTTTCTTTCCATCAACAATCGAAGCTAGACACTTAAAATGCGATTAGAGACAAAATCGAAGTTTCTTTCCATCAACAATCGAAGCTAGACAAAGATGAACCATTTTCAAAATCTATAAATCGATTTTTGAATCAAATTTTCATGCGATCTCTAGTTCGGAAATGCTTCCAAAATGATTTAAGATGCAAGAAAACCTAAGTTTCGGCGTAAATGATCAATCTCTTGATTTCGGCAAAAAATTTCAAAACCCCCAAATTTTCAAAATCTCAAATCGCTAACCTCTATTTCCGGCAATGCTTCGTGATAAGAGAATCAAAGTCCGACGAAGGAACCCTAGCTCCGGGAAAGATTTTTTGGCGGTAAAGCGATGATATCTCCGTTGAGAGAACTTTTTCCGGTGAGGTGAAGAAATGTGAATTATCGGAGGTAATCTTTGATCAAAGGAAGGGTAAATGAGTCATTTTTACTTTAATGAATGCTATTCTATGGAGCTTCTAAATGAGGGTGCTAAATTATTGAACTTTTAGTTTTTGGATGCTATTTTGTAGAATTGCCCAAAAAGAATGGAAATCTTTTTTACATTAGAAAAAAAAAAAAAAAAGATTGGGGAGCCTTGGGTGGCAAGTAGCAAACATCAATTAAACCACATCAAACGATTCTCTAACAATCTGCAAATCTCTTTCTTTTCTTTTTTTTTTACTTCGAAACCCTAAAAATCTAAAAACCAAGAAATATTCAAACATTCTTTCCCTTTTTCTTCTTCTTGTTGCTACTCTGCTAGTGCTAGTACCAATACCAGATGTTGAAGAAGAAGAAGGGTTGTTTCATCCATGTATGACTCTTTGCCATGAAGAAATAATTGTTCCTCGGTGCCCCATACGTGGTTTTGCAACTGTCACGTAGATGGAAAGCTCGGCTTTAGGCTGGACATCTCAATTCCTTCCAACAATTCAAACACAAAACATTTCAATCATATCAAGAGACAGAAACCAAGCAAATCTCTTAAGGACTAAATACACATTCTGAATCTTCTTAAAAGTTTCAGCCCTCTCAATCCCCAAATTCTTATCTGGATGGACCAGCATCGCCTATTCATTCATTCATTCACAAATGATTATAAACTCAAACTCAAACATAACAATTCGACTCTTTTTTGGGACCTCGTGTCTCATTCCGACCGTGCTCCGGTCAACTTTCCGGTCAGTTCCTTGGCTGGGATTTTACACTGCTAAACGTTTATTTTCCTTCTCTTTACCCTAAAAAGCCCACTATCAAAGCCCATTGCAGATTCAGTTATTCCTTTGGACCCAATAGGCCCCCTTTCCTTTCTCCATTTTTCGAGTACTCTTCTTGTATTCCAACGAACCACTCTGTGGTCTCTTTGATCCGATTTCTGACTTGGGCTTCGGAGTGCCTTCGAAAAATATCCCACCATCGTGTTTTCTAGACGCTGATGTCGTTTCTCGTTTTGCAGGAGACTTGCCTCTTAGAGGACGAAAAATGCCCTAAACAAATATCATCAACATTCTCTGAGAGACCATCAACATTCCGCATTTGCTTCTTTTAGAGATCTTACAGAAGATGTTGATTACATTTCCACAACTCTTTTTGAATATCCATTTTGCTTTTCTACGATACTTTGGTAGATTTTATATGTTAGGTTAGGGCTATGGTTTCAAATTTCTTAACAGATTTCCATATAAATAGGTGAAGAAATGCACACATAAATAAGTACCAAATGTTAAAGAGGATGAAGAAGATGAATAAATGTAAATGCAAACACAAGTGTTAACATTTCTGTGCCCCATTTCTGATATGCAGAGACATGTTTTCCAGTTTTTTTAAAGCTTTTATCCTTTCGAGCCTTATCTAGGTTTTTTATATTCCTCAGGATTTCAAGAACGGTATCGTTTCATTTTGACATCATGAGCTAGGAAATCTAAGATTATGTTGATGGATCGAATTTCGAGTTGCCTTTGTTTCCATGTTTTTTTTGCCATAAAACGTTATCGTTTCATGTTTCCATGTTGTCGAGCCTTCATCGAATACATTAACCAGCTTCAGAGATGTTTTAATCATTGTGAATTTGAGCTGGAGAAACAGTGTTCCAACACTATTGTCCGAGATATTTCGAAGAGTGTCACAAGGGATGGGCGGTTCCAGTCTTATTTGGCTATGGGTGGTCTTTCATGATTGCACGATCGTTTGCGTCAAGAAGCAGTTTCGAGCATCCAATCCTCTATGAGTTTGATGTTTTTTGTTCTTTCGAGCTTATGCTTTGTTCTCTTCGTTAGTGTTGTTCCAAACTGTGTTTTTTTCAAACATTAATGCATTTTATGACGGCTTAAAAAAGCATTATGTTAAACTTAAACATTTTATTTATAATAATATTTACATTCTTAACAAATTAAAAAAAAAAAAGTGTAAAAATCGTGAAGGGAAAGGTAAATTGGGCTATGTTACTACTATAGTGAATAATGGGCTCAGTAACATTGGTTTAAGCCCAAACAAATCTATCACTCACTTCACTTCCCACTTCATCTCTGATTTTTTTTGTTCTGACCCATTTTCTCCCACAATCACAAATCCCCATGAAACATCACAGAGCTTAAAACTCTCTTACTCTCACAACACGACGAGTTGACTCAGAAGATCACACCACTCGGAGAGATCGCTGCTTTTCAATTTTCCCTCAAATCAATGGGAGGAAAACAACCAGAGCCGGCGAATGTAAGCTCGAAATCGGAATCCATGGCGGCGAAGAAGGCGAGCCCAGATCTGCTCAACAGCCTCTCTTTCAAACCCCTAAAATTGAAGACGAAGCAGCAGGAGCTACTGATCCGTGTCTCGATCCTCGGTCTCGTCTATGTCTTAGCCTTCATCGCTCGCCTCTTCAGTGTTCTCCGATACGAATCCATGATCCATGAGTTCGATCCGTATTTCAACTACCGTACGACGCTTTTCCTCACCGAGAAAGGCTTCTACGAGTTTTGGAACTGGTTCGATTCCGAGAGTTGGTACCCGCTTGGTCGGATCATCGGCGGCACGCTCTATCCCGGTCTCATGGTCACCGCCGCTTTGATCTACTGGACACTCCGGTTTCTCCGGTTCTTCGTTCACATCCGCGAGGTTTGTGTTTTGACGGCGCCGTTTTTCGCTTCCAACACCACCGTCGTGGCGTATTTCTTTGGTAAAGAGATCTGGGATACAGGAGCTGGACTCGTCGCTGCTGCTCTGATCGCAATTTGCCCTGGCTACATTTCTCGGTCCGTCGCTGGCTCGTATGATAACGAGGCCGTCGCAATTTTCGCTCTTTTGTTGACATTTTATCTCTTTGTTAAGGCGGTGAACACTGGGTCGTTGGCATGGGCTCTTGGCTCTGCGTTTGGTTACTTCTACATGGTTTCGGCTTGGGGAGGCTATGTGTTTATTATTAACTTGATTCCGCTTTACGTATTGGTGTTGTTGATCACGGGAAGGTATTCGATGAGGCTTTACATAGCTTATAACTGTATGTATATCTTGGGGATGCTGCTTGCGATGCAAATTCGTTTCGTTGGTTTTCAACATGTTCAATCTGGAGAGCATATGGGTGCAATGGGAGTCTTCTTATTGATGCAGGTTTGTTCTCTTTCTACCACATGTATGTGAGATATCGTTACTCTGTCGTAGAGTGTTTAGATCAAGCTTCAGACTCATCTTTGCTGTTCCTTTAGAGATTTCAATTTGTTTTTCTCGGTTTGTCTTCAACGTTTCTCTAGTGTCTAGTATTGTAATTGGGGTTCTACTTAACCTGTTATATTGTGAGATAGGAAGTAAAAACCTTGTTGCTGATATTTCTCCAGAGGGCTACTATTTCAAAGATCATACCTAGACCCCTACTAAATTTGATCTACTTGTATAGGTGTTTTACTTCCTCGACTGGGTGAAGTACCAGCTCAATGACACCAAGTTGTTCCAAACCTTTTTGAGGATAACTGTGACCTCGGCTATTCTGGTTGGTGGTATTGCTTTGGGTGTAGGAACAGCATCTGGCTATATATCTCCATGGACTGGTCGGTTTTACTCATTGCTTGACCCGACTTACGCAAAGGATCACATTCCCATTATTGCATCTGTTTCTGAGCATCAGCCTACGGCCTGGTCGTCTTTCATGTTTGACTACCATATTCTGCTCTTCCTTTTCCCTGCTGGACTTTACTTCTGTTTCAAGCGTTTGTCAGATGCTACAATATTTATCGTCATGTATGGTCTCACTAGCCTGTACTTTGCTGGTGTCATGGTTCGGCTTATTCTCGTCGCCACTCCAGCAGTTTGCCTTATCAGTGCCATAGCTGTCTCTGCCACTGTCAAGAATTTAACTTCTCTGTTAAGGACAAAACAAAAGGTCCCCCAGACTGGTTCCACGAAAGGAGCTGGTAGTTCAAAAGCCTCTTCAAAGGTGAATCTTTAGAGTCCCTGTTCCCACCAATTTTTCATTTGTTTTGGTTTAAACTATTGTACCACTCGCCACCTACTTTAAACTGTATATCACGCTTCTCTGGTGAAAGGAGAAAATTTAAAACTTGTCTCCTATGTCCTAGCAGGTTTTACTTGACCAGTCTCAACCTTTCCAGAAGAATGGTGCTATTGCTCTTCTTCTTGGTGTATTTTATTTGCTCAGTAGATACGCTATTCACTGCACATGGGTGACATCAGAGGCATATTCATCTCCCTCAATTGTCTTAGCTGCAAGAGGAGCCCATGGGAACAGAATTATCTTTGATGACTACCGCGAGGCCTACTACTGGCTTAGGCAAAACACTCCCACTGATGCTAAGGTCATGTCGTGGTGGGACTATGGGTACCAAATCACTGCCATGGGAAACAGAACTGTCATCGTCGATAACAACACCTGGAACAACACTCATATTGCTACTGTTGGACGTGCCATGTCTTCTTATGAAGACGAAGCATATGACATCATGAGGTCACTTGATGTTAACTATGTATTGGTCGTTTTTGGTGGCGTTACTGGTTATTCTTCAGATGATATCAACAAGTAAGTCTCTTTACTTTCTCCCATGTGTTTTAGTCTTGTCGTCTATTGATGCTAATCTGGTGATTGTTGCGTGTCAACCAAATATGGCACTAATTATTGGCTTGTTAAACGAATACTTTTTTATTTTTTGAAATTTTGACTTACCTGGCTACCTTCTCAGCTATACAAGTGTAGGTTTTTGGTAATTGGGTTGTACTAGTACTGAGCAAACAAATGGCTTGGGCTAGTATTGAGTGGATCTCTATTAACCAAATATGGAAGTGGTTGTCGATTTAGAAACTAGCTGTTCTTGGTGGATTCTACCTGTGGACTTGTGGCAATTGATTTGAGTCCACTGAGATTTAGTTGTTAGTACATACCAGCGATGATATACCTCTGATTAGCTGGCACATTAATACCTTTAACGGCCTTCCAGTTCTTGGTCGGTTGCAAGGAAACTTTCTTGATTCAGTTGTGTGTGATTTCAGTTGATGTGTGGATTTACTGATCCTATTTAATTTAAAAATGTGAGTTAGGTTCTTGTGGATGGTGAGAATTGGAGGCGGAGTATTCCCAGTGATCAAGGAACCTGATTACCTTGTGAATGGCGAGTTCCGTGTAGACAAGGGTGCATCGCCAAAGATGCTGAACTGTCTCATGTAAGTTTCACCCTCAAAACTCTACTGTTATGGATATATATACTTATCCCCCAAAATGAGCTAAATCTGAAAACGATGCAATTCATTTTACATATTTTCCGTATAGGTACAAGTTATGCTATTACAGGTTTGGCGAGCTAGTCACAGAATACGGCAAGCCACCCGGGTACGCCTTGCATTTTACATTTTGAAGATAATTTAATGTGTTTCCATCTTAAACGCATTTACTTTACGATATTGCTAAAGAAAACAAAAAATTGGGTTGTGAAACTATTGGCAGGTATGATAGAGCAAGAGGGGTGGAGATAGGGAACAAAGACATCAAACTGGAGCACTTAGAAGAAGCCTACACAACATCAAACTGGATTGTTCGTATTTACAGAGTCAAACCTCCCACAAACAGGTTGTGATCTCACAAAGTGTGGCTTTAGATAGTTGATAGTTTTAAGGAGGAACCATACAATTTCGGATTGAAACCTATGCAGAGACAGTTTTGTTTTGGGACTTGGTTTTTACTTTTATGCAGAGACAGTTTTTTTGTAGCTTTTCATCGCTTGAAACCTATTTGCACTAGTTTGTACTGGGGGCAAAATATCCGGAACCGAAAAACCAAACCGGAACCGAACCAAAATAGAATGTATTGAACCGAACCGAATAGTTATAAATATTCGAATGGTTCTTCTTATAATATATTTTGGGTATCCGAACCAGAACCGAATTGAAACCCGAACGGGTATCTGAAATACCATTATATATCTAAAAATATTATGTACATTTAGTTTTGAAATAACCAAAATATTAAAAATTATAATTATAAATCGAATATATTAGTTATGTTTAGACCGAAATAACTAAAATATTTGAAATATTTGAAAAACATTAGTTATATTTGTCAAAATTAAATAATTTTTACAAAATTTAACCAAAATTTATTTAAATTAAACATTTTTTTTAGTTTTTTCGAGAATTGGCATGAATTCCGGGTACCCGAAACCCGTCCGAACCCGGACGGAATCGAACTGAACCCGATCCGGAAAAGAAAATACCGGAATGGATCCTAAACTTCTAAAATTTGGATATCCGAAACTCGAAAGAACCGATCCGAACCCGAATGTCCATACCTTGTTTGTACTTTGTTCGTCTTCTTTTAAAACAGGTGTTTCAATCTAATCTTGGTTAGAAAGATTGGTTGAGTCCATATTTAAAAAAAAAAAACAATGTTGAGTCTAAAATATGAACAAATTGGTAACATATCCGACTCACTTTTGGTCTTCCATAGTACCATTAGTGTTGTTAATTTCTGTATATCTAAAGTGTAGGTCGTGGGCGGACCAAAATAGGAAAGAAACTTGAATAAAGCCCATTAAAGGCCCAGAAAGACAACCTGAGTTATTTTGTCTAAGGAACATCGTTGTGTATCACACGAAAGGAAAGGAAAGGAAACGACAGTTTCCAGCTAAATCGCAGAGGAGGTTCCAGAGTGATCGGAGAAGAAATACCTGAGTTTTATCGCGACTGATTGAGGAGAAGAGAAACGTTTAATTACGTTTGAGAATTCGACGCGAAAGAGCTTTTCATCTACGTCGAAGAAGATATGGTTCGTACCTTTCGATTTGTCTTAATTTGTGTATAACGATCAGCAATTTCTTGGGTTGATGTTGAAGGGTTTTCTGCTGCTAGATAACAATTTTGCATTTTGGGTTTTAAGATCTGATTCGTTTCCTTCAAATCAGCTAATCTTAGAACGACGAACTTAGGGATGTGAACTCTAGGGTATGCGAAAGTTGATCTCTTTTCGCGAGAAACCCTTACGGTGTCTAAAAGTTCAGATTTTTATTTGGTTTCTAGTAAATTGAGCTATCTCGTGTTGTGGTTTGCTCTATGAAATGCTTCCTATTATTGGAGATTTAATGTTTGTCTGCATTGATGTTTTACTGTAGTCGAGTCTATACAGAGGTGTTTCGAGAAAAGAGAAACCCAGACGTCATCATGGGTTAAATCAGCAGAAGAGGCAAGAGATCAAGGAAGCTTTCGAGCTTTTCGACACCGATGGATCTGGCACCATTGATGCTAAAGAGCTTAATGTTGCTATGAGGTGAATTTTTGGAGTTTGTATGTTTCTCTCTTTCATTATATGATTTGGGATTAATCCTTGAAATTTACTCTGTGATAGGGCGCTTGGTTTCGAAATGACGGAAGAGGTGATTTACGTTTCTTTATCTCGGGTTTTTCCTTCGTAGATTTTTGCTAGAAGCTCATGACTGTTCCTCTCTGCAAAGAATGGTGATTCTGATATATCTGGTTTGTTCGTTTTGATATATGTTATAACTCTGAAGCAAATCAACAAAATGATAGCTGATGTGGACAAAGATGGAAGTGGAGCCATAGATTACGACGAGTTTTATTACATGATGACTGCTAAGATCGGTGAAAGAGACACAAAAGAAGAGCTCACCAAAGCATTCCAGATCATTGATCTTGACAGAAATGTATATACTCAATGCTCTCTTCATTTGAGGATTACGATTCTTGATTTCTCTAGATCTAAATTCATCTTTTTTTTACCCTAAATTTTTCCAGGGGAAGATATCTGCCGATGATATTAAACGCATGGCAAAGGACTTGGGTGAGAACTTCACAGATGCTGAGATACGAGAGATGGTTGAAGAAGCAGACCGTGACCGTAAGTTTCCAACCTTGTTCTCTTTCTCTTGTGCAATGCTTGGTTTGATTATGATGATCCACTACATAAATCAAACTGCAGGTGATGGTGAAGTTAATATGGAAGAATTCATGAGGATGATGAAGAGAACTGCTGCTTATGAGTACTAAAAAATAGTTGATACTGATGAGGTCTGTTATAGCATTATCGTCTGTAATATTACTCAAGATACATATCTCGGTTTTTTTATCTATCTTAATGGCAAGTTTTGTCTTTGTATTGTTTAAGTTGTATAAGAAACCCTTTCGTCTCTTGAAAACAAAAACAAAACAAGAAACAAACTCGCCTGTCTCAGCGAAGAGAAGAAGCTTCACCTAGTCCTTGACATAGACAACATGTTTGTCCACTCGATTTTGGTTTCAGAACTCTCTTAAAAAGATAAGTGTCTAATCGAAGAAGCTGATTCAAGGGAAGATCTATGGAGGTTCGACAAAGCCCATTCTAGCGAGTTCTTGATAAAGCTACGACCTTTTGTCTGTCAGTTTCTACAAGAAGCCAACAAGCTTTTCTCAATGTACGTTTACACAATGGGTTCTTCCGATTTACGCTCAGACTGTGCTGACTTTGATTGATCCGAATCAAGTTATACTTTGGAGATCGAGTGATATCCAGAGAAGAAAGTCCTTTTGAGAAGGCACTTGACCTTGTTGTGGCTGATAAGCGTAGAGTGGTCATTGTGTATGATACGAGTGAGGTTTGGGTGTCTGATCACAATAGAAACTTGTTGCAGTCATCGAGTGCATATACTTCAGTGACGAGTACAATAAAGTGTTGTGTTCTTCTGTAATGAACATTCTGTAAAAGCTACATATTTTTTTTATTTTTTTTATTTTTTTTTTGAATCGAATGTAAAATTTATTCAATGCAAAAAAACGTTTTTACAACTAGTGCGTCCTTTTATCAGAATGTTTGAAAGAGAACAGAAATTTTACAAAGCTTCAACTTTTTGTTTCGAACCATAGCTCGAGAGCTCCTTCATATTTTGTATCCCCCAAAGATCGAATCGAAAGCAAACGATTACGGACTTGCCTATCGATGAACTTTATGAGTGTGGCTGGTGGAGTAGAAGGCATGGCGTTTATTATATAAAGATTAAGTGAGTCTCAAGACCTTGACACATCAGCTCTCCTTCTTCTGCCACATCAGATCTAAAAAATTGACATTTCATGCTCTTCAATTAATCGCCTCCTGATCATAAACTCTCTATGTTCCTGGATCGGAGGGTTTTCACTTTTCCTGGCGTTGAAACATGATTTCGTGTGTTTTACCCGCACCAATTAACCTAATGCGCACACTACCGCAATCATAACGGTATGTCGATGTAGCACTTTAGGATCGATCCCACATAGAATAAAGATTACACACCAAAGATACGATAAACAAACTAAGCTAGAGCAAAACGTTTTTATGTTTTATACAAAAAGAAAGAAGAAAGATATCAAAATGCAAGAAAGAAAATAAACGAAAGGAAAATATAACACAAAGAGAAAACGTTGGATCATGGCTTAAACTATCGAAGAGATGATTAACAATTAAATAATGAATCATTTGGAAACATTAAACACTATCTTAGAACATGGAACACAATCGTAAGACTAATCCACTCTCGTGGTATCAATCTCTTCATCGATTACTCGATTATCATAAACTTTCGTTTGCAATCAAAAAATAATCGATGAGCATTAATCACAAGTCCAATTGTTCACTAAACACCCTAGACATCAATTGCCAATTGGCTAGGATATGCAAAGCTCACAAAAGATTCGGTTCAAGTAATTCATCTAACTCCTTCCGGGTGTGAAATGCCTAAGTTCAAGACTCGAATGAACAAACCTAATCTAGCACTAACACCGCTTACTCGAATCTATCCATAATGCATGGGATGAGACCAAAAATCCTAGGGTGTAACTCTAGCTCGGTTTGTCACGCCAAACTATAACTACCTAATCTAGGTGTAGTACTAAACTTTGGTTTATCTTATCAAATCTAGCAATAAGAACCAACCTAAGAACCTAAGTGAAAGAATTATACAAGATCATCCTAAATCACCACTATCTAACCATCAAGACAATTAACAAATGATGCATAAACATTCAATGCAAATTCAATCTTTGGCAAGGAACACACACTAGTAGCTTAACTCACTCTCGTGATGCTAAACCCTTTATTGATAATTTGAATTAGCTAATCTCTCAATTGCAACCAAATTATCAACAAGCATAAAACGTAAGTCCTTTTTAAGCCAACAATTCACCTTAATCACGATGGCCATCGGTTAAGAACGAAAAGCACGTTTAGAAATCTTCTAGACAATCTACCAAACCTCTTTCGAGTGTAAATCGACAATGATCTAGAAATTGAGTAGCTAATTCAACTCTAGCATTAAGATCACTTCTAAACATGTGAACAAATGATTATCTAAGCCTAAACATCAACAAGCAATCATCAAACCATCCAAATCAAGCCTAATCATGATCCAACAAAAAGCTATTCACAAGAACACCAAGAACATACTAAGAACATGAAGAACACAAAAAGTCAACTCACAAAAACAACAAGAATCACAAATCTAAACCGATTAAAAGATAGAAGAAGAATCAAATAAAGATAATATGAAACAAGATTGAAGAAATCTTCAAAAGTGTGGATTATACATGAAAAACAACCCAAGAAACTCTAAAGAGAGTTCTTGGGTCGTCACACACAAATAATAGAAGAAGACTTATGTTTTTATTGGACAAAAATGACTTAAATACAAAAATGGGTCACTAAAGTGCCGGCATCGGTTATGGGGATCGGTTATAACCGATCTCGCTTGTTAAAATGGTGGCGTCGACCTTGGCGATCGGTTTGACGATTTCGGCTTGACATCTCTTCACTAAATCGGCCATAACTCTTGAACCACAGCCCTGAATGACACGAATCCAACTCTCACGAGAAGCTAACTCAATTTTATATCTGGTGTCCAAATTTGAGATTAAACTGGGTACGGGAAGGCGTTCATACGACATGATCTTTCAGCTGCTTCGGATTGCCGCTGCATTTTCCGGTAAATACATGTCTTCACTAAATCAAATGCATCTCGTGAACCGCTGATGGGAATGACATAAAACCACTTCCATTAGCAAGCTAACTCAATTTAGCATAACTTTCATTAATACCTTCCAGTCTAATTCAAAGGGCAAGGTGTTCTTCTGGTTGGATCTTTCAGGCACATCGTCTTGATCAGGAAATGTTGATCGGTTGTCGGGATCGGTTATCAACCGATCGGACGTGTATTTTGCTCCTTTTGGTCCTTTTTCGATCTTCTTTCGAACTCCAAGTGTCTCCTTTGATCCAAGCACTCCTAAACACCTGAAAAAGGCTCCAGCAAGCCAAAAACGACACAAAACTCTCTAGGACTTCTAAAATGCAAGTTAGAACCAAATGAGACTCAAATGCATGAAAAGATCCCAAAACTATACAAAGTGGGATCAAAAACCTATGAAACTAAATCTTAAAAATATGTAAAATATGGTGTTATCAAAACACGAGTCAGCTCTTTTGACTCACGAGTCACAACACGAGATCGCGCTTGGAGAAAGGTAATAGTCGCTGCTTAATCCTTAAGACATTCTATCAGATTGTTAAAACCATTATTGGGATTTTTTTTGTCTCCTCTGATGAAAATCCATAATTACTCGATAGAGAAAGAAAATCGTACGAGTCCTAAGATCAAAAAGCAATGGATTCAACGTTACAATCTTTTCTCGAGGTATGACCAAGGTATCGAAATGGATGAAAAAGGATGGTAGTCTATGACTCCCAAAGAAATCGCAATCAAACAAGCTGAGAGATGTCGTGGCAAATTGGTGATTGATTGCTTCTCAGGCGTTGGTGGTAAAACACTATTCAATTTGCTAAAGTGTAAGAAACTCTTTCTTTTTCTCTCACAAAAACAAGTATGACTAATTAATGATCGTATCGTTTTTTCCGAAACAATTTTTGTTCCTTTTTATTTTATAGATGTTCTTCTGTAATTGTTATCGACATTGATCCATTCATGTTGAAACAGAAAGCAATAAACAATAAAAGAGTTGATTAAATCCGATGAAGAGAATATAGGCTCAGGGTGTTTCTCAGGAAATCAGAGAATGCAGATAACCAATCAGTCATGATTCAGGTTATGCACGGTTCTTGAACTCAAATCACTAAGTTATAATTAACCAACTGTTGTTGCGAGAATTATCTAAATCTAAATCCCAGAATCCCAAATCTCTTTGCAAATCCTAAAGATCTAAACTAGCTTTAAAGTTCAGGTTTGATATGTTCACAAAACAACTAAACCAAATCTCTTTGCGGATAGCTATTTTGCTCACCCTAAGTTCTGTCAGATTATCAATTGCACTGTCGTGCCTAATCGATTAACCTAAGATCTAAGTTCCAAATTCGTCAACCTAGAATTAGCTTTGAGAACAACCGAAGGTGAAAAACTAATTTAGATTATGAATCCTAACCAATCAATTACCAGCACTCAATGAAATCCTTTATGAGAAAACCCTAAACCTAAAGTGGATCTACTCAGACATAATTAATGGAACATAAATCATAGATGAATAGAATTGCATAGAAGAAATCAATAAGAAACAAAGGGGTTCAGAATCGTCTCCCAAAAACCCCGTAACAAATCTCTCTCTCAGAAAACCCAAGTAAATTAAAGCTTAGCCTCAACAGGTGGCTAAAAAACCTAATTAAATCCTTAAAACACATTTTGGGGCTTCTTGTAAATATTAAAGACTTCTGGGCCAAGTTGCAATTCCTTCAAAAAGGAAAAAGTCGCGATCTTCTCTTTCTGCGAAGGGTATCGATCGATACCAAGCTTATGTGTCGACACTTCAGACTGCATAATCCTTGATTGGCTCCAAAATGCTCAAATATCTCCAATTAAGCTCCAAACGTACATAAACCTGAAAAGACTCAAAAAGACTACAAAAATACTGGAAAGACTCTTAAAACAAGACCTATATCATTGTCAAAAACGGGTAAAAACCATGATATATCAAATGTACAACAAAGTTGAGAGCAGGTCCATCTTAATAATATTGACGACCTTAGGCAAAATATGAAATATGGACATTTTATTTATATCATAAAAACATAACAAAATTTTAAACATTAATGATTATGCGCGGATCGTATTCGTATATGTTTTTAGTATCACTATTCATTCGTGTAAGGTTTGAGCATGACATTTTGGACATATTTTTATTCCAAGATCAATTTCAAGTATGTGATTTACATTTCTACATTTTATTACCCAAGTTAGAAACTCCAAAGCTCTCATAATTAATAACTCCTTACACAAACCCGAAAAATCTCAATGACAAACACTTTCTCGTCATGAATATTAACTACAAGTTCATACTATAAACAAAATCTCAATGACAAACAGAATGATTTAGCATTATCCATAACTAATCAAATTTATAAATCACGAGAAAAAACATGAAGAAAATATTTGAATCAGCTAAAATTCCTTTCTCGAAAAGAGTATTAATGTCCAACCCTCTCTCATACCTTTTTTAGAGAGAGAGAGGGTACTTTTTTCAGACAGAGACGATCGACCCTACACATTTTTTAGGAGAGAGAAAAAACTGTTTTAGATAATAAAATAAAATAAAAACGGGTTACTTGTTACATTCCGGGAAATGGATCTGTAATATATGGATATGCATCTTCGTCTTCCTTCTTTTTTTCCTCGATATTCTTTCTTACAGCCACCTTCTTGTTAATGTCATATGCAGGAGCAACTTGAATCACTTTCTTGTATGTAGATTGATCTAAACAAAAAATTAAAATTAAAAAACAAAAAAACAAAAAAAACTCTACAAAGTAACATCACATCAAACTTTCTAAAGAAAAAGATAACTCCTTTTAAAAAATAACATCTAACCTAAAACTTTAACAAGTATCACATTTTCATAGAACTTTAAAAAATGTCAAGTAGAAATCACCTGTCACGTTTTCCTTAATGACTCTTTTAGCCCACTTGAAGCCTAATTTGATGAAATCCATTGTTTTTTTAGATGTTCTTCTGTAATTGTTATCGACATTGATCCATTCATGGTAGAATTGACAGTTAACAATGCAATGGTTTATAGAGTGTCGAATCGTGTAGATTTTATCGATGGTGATTTCGTTATATTAGCTCCATTTCTCAAAGTAATCTTATTATTCTCTCTATCAGTTTTATCTGCAAAATATAAAGATTCTTTTGACCCTTTCGTTCTTGTGTTAATCAAATAAACTTTTTTGATTAGGGAGATGTATTGTTTCTATCGCCACCGTGGGGAGTACCAATGTACAACAAAGTTGAGAGCAGGTCCATCTTAATAATATTGACGACCTTAGGCAAAATATGAAATATGGACCTTTTATTTATATCATAAAATATAACAAAATTTTAAACATTAATGATTATGCGCGGATCATATTCGTATACGTTTTTAGTATCACTATTCATTCGTGCAAGGTTTGAGCATGACGTTTTGGACATATTTTTATTCCAAAATCAATTTCAAGCATGTGATTTACATTTTACATTTTATTATCCAAGTTAGAAACTCCAAAGTTCTCATAATTAACAACTCCTACACAAACCGAAAAATCTCATTGACAAACACTTTCTCGTCATGAATATTAAGTACTACAAGTTCATACTACAAACAAAATATTGATACATGCTTTGGAATTTTACATTGAGCGATAGTTTTTTCTCATGTTTGATAGATTCATTATGGAGAAGCAACTCATGAGGCATTGGAAACCATCTGGAGAAGAACTTGTGTATCTTTTCTTTTCTGCAAAACTCCAATTAAAGAATCAATCAACATATTTCCTAGAAGATAATATTGTATTTTAGTCATAGTCAATTACACATAAGATGATATTGTACTTTTCCCATAACTCATTACAAAATCTCAATCTCTCTCTTAAAAAATAAAAATCTAAAAAACTTCGAGAACATAGTCTACAACAAAGCTAAAGACAAAGTGATCATTTTTTATTTTTTTTCTTCCATAAAAACTCATACGTTTGATCAAAACCACCGAATCCATAGTGAAATTAGAGACGAATTGGTTATAATTGGTTATGCAAAACACTTTGCATTTGTAAAAATTTCAAATGTCCAAGTTTTCCAATTTTAGAACGATCTATTTAGGATGAGAGAAAAATACTTGAGCAAAAACAAAATGAAGCTACCAGATAAGAGAAGCAAAACGTAACAAAAGATATACTAAATTGGAAGACTCTTCGAAAGTATGTGTTATGTCTCTTTCTTAAATTTGCAAGATGAAGTTTATGTAGTCAAAAACGGTAGTTGGGACTCTAGTAGGCAATATAGTTTTAGAGAAAGAAAATTGTGAAGTGCATACATTATTGGCGCTAATAAAGTGTGGAAAAAAAAATAATACGGATGAAAAAACATAAAAAGTTTTGTGGACTGAGAAATATTAGCTTGTCAAAAGATTGGGTGGAAAGTAATGACATGGTAAAAAAAAAGTTAATGTGTATTAGTGTTTTGTTTTTACTGGTTTTTCATTTAATATTTTTTATGATGTATTATCTTTTAAAAACACAAAAATCTAATAAACCGTAAATATGTGATATTTTATAATGTCAAAATAAGTTTAGATTATGAGCTCCTTTTGTTAATCACATAGATATAGATACATACCTTAATTATTAAAACATAAAAAAAAAAAAAAATCTAGGCATTGGACCTAGGACGATCGCCCCTCTCGCCATGGGTAAGAGTCGGGACTGGTTGAGAGTTACAACCGAGAGAATATGAACAGTCTCTATATGCATGTGATTCTTCTGGTGTCCAATGAAGTTTGATAAGTTTCAACTCAAGACTTGTTTATTTGGATTTAAGTTATCCTCGTTCCTAATAATATCAGTTTTTTTGTCTCACCCCAAATATTTATATGCAATCATCAAGAAAAATAGAAGATATGGCAAAACAGATATATCAGCATGACGATCTTGTGAAACGACTCAAAATAGTTTAGACAAACTAAGGAACTATATTTCCTGCTATTGGTACTATCACATAAAAGATCATAGTATAACTTAGTTTACCTGTGGTCAGGAGCGGTCCGATAAAATTAGGGGTCCGGTTCCAAAAAAAATTTGGCCCACCAAAAAAAAAATGGGCCCTTAAAAATAAAAATAAAAAAATTTAGCCCCAAAACAAGAAAAACCATGTGGGCCCCGAGCATTTGCTCCTGTTGCACCGGTCCAGTGCCGCCCCTGCCTGTGGTTTTGGTATGTACATGGCCAACTGAAACAGGAGAAACTAAAGGCCAAGGAAGAAGTGGAAGACATCACGTAGGGTATGGCTCAATTAAGGTAAAAGATGACATGTTTGCTCGCGAAGAATGCAATTGCGGTGTGAGCATAGAATAAGCATCATTATATAGAATAACATAACTTACCACAAGTACTGCTTATCTAATGATTCTTCTTTTTTGCAAGTATACGAAAAAGGAAATTCTTATTTAAACCTCAAACGAATATGGCCATCCTTTTTGCTATGTTGTTAAGATCAAGATTCAACAGAGAGACGAACAAGCCCTCATCCACTGATATTATAAGTTGCCTCTTGATGGGTTTTGAAAAAGTCTTCAGATTTGATGTTAGCTTTAACCAAATTACCAGTCTTTACATTCTAAGCTTCATCCATGGATTTTCCGTTGAAAATGTTTTAATTACGTACTGCATAGCAACTCCTCGACTGATTGACATAATGGTCAAGAATCTAGAGACTTGAAGTGGCTAGAGACACAAACAAAAGCGGTTTGCATTAAACCTTTGATTAATGTCTCTTGAATATCCGTTAAATTTTTTATCTTTCACGTAATTTATTTAAACCTACGGATTTTGATGACGAATGAATCGGAAATGACTGCGAAGAATCATTATAATTTCAATGGAAGCAAAAATGGGTCTGAGGTTAGAAGCATCAAAACTATCATAACCTCTTCCATGGGGAGTATTGTCGAACAATCAGTCATTTCAATGGCACATGAACAATTGTCTAGAATGGAGAAGAGGTGTGGCATGATAGCTTTGTGAATTGTAAGATATATTATTCCTTGAATAGATGTTCTGATTTATACACGGAGAAGGAGAATAGAGAAGGAATAGAGAATATACAGAGAGTTAATGGTTAAGATATGACATATTGAATTTCTATACTTATACGCCCCCTCAAGACGGATCGCCATTCGCGAGTCCGATCTTGATACAGAGTTGTTGAAATTGCGTTCGGGGCAGAGGTTTGGTGAGTGCATCGGCGAGTTGATCAGCTTAAGTGACATGGGAGACGCGCAATTGACCAGCATGTATGAGGTTACGCACGAAATGATAATTGAGAGCAAGATGCTTCATTCTTGAGTGAAATACTGGATTGGCCGCAAGATAAGTGGCGCTTATGTTGTCACAATATATGGGCGGTGTGGAAGTTGTCTTATGTCCTAATTCCGCAAGCAGAGACTGAATCCAACAAACTTCAGATGCCGTAAAAGTGATGGACCTATATTCCGCTTCTGTTGATGAACGAGCCACCCCAGTTTGCTTCTTTGATGACCAAGCGATAGGATTGCGTCCATGGTACACGATGTATGCGCCAGTGGATGTATAATCATCTTTATTTCCTGTCCAGTCTGCGTCTGTGTATGCGTGAATCGAGGAAGGGTTTGATCGGTGTAAGAAAATGCCTTGCGTTGCGGTGCCCGATAAATAGCGTAAGATGCGTTTGACAGCCTGCCAATGTTCGTCGGTTGGTTGGTGAATGAATTGAGACATCTTATTCACAACATAAGAGATGTCTGGTCTCGTCAAAGAGAGATATTGAAGGCTGCCCACCACCGCTCGATATTGTGTTGGATTTTCCATTGGTGTGCCGGTGGTGAGTGTCAATGTCGTGTGCGGACACATTGGGGTATGTACTGCTTTAGCATCTGTCATCTTGGTGCGGTGGAGTAAATCTGCAATATAACGATGTTGTGTTAGTAAGAGCCCACATGATGAATGATGTGCTTCAATACCAAGAAAATAAGACAAGGTGCCCAAGTCTTTAATAGAGAAACGATTGGAGAGAGAGGTGATAAATTGTTGAAGATGTGTATTGTTGTTGCCGGTGAGAATTATATCGTCTACATAGACTAGCATGTAGAGAAGAACTCCATTGTTGTTGTAGATGAAGAGGCTCGCATCGGCAAGTGAGTTGATAAAGCCCGATTGAAGGAGGTAAGAACGTAGTTCATTGTACCACACCCTTGGAGCTTGTTTGAGGCCATAGATCGCCTTGTTGAGTTTGCAAACAGCTTGGGAGTGTCTTTGTCGATGAAGCCCGGTGGTTGTGTCATATACACTTCATCATGGAGAGTTCCTTGAAGAAACGCGTGGTTGACGTCAAACTGTCTTATCGGCCAATTATGAGACACAGAAACACTTAAGACAAGTTGAATGGTTGCTGGCTTCACTACGGGGCTGAACGTTTCATGATAATCAATGCCGGGTCGTTGGTGAAAACCTTTGGCAACAAGACGCGCCTTGAACCTGTCAATAGAACCATCGACATGACGTTTAATAGTAAATACCCACTTACAACCGACGATATTGGTGGCTGATGTAGGAGCAACTAAATCCCAAGAGCGCTCTTTGATTTGATTTGCGAGTTCATCATACATCGTTTTACGCCATCGAGGATCTTTGAGTGCTTGAGCAACAGTCATGGGTTCTATTTCTGTTATAGGCTGAACAGACACGTTGAGATTGAGTTTCTTGACCGGTTTCCTTTGGCGAGTGGAGACACGAAGGGGCTGCGGTGGTGGAGCCGTTGGAGCTTCAGCTTCGTGAGCAGTGGTCGTTCTCATAGTTGTAGAATTTGTGACTTCTCTTGTCGCATGTGGTGAATGCAATACGTGTGGCGGAATATCTGGCTGAGGTTGTGGAGTCGACATCATAGGAGTAGCAGCAGGGACGACAATGGCTGGTGCTGTTTCAATGGTGGGTGTGGTTGATGGAGCAACATGTTGCAGCGGTGACGACAGTGGCTGGTGAGATTGTCATGTTCCTGGTACGAAATAGACAATTGGTGTAGCTGCTTGTGATGATTCTACAACTTCACACTCATGAGCAATATTAGTTTGGATTGTGTTAGCCACCGAAAAAGGGAAGACATATTCATGAAAAACAACATGTCTAGATGTATAGATCCTAGATGTAGTTCGATCAAGGCAAAAATAAGCACTTTGTGTCGTTGAATAACCAAGAAAAACACATGGACTCGATCTAGAATCTAATTTATGAGATGCATATGGACGCAACCAAGGAAAGCATAAACAACCAAAAATACGGAGTTTTTCATAATTAGGAGCACGATTAAAAAGGCATTCAAAAGGAGATTTTTGTGAAAGATTTGGTGTTGGCATCCTATTAATAAGTTATACCGCCGTAGCTAATGCGTATGTCCAATATGACTTAGGCATAGAAGCTTGTGACAAGAGGGCAAGTCCGGTCTCAACAATATGTCGATGTCTCCGTTCCGCTATGCCGTTGTGCTCCGGCGTGTGAGGTGGAGTAGTAAAATGAGAGATACCATTAGTAGATAAAAATGAAGCAAGAGCAATAAACTCACCACCATTATCCGTATAAAGAGTGCGTAATTTGGTTTGAAATCGATTTTCAACTAAAGTTTTAAATTTTGTAAAAACATCGTAAACTTGAGATTTTTGTTTTAAAGGATACAACCATGTGTACCGTGTGAAATGATCTACAAAAATAACATAGTATTTAAAACCGTCGATAGAGAGTAGTGGAGAAGTCCAAACATCAGAAAAACAATATCAAGAGGAGAAGAGGACGTAAGAGTTGAAGTAGAAAATGGTAACTTATGCATTTTATTGATAGAACAAGCACTATAAGGCTTGGTTGTTAAAACTTTAGAAGACAATGGTAAATTAAACTTAGAAATAGTAGTTTGAAGAATAGATAATGCAGGGTGGCCTAATCTAGAATGCCAATCAGATAAAGACTTCTTAATAGCCGAAGCATAAGCTAAAGAAGGTGGCTTGCTCGATCGATGTTGTGGCCACTCATAAGTGTCATTCTTAGGTTTGCCCTCCAATCTGAGCGCCCCCGTGATCAGATCGCGGACCTGAAAGAAGGTTGGTGTGAAGGTCACCGCAACACCGTTAGTAGAGCATAATTGAAACACAGAGATTAAATTCTTATCGAGAGACGGTACACAAAGAACATCATTGAGAAAGAAAGGGCGAGTAAATGAGGGAAGAGATATTGAACCAGTGTGAGAGATTGGAAGTCCAAAGCCGTCACCCACAATGACATTGATATGTGTCAACTTTACATGCTTTAAACCCCTTGTTTTGGTGTGATTTATCCTCATTCATACATTCTTTGTAACATATTCATTCATAAGTGTCTCATTTAGCCTTAGGAGTGTGTTTTAGAATCTTAGGTTGTGCATTTGCATGTACATACCATTTTGAGTCGTTTTCATGTACTTCTGGAGTAAGTAGGATGTGAAAAGCCGACATGGAAAGACAACGGGGAAAGAAAGAAGAGGAAAAGATGACGGAGTCCCTGAGAAGCAGTTTTATCAGCCCCCTGGCCGATAAAAGGGACCGATAGAATGCCCATCTCGTGCCAAGAAGAATTGCAACCTCCTGTGAAGATTTTATCGGCCACCTGGCCGATAAACTGGCCCGATAAAAAGAAGGGTCACCAAGCCAAAGACGTCAAGTTTCTGTCAAGTTCCTGTGAAGGTTTTATCGGCCACTTGGCCGATAAACCCAACCGATAAAAAGGAAGATCACCAGACCGAGGACGTCGAGTTTCTGTCAGGTTTCTGTGAAGGGTTTTATCGGCCACTTGACCGATAAAACAGACCGATAAAGACGAAGGATGGAAGCCGAAGGATCGACGTTTCTGCAATCTGTTTTATCGGCTACCTGGCCGATAAAACCAACCGATAAAATGGAGAATTAAGTTTCAGAAGTCAAAAACATACGATCCAGCCTCCAAAAACGTGTTTTTCACTATTTGGCTCACTATCTCTTCTCCTTTGTCGGCCAGACTTGTATAATAACTGGTTTTTAGACCAGAAAGACCAACTTTTATGACTTTGAACTAAAATCTCTTGAGAGAAAACCCTTGTTTTTAATTGAAGATAGGAAATCCCTTGAAGATCTAGTGAAGTTTTCTTCAATCTTCTTCTACTTTTCTTCTTACCTTGCTTATGGCTTTCATTTGTATGGTTTATATTTGTGATTTAGTTATGTGTGAGTAGTTCTTTTAGGGTTCTTGGGTGAAGTAGATTAGGGTGATTCTGGGTTGTTCTTGATGTTTAAGAATTAAATTACTTGAATTTCTTGTTCATTGAGTGTTCTTAATGCTAGATTAACCTTGATCAAGTTGATTTAGAACTCTAGGGAATTTCATGCCCAGAAGGTGTCCGATGAAATTCCCCAATGAATTCAATGAGTGTTTTTCATATCTTAGCCAATGGAAAATTGATGTCTAGGGTGAATTTTGGTTGATTAGACTTGTGCTTATTGCTTGTTAGTCATAGAATCGCGAACGGAAGTTTATGACGATTGATGACTAAGAAAGGGGTTAATACCATTGACATGGATTAATCTTTAGTAGTGATCTAGGGCCTAAGAAGGCAATTGATTGAATGTTTGAGTGTCTAGAATAGATTGAGAATCACCCGAGTCAATTGCTTTACCCGAGAATTCGTTTGTCTAGATTTGATATTAAACGTGTTTAGCTTTCGCTACTTGTTCATTTCTCTATTTTGTATGTTTCAATTTGTTCGATCAAAAACCAAAACCAATTATCGCTTAGATTAGATAGCGTCCGGTATTCTTAGTGTGTCGTTCTTATTTCCCTGTGGATTCGATCCCTAAGTGTTGCAATGACATGCCATTAGATTGAGGCATTGTGCACAACGGGTAATTGTGCGGACCGCGAAAAAGTCCACTATCAATTTGGCGCCGTTGCCGGGGAAATTAGCAATAGCCATTAAGATTTGGATGTTATTTGAGACTAAGTTGTTACTAATCTATTCCGACTTCTCTTTGTCTTGTTTAAGTGCATGAACACGAGATCAAGTGAAAGTGCAAATCTTGTTGAACGTGTCGACGACATACGCGCACTAGAAAGAGCAAACACGAGAGCAAGACAAGAACGAGAAAGACACATTGAGAGGCTAGGTATGGAGGCAGTACAAGAACCTCTAATTGAACACCAAGAAGCTGCTGCACATGGTGTTGGTCACCAAGGTGTTGGTGTGAACCAAAACCACCCACCACGACCGCCTAGACCCATTGGAGCCGGTGATGCTCCAAACACTCATGCTAACCGCCAAGGGATAACTCCACCACCGGTCGAAAACAATAATTTTGAGATCAAATCCGGTATTATCTCCATGGTGCAAGGGAACAAGTTCCATGGGTTGGCCATGGAGGACCCACTAGACCACTTGGATCAATTCGATCGCATTTGTGGGATGACTAAGATCAATGGCATCTCTGAAGATGCATTCAAGCTGAGATTGTTCCCTTTCTCTCTGGGAGACAAGGCGCATCAATGGGAAAAGAACCTTCCAACTGGATTAATTACATCATGGGACCAATGCAAGAAGGCTTTTCTTATGAAGTTCTTCTCCAACTCAAGAACGTCGAGACTCCGTAATGAGATATCCAGCTTTATTCAAAGGAACAACGAGAGCTTTTGTGAAGCTTGGGAGCGCTTCAAGGGTTATACCATGTAGTGTCCTCACCACGGCTTCTCAGATGAGTCTCTCCTCAGCACTCTCTACCGCGGTGTACTACCCAAGTTTCGCATGCTACTTGATATAGCAAGCAACGAAAACTTTATGGGGAAGGAAGTCGATGAAGGAATGGAGCTCGTGGAGAACTTGGCTCTAAGCGATGGGAATTATAATGAAGATTATGACCGATCTTCGAGAGGAAGCGGTGACTTTGAAGATCAAAGAAAAAAGGAGATGAAGATTCTTAACGACAAAATGGACAAGCTTTTGAATGCTTCTCAAAAGTCTGTCAACTTTGTGGGAGATGTCGATGGAAGCCAAGTAATTCAGTATGATGGGGAAGATGACAATGAGCAAGCGGAAGTCAACTACTTGGGTGGTCAGGGTGGCTACCAAGGCGGTTTCAACCCCAACTATAGGAATCATCTGAATTTCTCCTATAGGAGCAACAATGTGGCAAATCCTCACGACCAAGTGTATCCTTAACAAAACACTCAAGGTCAAGGTCTCCAACAAAAGAGCTGTATCCCTTCCAACCAACAGCGGACATTTGTTCCAATGAACAACTTTCAAAGCAACCTAGGAGGGTTTCAACTTAAGCAACCATCTACACCACCGAGTTTTGGACAACAAGGGCAAGCAAGCAACACCGCTCCACAAGATAACGAAATGAAAACCATGCTTCAACAACTCTTACAAGGCCAAGCTAATGGAGCAATGGATTTGAGCAAGAAAATGGCGGAAATCCACAACAAGGTGGATTGCTCTTACAATGACCTCAACTCCAAATTCGAGGCATTGTCGTCGAAGTTCAAGCAAATGGAGGGTAAAGGTGTTTCTTCTTCATCACGACCTCAAAGCACCTTACCGGGCAAACCCGAAGCCAACCCGAAAGAGTTTTGCAATGGTATTACATTGAGAAGCGGAACAGAACTCCCCTCTAGGGAACTTCCAACAACGGAACTTAATGATGGCGTTGAGAAACAAGAAGAAGAAATAATCGTTGAGATGAATGGAGATGAAGTAAACATGGAGAGAAAGACCAAGGAGACGCCAAAGAGAAAAGAGACTCTTTTCGTACCACCGCCTTACGAGCCCAAGCTCCCATTCCCGGGCCGCTTTAAGAAGCAGCTCATGGAGAAATACAGGGCGATTTTTGACAAGCAAATGGACAAGGTCCAAATGACTATGCTCCTGGTTGATGTTTTCCTACTAGTCCCTCAGTATAACAAGTTCCTTAAAGACGCGATCAAAGACAGAACGAAGGAGCTGGAAGGGATGGTAATACTTACCCATGAGTGCAGCGCCATCATTCAAAAGAAAATTGTACCAAAGAAACTTGGAGATCCGGGAAGCTTTACACTTCCTTGTGCTCTAGGACCTCTTGCCTTCAACCACTGCTTTTGTGATCTTGGAACAAGTGTGAGCTTGATGCCGCTGTCAGTTGCGAAACGCCTCGGTTTCACCCATTACAAAGTCTGTAGAATATCTCTAGTTCTAGCGGACAGGTCGGTGAGACACCCAGTTGGACTACTTGAGGACTTGCCGATCATGATCGGGAATTTTGTGGTGCCTACCGATTTTGTGGTTCTAGAAATGGATGAAGAACCCAAAGATCCTCTTATCTTTGGAAGACCGTTCTTAGCCACCGCCGGAGCAATCATCGACGTAAGGAACGGAAAAATTGACCTCCACTTGGGCAAAGACGATGTTCTTCAATTCGACATCAACGACGTGATGAAAAAGCCCACAATAGACGATCAAGCCTTCTACATAGAGGCTATGGAGGAATTTGCGGATGAACTATTAGAAAAGCTAGCCTTAGAAGATCATCTCCAAGTAGCGCTAACTAAGAACCAAGGAGAGCATGGGTTTCTTCATGCCGAGAGTGTCGAGTACACGAGGATACTTGACTCACACATAGCACTCGTTGGGGAGAGTTCATTCTTGGAACTACAACATCAAGAGCCTGCCGATTTGGAATACAATGCATGTGCTTCAGATATTGACTTCATGAGTGCTTGGGATGTTGATCTTGATGACGAGCAAGAAGCTAGCAATGGTGAGACTAGCTTTGATGATGATTGGAGCGAGCTGAAAGCCCCAAAGGTGGACCTCAAACCGCTCCCAATTGGATTGAGGTATGCGTTCTTAGGTCCAAACGAGTCTTACCCGGTGATAGTTAATGATGGGCTTAGTGAAGATGAAATTGTCACCCTTTTGAAGGAATTGAAAAAGTTTAGGAAAGCCATTGGATATTCACTTGATGATATTAAAGGAATTTCTTCATCTCTTTGCACCCATAGGATCCATCTAGAAAATGAATCGATGACTTCTATCGAGCATCAAAGAAGGTTGAATCCTAATTTGAAAGAAGTCGTCAAGAAAGAAATTCTTAAGCTTTTAGATGGGGGATCATATACCCTATCTCATATAGTACTTGGGTATCCCCGATCCATGTGGTGCCTAAAAAATGTGGAATTACGGTGATAAGAAATGAAAAAGATGAACTAATCCCAACTAGGACTATCACTGGTCATAGGGTGTGTATTGACTATCGAAAGCTTAACTCCACCACTAGAAAATATCATTTCCCCCTTCCCTTCATTGATCAAATGCTAGAAAGACTTGCGAACCACCCATATTATTGTTTTCTTGATGGATACTCGGGATTCTTCCAAATCCCGATTCACCCAAATGACCAAGAGAAAACAACATTTACATGTCCATATGGGACCTTTGCTTATCGAAGAATGCCATTTGGACTTTGTAACGCACCCGCAACTTTTCAGAGGTGCATGATGTCGATCTTCTCGGATCTAATTGAAGATATGGTAGAGGTCTTTATGGATGATTTTTTGATATGGTGCCTCGTTTGCTGCTTGTTTGTCAAATCTGTGCAGGGTACTCACTAGGTGCGAGGAGACGAATCTGGTCTTGAATTGGGAGAAGTGCCATTTTGAGAAGGGCATTGAAGTGGACAAAGCAAAAATCGAGGTCATGATGAGCCTAAAACCGCCAACCACGGTGAAAGGAATACGAAGCTTTCTAGGCCATGCCGGGTTCTATAGACGATTCATCAAAGATTTCTCAAAGATAGCGAGACCACTCACTAGGCTTCTATGCAAAGAGGTGGAGTTTGTCTTCGATGACGAGTGTTTGAAAGCATTCTTGGAGATCAAGGAAGCTCTTGTGAGCGCCCCGATAGTGCAAGCACCGGACTAGAGTCTCCCTTTTGAAATCATGTGTGACGCCAGCGACTTTGCGGTTGGCGCGGTTTTGGGTCAGAAAAAGGACAAGAAGATCCACGTGATCTACTATGCAAGCAGAACCATGGATGAAGCCCAAACAAAATATGCAACCACGGAAAATGAGCTATTGGCGGTAGTATTTGCTTTTGAGAAGTTCCGCTCCTACCTGGTTGGATCAAAGATCCTGGTATACACAGATCATGCCGCCTTGAGACACCTAATAGCTAAGAAGGATGCTAAGCCAAGGCTTCTAAGGTGGATTCTTCTTCTACAAGAGTTTGACATGGAGATTAAGGACAAGAAAGGCATCGAAAATGGGGTAGCGGACCACTTGTCTCGGTTAAGGATTGAAGATGCAGTCCCAATAGATGATTCTCTCCCCGAGGAACATCTAATGCTCATGAAGATTTTGAAGAAAACCTATCACGCTGGGTTGAAACTCGAGGAAGCAAAGAGCTTGAAAGAGCAAGACTTGCCTTGGTACGCTGATTTCGTGAACTATCTAGCTTGTGGAAGAGAACCACCAAACCTGGATAACTACCGCAAGAAAAAGTTTTTTAGAGACATCGCCCACTTCTTTTGGGATGAGCCCTACCTCTACAAGCGGTGTTCAGATGGTCTTTACCGGAGATGCATTCTGGCAAAGGAGGTGAATGGCATATTATACCATTGCCATGGTTCAGTCTATGGAGGACACTTTGCCTCATTCAAAACCGCAATCAAAGTGCTCCAATCCGGTCTATGGTGGCCAAGTTTATTCAAAGACGCTCACGCCTACGTTTCGTCATCCGATGCTTGCCAACGAAAGGGGAACATAAGTAGAAGGGATGAGATGCCCCAAAACCCCATCCTAGAAGTTGAAGTGTTCGACGTATGGGGAGTTGATTTTATGGGACCGTTTCCTTCTTCTTATGGAAACCAATACATCTTGGTAGCGGTTAACTACGTCTCCAAGTGGGTTGAAGCGATTGCTAGCCCGACAAACGATGCAAAGGTGGTCCTAAAACTTTTCAAGTCAATCATCTTCCCAAGGTTTGGGATTCCACGAGTGGTGATTAGTGATGGTGGAAGCCATTTTATTAACAAGGTGTTTGAAAGCTTGCTCAAGAAGCACGGAGTCAAACACAAAGTTGCCACGCCTTATCACCCTCAAACAAGCGGGCAAGTAGAGGTTTCAAACCGCCAAATAAAAGCTATATTGGAGAAGACAGTGGGGAATTCAAGGAAAGATTGGGCCAAGAAGCTAGATGATGCTTTGTGGGCGTACCGAACCGAGTTTAAGACTCCAATTGGAACTACACCATTCAACCTACTCTACGGGAAGTCATGTCATTTGCCCGTTGAGTTAGAGTACAAAGCATTGTGGGCGGTGAAGCTCCTCAACTTCGACATTAAGACAGCCTCGGAAAGGCGTCTTATCCAACTGCACGAGCTAGATGAGATTCGTTTGGACGCCTATGAAAGCTCAAAAATATATAAGGAACGAACCAAAGCATTCCATGACAAAAAGATTGTCAAGAGAGATTTCACAGTTGGAGAACAAGTGCTGCTCTATAATTCCTGGTTGAAGTTGTTTCACGGAAAATTAAAGTCGAGATGGACGGGGCCGTTCAAGGTTAAGGAGGTGCAGCCTTACGGTGCGGTAACACTTTGGAACAAGACCGGTGGAGAATTCACGGTGAATGGACAAAGACTCAAACCGTACTCAGCATCTGACTTCATAGAGGAGGAGACCTCGGTTTCTCTCTCTAACCCACCACCCGTCTAAAAAGGTACCAAACGTCAAGCTTAGTGACGTAAAACAAGCGCACTCGGGAGGCAATCCCTAGGTATCATTTGTACATATGTATATATGTGTGATGTGTTTCTGTTTCTTTGATTTAATTTCGTGTGTTTGGAGTGTTTGTTCTGTGTGTTTTGGTCTCCGAAGCTTTGCAGGCATCGAAAGGAGTAAGTCGGGAACAAAGACGTGAAAATCGAGCTGACGAAGCATTTTATCGGCCAACTGGCCGATAAACCAGGCCGATAAAACGGTTGCAAAACGTCAAAAACATATCAAGACTCTGCCAACCATTCTATCGGTCACATGACCGATAGAGAAGACCGATAAAAGGCCAATCTTCATAGCACATCTGCTACTCTCTGGTGATGACTTTTATCGGTCACATAACCGATAAACTGGACCGATAAAACGTCAACTCCTCATGAAATGTCTGTTTCTTCCTGGTAAGCACTTTTATCGGTCACATAACCGATGAAACCGGACCGATAAAACGTCAACGCTTTCTTTCATGTTTCTAGGAATTGATTTTATCGGTCATTTGACCGATATTCCGGACCGATAAAAGCCCGAGGTACGTTTTTTTTTTCTCCCAAGATTTTCGGTTTAAATCGGTTAAGTCATAAAAAACAAAAAAAAAAAAAAACCCCCTTCTCCTTCTTCTCTCTCACCTCCGCGACACCCTCTCAAGAACACACACCCAGATTTTCGATTTTTCAAAAACAAATCTCTTGGTTTTCCCTTGTTTAACGCTCGATTTCAACTCCTTTGCACTTTTCGGCCATCACATCATCAAATCCCCAAGGTATGAACATCAAATCCCTCTCCCTTCTCCAATTTCTTCAAGGTATGATCTTTCACTTAGGTTCATACAACCTCTTGACAAGGGTTAGATAGGGTTCAAAATTGGTTGTTTATAGCTGGGTTATGGTGATTAATCCTTGAGTTGTGAATTTCATGAGCTAATTACCAAGATTCTTGAAGCAATTTGCACATTTCCCACTTAGGGTTCATGAAACCGAAATTCTGAAAATTTTTGGGGAAATCCACAAATTATTTGGGCATTATGTTCCTTACACTCAGCATTGTTCAGCATGGTCATTGTGGAATGATAGCTTGCTCATATCCCCAATTAATTTCCGTATTTGCTTTCTTGAAGCAACTTTGATGTGTGTTGATGGAGTAGCAAAATTGGGATAAACTGTCGATTGCTTATCACTTGCTGCTAATGAGCTCTAGAGAGCGGATTCTTGATATATTTGCCGCTACCTCGTAGTGATGTTTCTTGTAAAAATATTTTTGTAGGCACCAATGGAAGAACCTCGTCGAAATCCTTCTCGCAGAGCTTCTGCGAAACAAGCAGCGGGAAACACAACTGAAGCAACAGGCTCCCGAGCATCGAGATCAACAAGCTCCCGGACATCAAAATCAACTGCCCCCAAGCCGACCGTTAAGTCTAGGGGCAAACGACATGCTGCTTCCAAGGAACCGCAAGCGGAAGCGCATGTTCTGGAGTTCGATTCAGATGACGAGCTGGGGTACACGGAGAAAGAGATGACAGATGCCAAAGCATTCCACTATGTTAAGATAATGGCCACGCGAGGCCTTTCCCAAGGGCCGCTGATCACAGTGGAGCTGTATGCGGAGGTAACTGAGGTGCTAAATAACATGGGACTAGGCTTCTTGGCAACATACAGACCATTCACATACCCGGGACTGACCCGAGAGTTTTTGTCAACGGTGGAGCTAAGTTACAAAACAAAGAGTAAAAGAAACCAGAGGAAGGGCTTTTGACGTTCAAAATCCAAGTACAACCCTACCAGCTCTCGATCGAAACTATATGCGAGATCTACGGGTTCCCAATGAGAGGCGAGGTCAAGTTTCACGAGCCAAACGATATGCCAGAATTCTGGAGTATGATTGCTAAGGGAAGATCGAAAGGAGTTTCACCTAAGCTTGCTCTCATCAGAAACCCGACCATCCGCTTTGTGGTAAAACTCCTATGCAACACCATTTTTGCCCGCTATGATACGAGCACAGTCCACCAAGCTGAGATTTGCCTCCTTTATCAAGGAGTGAAACCCTACATCTGCGGCTTCTTAGATCAACTGGGACACGGTGCAAACTTGGGTTGTTTGTTTGCAAAGAAGCTCACCAGTTGCCGTTCTTGGGTCCATGATTCGTGTGTTTTTACCCGCACCAATTAACCTAATGCGCACACTACCGCAATCATAACGGTATGTCGATGTAGCACTTTAGGATCGAACCCACAGAGAATAAAGATTACACACCAAAGATACGAGAAACAAACTAAGCTATAGCAAAAACGGTTTTATGTTTTTTTACAAAAAGAAAGAAGAAAGAAATCAAAATGCAAGAAAGAAAATAAAAGAAGGAAAATATAACACAAAGAGAAAATGTTGGATCATGGCTTAAACTATCGAAGAGATGATTAACAATTAAACAATGAATAATTCAGAAGCATTAAACGCTATCTTAGAACATGGAACACAAACATAAGACTAATCCACTCTCGTGGTATCAATCTCTTCATCGATTACCCGATTATCATAAACTCTCGTTTGCAATCAAAGATAGTCGATGAGCATTAATCACAAGTCCATTTAGTTCACTAAACACATCAAACTACAATTGCCAATTGTGTATGATACGTAAAGCTCACAAAAGATTCGATTCGAGCAATTCATCTTACTCCTCTCGGGTGTGAAATGCCTAAATTCAAGACTTGAAAGAACAAACCTAATCTAGCACTAACACCGTTTACTCGAATCTATCCCTAAAGCATGGGACGATACCAAAAATCCTAGGGTGTAACTCTAGCTCGGTTTGTCACGCCAAACTAGAACTGCCTAATCTAGGTGTAGTACTAAACTTCGGTTTATCATGTCAAATCTAGCATTAAGAATCAACCTAAGAACCATTCTAAATCACCATCATCTAAACATCAAGACAAATTACTAGTGATGCATAAACATTCAATGAACATTCAACCTTTGGCAAGGAACACACAAATAGCTTAACTCACTCCCATGATGCTAAACCCTTTATTGATAATTTGAATTAGTTAATCTCTCAATTGCAACCAAATTATCAACAAGCATAAAACGTAAGTCCTTTTTAAGCCAACAATTCACCTTAATCACGATGGCCATCGGTTAAGAATGAAAAGCACGTTTAGAAATCTTCTAGACGATCTACCAAACCTCTTCCGAGTGTAAATCGACCATGATCTAGAAATTGAGTAGCTAATTCAACTCTAGCATTAAGATCACTTCTAAACATGTGAACAAATGATTATCTAAGCCTAAACATCAACAAGCAATCATCAAACCATCTAAATCAAGCCTAATCATGATTCAACAAAAAACTTATTCACAAGAACACCAAGAACAATAAAAAAAAAGACATAATATACAAAAGGGATGAAGAAATCTTCTCTTTGATGGCATGAACATGAAGATCCATCAAGAACATCAAGTGGTGTTCTTGAGCTTTCCCAAGTTTAAGAAGAAGAAACTTCAAGAAGAAGAAAGGAGAAATCAAAGTATATATATATATGAAGAATCAACCCAAGAATCTCTAGAGAGAGATCTTGGGTTGAGCACACACAAAGAATTGAAGAAAACCTCTCTAATAATAATCAAGCATACATACATCTTGCTCAAAACCAGTTATTAAGGAGTCTTGGTCGACCAAAGTCACCAAAAGTTTGGTGGAATAGTTAAAAACACGTTTTTACACTGTTTTCGGAAGTTGGTTTTCGGTTTGATACGTATTCACTAAATCGGCCATAACTCTTGAACCACATCTCGGAATGGCTCGAAACCACCTCCATTGGAAATCTAACTCAAATATGTACAACTTTCATGAAGACCTCTGAAGCTAAATCCGAATGGAAACCGTTCTTCTGAGTCGATCTTTAGAGCATTTCGGATGGTTTCGGCCCAGAAAATGGTCAACGTAGGGGATCGATCGATCCAGAGGATCGATCCCCCAAAAATATGAGATCGATCGATCTGGCTTTGTAGGTAGGTCTGGGAAATCTTCGATGTTTGGGATCGATCGATCCAAGCTTGTTTCTCCACTCGCTCCTCTTGCTCGCCAGACGGGACCGTCGTCACGAAAATCGGCATAACTTTTGATCGCACCGTTGGAATGGCCTCAAACAACTTCCAAATGAAAGCTAATCCATTGATATATCGTGTGTTAAAATCTGAGTTCAATCCATCGGTGGAAAGTCTTTCATCCAATGCCAAACTTCTGACGCCTCAACCTGATCCTGCATCTCTGTATTCCGCAATGACCCTTTTTTATGGCTATCCTCACTCCTCCAACTCCTATGACTCCAAGAACACCTGAAAATGGCTCAAGCAAGCCAAAAAGAATGCAAAGACAACTTAGGACATCTAAAATGCAATGCAATGCAAATGAGACTCAAATGCATGAAAATATCCCAAAACTATACAATGTGAGATTAAAACCTATGAAAATAAAGCCCTAAAAACAAGTAAAATATGGTGTTATCAACTCCCCCGGACTTGCCTTTTGCTTGTCCTCAAGCAAACAAGAAATGACAAACCGAAAGAGAGGTTCGAAAGTGGGAATTCACAACTAAAAGACATGTCAAAGCATTCAATATAATAGCCCAACATAATACCAAGACATTGCAAAAACGTATATCAATATGACTCTAACTTCTCTAGACTTATCACAACTCCTATTTTTTTACTCTAGATCCAAAACAAGTGTCCGCAAGCTTTCTTATCAATCAACTCCCTACATTCATTTTATTTCAAGCGTGTACTCTCACATATGGGCAATTGATCTACTCCATTTGGCTCGGTAGAAAAAGGTTTTTATGTATAAGAGGCGGTTCATGTATTTGTGGCTACTCTAAAAATCAAACGCAAGTCATTATATTATACAAAAGCAATAGAGAATGGGAAACAATTTATGCATACAAGATGTTCTTCCATTGTTCTACCCATCCTAAAGCTTTTCATCTAATTCCCGAACTTGACGAGCAATTTTATTTTTCTTTCAAAACTTTTCTTAACCACGAACGTTTAAGCTCAACCCGCCAATCACATCAAACCACAACCCTTTCTACAGCTTAGTTACGAGGGACTTTCTTTCTTATCTCTTGTTTTCTTTTCTTTTATTCCTCATTTGAGATTTTTAACAAGAGTTATTTTTTTCTCATTTAATTTTCCAATCCCTAGAACTTCTTATCACAACATGGTTTTTGTTATTATTATTATTATTTTTTTCTATTCCACTTCCCATTTCTCATTCTCAAACCAATCCCACCAATCCCAACCAATAACCCTTGCTAAACCCTATCCAATGGAAGAAAGAGCTTGTCGTTTCTATCTCGAAAGATTTTATACATGAAAGCGCATAGAAAAGACCTCACTCAACAATTAGCACATGGGTTTAAAATGAAAGGTTTTGGGATTTGGGTGTGGAACCATCCTAAAAAGGAAGATGGCCATTCGAGTTAACAAGTGTGGCACAAAAGGATAAGATAACTCGAATGTTCATGTAAAACCATGATTAAGATCTAAAGCCCATAAGCGAGATAATTAAAGTTCATTTTCGCCTAATAAAAATGGAGTTGATATCAAATCTAGCAAGCATCAAAAAGATAATGGATTTCAAGCAGAGAGATCAAAGTACGAAGTTTACAAGCCTTTTAAAATCATTCAAGCAATGTAAAACCATTATCGAGGGCATCACAATGAAAGCTTATCATACATGTTTTATGAACTCCCATGCACATGAATGCTAACTATATGATCTAGACTCAATCCTAAAATGAAGATGAGACTATGCAAACTACATGCTTGTTTTTTTTTGTTTTTTTTTTATGCAATTGAAAATATACAATGCAATGACTCAAAAAAATGAAAATAAGACAAAATACACAATGTCAAAACACAAGAACCTCTCCCCCGGACTTAAATCACACCGTCTCGGTGTGAAATGAATCCAAAGAAAGAGTAAAACAAACACAAACACAAAAACGAAATGGTATATACAAAGGGAAAAGTTAGTGGTACCTTGGAGTGGAGTGGATTCACGAGGCGGAAGCATTGTGCGTTGAAGCTCACGGACTTGGACCATTCCATCCGTCCCATTTATTCACCCTTATTGTTCCTACAAAAATATGAAAACAAAATTTATCAAACAATAAAAAGCATAAAAAGAAGAAGTAAAGTATATGATTGCTTGTTTTATGTCTCTAGCATTGACGAGGGATAGGATTGGGGGAGTCCCCAATGGCGCGTTTAACGTCGCTAGCTTGACGGTTGTTTCCTCTTATTCACTCTCTCCTTGAATGTTTCCTCTTATTCACTCTCTCCTTGAATGTTTCCTTTACTCCAAGTTGTACACCTAAGAGATCAAGATCACAAGAAAAGGGAAAAGATTAGCAACAAAAGAAAATAAAAGACTCTAGACTTAGAATGAATCATAACTCTAATGGCAATAGTTTATTCCCCGGCAACGGCGCCAAATTGATTCGTGTGTTTTTACCCGCACCAATTAACCTAATGCGCACACTACCGCAATCATAACGGTATGTCGATATAGCACTTTAGGATCGAACCCACAGAGAATAAAGATTACACACCAAAGAACAATAAAAAAAAGACATAATATACAAAAGGGATGAAGAAATCTTCTCTTTGATGGCATGAACATGAAGATCCATCAAGAACATCAAGTGGTGTTCTTGAGCTTTCCCAAGTTTAAGAAGAAGAAACTTCAAGAAGAAGAAAGGAGAAATCAAAGTATATATATATATGAAGAATCAACCCAAGAATCTCTAGAGAGAGATCTTGGGTTGAGCACACACAAAGAATTGAAGAAAACCTCTCTAATAATAATCAAGCATACATACATCTGGCTCAAAACCAGTTATTAAGGAGTCTTGGTCGACCAAATTCACCAAAAGTTTGGTGGAATAGTTAAAAACACGTTTTTACACTGTTTTCGGAAGTTGGTTTTCGGTTTGATACGTATTCACTAAATCGGCCATAACTCTTGAACCACATCTCGGAATGGCTCGACACCACCTCCATTGGAAAGCTAACTCAAATATGTACAACTTTCATGAAGACCTCTGAAGCTAAATCCGAATGGAAACCGTTTTTCTGAGTCGATCTTTAGAGCATTTCGGATGGTTTCGGCCCAGAAAATGGTCAACGTAGGGGATCGATCGATCCAGAGGATCGATCCCCCAAAAATATGAGATCGATCGATCTGGCTTTGTAGGTAGGTCTGGGAAATCTTCGATGTTTGGGATCGATCGATCCAAGTTTGTGGATCGATCGATCCAAGCTTGTTTCTCCACTCGCTCCTCTTGCTCGCCAGACGGGACCGTCGTCACGAAAATCGGCATAACTTTTGATCGCACCGTTGGAATGGCCTCAAACAACTTCCAAATGAAAGCTAATCCATTGATATATCTTGTGTTAACATCTGAGCTCAATCCATCGGTGGAAAGTCTTTCATCCAATGCCAAACTTCTGACGCCTCAACCTGATCATGCATCTCTGTATTCCGCAATGACCCTTTTTTATGGCTATCCTCACTCCTCCAACTCCTATTACTCCAAGAACACCTGAAAATGGCTCAAGCAAGCCAAAAAGAATGCAAAGACAACTTAGGACATCTAAAATGCAATGCAATGCAAATGAGACTCAAATGCATGAAAATATCCCAAAACTATACAATGTGAGATTAAAACCTATGAAAATAAAGCCCTAAAAACAAGTAAAATATGGTGTTATCAGTCCACACGACGACTGAACCTCAGCTTCTTATTGGCGGAATGCTTGTGCCGATCTTCAATAAGATTGGCATCGATCTAACGACGGAGTACATTGAGCCAATCAGAGACCGCCTCGATCAAGCTTACCTCGCTAGATGTGACTTCCTCAAAGACGTGGTAGACGAGTCTGTCTTCATGTACATGTACGAGACCCGCGAAGGAACGAAGCGCCTAATCAAGCTGCCAAACGCCGCCAAAACCACTCTCTGTTACCAGGACAACATAGTCTTCAACCACGACGGAGACGGTGACGCACGTCCAACATCGCCACCAGCGGAACCCGTTCCCAGTCCACCGCGACGATCGAGAGTGAGCGAGATGGAGCTGCCAACTCTCTCGTACCTGCGGATTAAGCCACAAACCGCTCGAGAGAAGTTTTTCTACAACTGCTACAAGGTACATCAAAAGATTAACAAAATTACTAACAGCAAACTCGAGTGGTTCATGAAGAAGTTGAAGAAGATGCCAGGGTATGTGTCTGACGAAGAGGAAGTAGAGCGAGACGACGACGAGGACAATGCAGATGAGACTGGTGCCGACGAAGCTGAGCACGACCATGACGGCGCACCACACGAGTTCGAACAAGGAGAACCAAGCTCTGCCTTCCTGTAACTCCAAAAGAGAAGTTTTTCTAAACTTTGTATCACACAATTTGGTTATATTTTCCTTTTACTTTTGGACTTTCTGTGATGTTTTTCCATCTCTCTTTCTTACTTTCTCACCGGGACGGTGAGAAGTAAGTCCGGGGGAGGGGTACTTGGTACTAGTTAGTATTTTTATTTGTTTTGTTTTATCTTTTTAACATTCATTTGCATTTGCATAAAATGTTGCATAAAAAAATCAAAAATAAACAAATTTTGTTTCTCATTTAGTTTATCATTTGTAAACTTTTAGAATCGAGTTTAGAAACATATAGGATTGCATTCATGTGCATAGGGGTCAATGATTAAACTTTTCCTTGAAAAGAAATCGCGTGAACTTTGAAAGCATTGCCCTTGTTAATCGTATCATGATGCATGAACCGTTTCGAAAATTTGGAAAATCCATGCTTTGATCTCTTGGTTCGAAAATTGAGTTCTTAGTTGACGCTTGCTTAATTGTTATCCAACTCTAGATCAACTTGAACTTAATTTGGAATAAATACTCTCACTTTGGGGTTCGAAATGCATGACCATGGTTTTAAAAATTCATTTGAGTTTTCTTATCCATTTCACCACTCTTTGCTAACTCGAATGACCATTTTCATTTTTAAAATGGTTCCTTACCCTTACCCAATACCTCCTTTAAAGTCAAGTAATTTTTCGATTGAGTGAGGCTTCTTTCCTATGCTTTCATGTGCAAAATCTTTCGAGATAAGGAACGACGAGTCCTCTCTTTCATTACGGCTAGTCTAGAGGATCAATAGACTAGTTTAGGAGGGGTTTGAAAAAGATTTGGGTTGATTGATGTTAATGGATTCTAAAAAAAAAAATAAAAAAAAAAATAAAAAAAAGAAGTCTTGATACGAGAAAAGTCGTTAGATAGTCAAAGAAAATAAGCTAAAGCTGAAAAAGAAAAAATATCTAGCGAGTAAAAAAGAGAGGAAAAGGAAAGAAGAGAGAGGGGAATCAAAGCGGTTTATGCTCCAATTTAACTTCTTAGAGTTTGTGATTTGGGATGTGCCTATTAAAAGAAAGGGTCAAGTCTAGGGAAAATTCGAATGATTAGGCAACTAAAAGGGTAGAGAAATGGAAGAGAAACTCGTATGCATCAATTGTTCCCAATCTCTACTGCTTTTGTGTAATGACTTGCATTGATTCTTGAGAAAAACCAAACACATTTGAAACCGTACTTATGTCCGCTTAACCTTTTTCCACCAAGCCGATTGATTGTGATTTCGACTCCCATTGTGAGACCGCACTTGAAACGAGCTAATTGAATGTTAAAGAGTTGGTATGCATGATTGTGAGAAGATGTTTTGGATTCGATTCTAGAGTAGAAGATTCGAGTTGCGATAAGTATGGAGAAGTTCGCTAGAGTAGGAGCGATTTGTGCATTATGATACTCTTACCTAAGGACATAGGGTTCAAAGCTTTCACGTGTTTTCTTTTGGATATGAGTCCCCATTTTCAAATCTCTCTCGGTTTCTTTTTTCTTCGTTTGCTTGAGGGCAAGCAAATGACAAGTCTGGGGGAGTTGATATGTGTCAACTTTACATGTTTAAACCCCTTGTTTTGGTGTGTTTTATCCTCATTCATACATTCTTTGTAACATATTCATTCATAAGTGTCTCATTTAGCCTTAGGAGTGTGTTTTAGAATCTTAGGTTGTGCATTTGCATGTACATACCATTTTGAGTCGTTTTCAGGTACTTCTGGAGTAAGTAGGATGTGAAAAGCCGACATGGAAAGACAACGGGGCAAGAAAGAAGAGGAAAAGATGACGGAGTCCCTAAGAAGCAGTTTTATCGGCCCCCTGGCCGATAAAAGGGACCGATAGAATGCCCATCTCGTGCCAAGAAGAATTGCAACCTCCTGTGAAGATTTTATCGGCCACCTGGCCGATAAACTGGCCCGATAAAAAGAAGGGTCACCAAGCCAAAGACGTCAAGTTTCTGTCAAGTTCCTGTGAAGGTTTTATCGGCCACTTGGCCGATAAACCCAACCGATAAAAAGGAAGATCACCAGACCGAGGACGTCGAGTTTCTGTCAGGTTTCTGTGAAGGGTTTTATCGGCCACTTGACCGATAAAGACGAAGGATGGAAGCCGAAGGATCGACGTTTCTGCAATCTGTTTTATCGGCCACCTGGCCGATAAAACCAACCGATAAAATGGAGAATTAAGTTTCAGAAGTCAAAAACATACGATCCAGCCTCCAAAAACAGTTCCAAAAACGTGTTTTTCACTATTTGGCTCACTATCTCTTCTCCTTTGTCGGCCAGACTTGTATAATAACTGGTTTTTAGACCAGAAAGACCAACTTTTATGACTTTGAACTAAAATCTCTTGAGAGAAAACCCTTGTTTTTAATTGAAGATAGGAAATCCCTTGAAGATCTAGTGCAGTTTTCTTCAATCTTCTTCTACTTTTCTTCTTACCTTGCTTATGGCTTTCATTTGTATGGTTTATATTTGTGATTTAGTTATGTGTGAGTAGTTCTTTTAGGGTTCTTGGGTGAAGTAGATTAGGGTGATTCTGGGTTGTTCTTGATGTTTAAGAATTAAATTACTTGAATTTCTTGTTCATTGAGTGTTCTTAATGCTAGATTAACCTTGATCAAGTTGATTTAGAACTCTAGGGAATTTCATGCCCGGAAGGTGTTCGATGAAATTCCCCAATGAATTCAATGAGTGTTTTTCATATCTTAGCCAATGGAAAATTGATGTCTAGGGTGAATTTTGGTTGATTAGACTTGTGCTTATTGCTTGTTAGTCATAGAATCGCGAACGGAAGTTTATGATGATTGATGACTAAGAAAGGGGTTAATACCATTGACATGGATTAATCTTTAGTAGTGATCTAGGGCCTAAGAAGGCAATTGATTGAATGTTTGAGTGTCTAGAATAGATTGAGAATCACCCGAGTCAATTGCTTTACCCGAGAATTCGTTTGTCTAGATTTGATATTAAACATGTTTAGCTTTCGCTACTTGTTCATTTCTCTATTTTGTATGTTTCAATTTGTTCGATCAAAAACCAAAACCAATTATCGCTTAGATTAGATAGCGTCATGTATTCTTAGTGTGTCGTTCTTATTTCCCTGTGGATTCGATCCCTAAGTGTTGCAATGACATGCCATTAGATTGAGGCATTGTGCACAACGGGTAATTGTGTGGACCGCGAAAAAGTCCACTATCAGACATCTTCGCCGCCATTGTATGGTGCGTGAAGAGATAAATTAGCGAGATCAGACGTCATGTGATGCGAGGCCCCCGAGTCAAGAAGCCAAGTAGAAGAATCTGAAGTAGGAATCAGTGCTACATTAGCTCTCGGATTCAACGTTTGGTGTAGCGAAGATGCTTTCCATGATTGATTCGGTTGAGGCGACGACCACTGTTGGGCAGATCCCGACCCACGAACAATGCGGAAATCAGGGCAATATTTAGCGCTATGCCCTTGGATTCCACACGCTTGGCAGCGTCCTAGGTATGGTCGAGACGGTCTATTGAAGTTGTTGGAGTGGTGGTTGCGGTTGTTGTTGGGACGCAAATTGTTCTGATTTTGTTGAGGACGAGGAGTTGCAGCATTTGCAAAGATGGGGACTACATGTGTCGATGCCTCTTTGCACAATATCATTGCTTCCCGATTGAGAAGTCATTCATGTAACTCAGAGAATGAAATCGGAGTGTCTCTCCCATTAACAACATCGATTTTTGGCTTGTAATCTTCACTTAAGCCAGCAAGAACGTCTTTAGTCAAGTCTTCTGGATCGTATGGTCTCCCAAGCAGATCCAATTCATCAGCTTTCCCTTTGATGAAGCGTAGATACTCAGAGATGGATTTTGTACCTTTGACACATGTCTTGATTTGGTATCGCAGCTGTCGGATGTGACCACGGGTTGGATTTCCATATGTCGTGGCCAAGATATTCTAGATATCAGCAGTTGTTGTCGCCGTGGAGACTACTGGTTGAATAGGAAGAGAGATCGCGCGTATTAGGGCACTGTAGAGGAGTCGATCTTGTCTCCGCCATGGTGCGTAGGCTGGGTTCGTGGTGGATTGACCATCGACAGTGATTGTTGGTGAAGGAGCAGCAGTCGTGCCATCAAGGAACCCATGGAGTTCGTGACCTTCGAGGAGAGCGCAGATATGGCGGCTCCACATCATGTAATTGAGATTTGTAAGTTTGGTAACATTAGTCATGTTTATGGAGAGTGCTGGAAGGATTAGCATAATTGAAGACAGTAGTGGTTTCAGCAGAGGTGTCGTTTGACATGGTGGTTGGCCGGAAAATTCAACGGCAGAAGAAGTGAAGAAATTGACAAAGGAAGATAAGAGAAGAGAGACAGAAAATTGAGAAAAGAAGAAAATAAAAATTGACCGTTAGAGTTCTGATACCATGATAGCTTTGTGAATCGTAAGATATATTATTCCTTGAGTAGAGGCTCTGATTTATACACGGAGAAGGAGAATAGAGAAGGAATATAGAATATACAGAGAGTTAATGGTTAAAATATGACATATTGACTTTCTATACTTATATGGCCAGCATGCTAGGAACGTATTGTAAGTTTCTATTCTTTAACGGTTCACTATTGGTATGTATCTTATATTGATCAGAATCACAAATCATAAACAGCATAGCCTTTTCATCATGTTTCTTCGAGAAAATAATGTTTAAAGACAAATGAAACAATAATTACTAATAATTAAACAAACAGACATAATGGAGATGGTTGTCGGGAGAAGAAGACTAAAATGTAGAGCTGATAGATTTTATTGCAATTAACCACAGTTCTGGTTTTTATTTAATTTTTGCTAAAATCAGTATTGTTTTTTTAATATCCTTTTTAAAATTCGTTTTTATTCACTGTTATGAACTACGTGCTTATGCAAATAAAGTATTTTAGTTAATCATATGTTATCGTGTTTTGCGAAGTTAATTTCTCTAGATATCAATCATGTTTAGCTTCATCTAGAAAAATCCTAAAACAACGTTCATAGTTAACCGTTCAAACACAATGCTATTTTAATATAAATTTGAAGCCATAAAGCTTTATGGGAAAAAGGGAGAAATAGAGGGGTGAGGAATGAGGTTGAAAGCTTAAGAAATGTCAAAAGAATTGAAATACAAAGCAAAGCATAACCCTTATCATGGAAGAGCGAGTTACGTCTTTGTGATGGGAGGAGGGAGAGAGCTGATAAAGGAGACCAACGAAGAAGTTGAGGGGGACAATGGTTTGAATTTTGCATTCCTAATACTGAAAGGAGACCAACTGAAAAGTCGGGAAGACAATACTATATAATCACTAAATTCAATCCTACATGTATGTATCAAGAATTTGTTTGCCCGGAAAACATATCAAAAAAATTCCAATTTTCGTTAGATACGAGAATTATATAGGATCCAAGTGGAGCTTTGAAAACTAAACTCACATGGATTTTGATAGAAATTTTTTTTGACGGTATACAAAAGCTATCATATAAGCAGGTGAGTGTAGGAAATTATTCTAATAGTTTCCATATGTGTTGTTTCAACTCACTCATACAATAAATTTAAAATTAAACATAGCACCAAGTTGCGAAAAGATAGATATACAAAATAATAATATAGATGAGTGGTTATAGAAATTAAAGCGATGCTGATGTTGGTTTAAACAACTTAATATTAGAAGAAAACATTAATCTTTCTTACCAAAATCTCAATTTTGTATGATGAGGATGATAAAAAAAAAAAAAGTTTTACTCATCAACTTATTGGTTTGTGAGTTTATAAAAATATATTTTAAAAAAAAAGCCGCGTGTATACAAATTCATCTAGTACTAATAAAAGTGTTGTGGTTTGTTATTAACCAAATACGGAAGTGGCTTGTTGAGATAGGGAATATAGACATCAAACTGGAACACTTAGAAGAAGCCTACACAACATCAAACTGGATTGTTCGAATTTACAGAGTCAAACCTCCCACAAACAGGTTGTGATCTCACAAACTGTGGTTTTAGATAGTTGATAGTTGTAAGGAGGAACCATACAATTTCGGGTTTTTCTTGGGACTTGGTTTTTACTTTTATGCAGAGACAGTTTTTGTTGTTTGTTCATCGCTTGAAAGTTTGAAACGTATTTGCACTGGTTTGTACGTCTTCTTGTAAAACAGGTTCTGAAATCTGATCTTGGTTAGAAAGATTGGTTCAGCCCATATAAAAAAACCAATGAGTTGTATAATATGGTAAATAAATTCCTAACATGACTTCCACTTAGAGTATATCAAAACCAAAATGACAAATAAAAGAAAAAAGAATCAATCCAAAATTTTCATCTTCGAAATGTACGTGAAATCCCCTATAAGTTACTAAATCCTAGGGTTATGGGTTCCTTAGCTCGGGTTATGGTTACTGTAGTGGCATCGACATCATAGTTTGCAAACCGTGGTGTAGGCTCACTGGAAGAGGAGGTGGGTACAATGGTTGTGGCACCATGAAGTTGGGGACATGCGTTGCAGGGAAACCGTTTGGCAATCTTGATCCAAACATGACATGCGGTTGGAAATTGTATCCTCTAAATGGAAGTTGTGGAGGTAACATGGTTGCCGGAGCGGTTGCTTGACTGAAGATAGGATGTTGGTGAGGACTTGGTCTTGGAGGAACAATGTTATTAAATTGAGTTTGAAGATGAAGTCTACGTTCCTCTATCTTTACGTTGGGCCAAAGAAACATAAATAGGTTTTTCTCCCACCATCTTCCCATTCATCTCGATAATCTGTTCAAGAATAAAAAAAAAAACCTAATTAGTTGTAAGTTCCTTGATCAAAAAGGCAACCACAAAAAAAAAAAAACTAAAAACGCAAGGCTAAGCAACACTAGGAAAACAAACAATTGGTTTACAAACTTACAGCTTTAGAAGCTTCCTCGCTCGTAGAAAACTCAACAAACCCAACACTTTTGCTCATACCATTCAAGTGGACCATGACCTTGCAAAAAGTGATGGTTCCAAACTCAGAGAATAAATCTTGAAGCTTTTCTTCATTAATCGAATCCTCTAGATTCTTCACGTAGAGATTCAAACCTTTAAGCACTCTCACATCTCTTTTTATCTTCTCTAATTTGACTTCAGCTTTCAAATCCTCAACTCTATTCTTTTTTCTCTGAGCCCTTCCAACATACAACTCTTTTTCATCGACGGTTGTCCCATTCATCTTCTCTATCGCAGTAATCGCAGCCTCGGCTTTTTCAAAATTCACAAAGCCAAATCTTCTAGATTTACCCTTTGCGTCTCTCATCACAACCGCGCTAGTAATCGCCCCAAATTCTTCGAAAATCCTCTTCAAATCATCATCCGTCGCAGTCTGAGCCAAATTTTTAACATAAACATTAGTGAAAACCGGAGACTCATCCCATTGACGACGGCTGACGAATGGACAGACATGAAGATGTTGTTGACAGACGAACGCGCCATTGAGAGCATTAATGGCGCTTTTGAGTGAAGCTTCCGAGTAGAATTGGACGAATCCGTGTCCCTTGGAAACTCCAGAAGCATCACGAGCCACTTTGCAAGAGAGAACTAATCCAAATGAAGAGAATAAATGGGCAAGTTGCTTGTTGTCTATAGACTTGTCAAGATTCTTGACGAACACGTTACCCTTGCCACTCCTCCTCATGCTAGGATCACGTTTCGAGACCATTATCCTCATCGGTTTTCCTTTCACCTCTACGAAATTAAGCTCCTTCATCGCCTTCTCCGCTGTTTTCGAACACGAAATAAACCGATTAAAACCACATCCGCGAAGAGAATTTCACACTTTATAATCATTTTTTTGCCAAAATCATGAAATTTTTGTGTGAAAAGATAAACCTTTTTCATATGTTCGGTTTGACGATCATTAAGTAAAACCCTAAAAAAATGAAACTATACAAGTGATCAAACTTATACGGCTAAACCCTAAAAATCAACCAATTCTTCACTTAGAAACTTGGATTAAGAGATGGAATTGTGACTTACCATGAGAACTATGGTTGAAATTGACATATGCATAGCCAAGAGACGAACCGCTGTTTCGGTCACGACAGATTCTAATTGAGGAAACTTCACCGACCTCATCGAATTTGTTGTATAAATCACTCTCTTCAACGCTCGAATCAAGATCTCCTACGTATAACGAAAACTTCCCAAATTCGTTTTTCAAGATCATATCGTTAACTTCAACATCAGTTCCCATGGCCTAAAACTAAACGAGAAAAAGGTCCCTAGAGGAAGGATGTTCTCAACGACCACGAGGTGATCAAATAAGATTAACTTCTTTCCTACGGGTTACGATTATGTATTTATATAAAAGTCAATGTCCTTTTTTTTTTGTTCAAACAAAATTCACTTCTTTATTCTAACAGAATTAAAATTACAAAAATCAAATTAATTAACTTTATATATCCTACAAATAAAATACAATAAAAATCAACTCAAAATCAATAAAAGTAAATCAATAAATATAATATGCAAAAATAAAATTGATCGTCAAAGCCATTATTATTTTTTAAACATTAAATATGAATTATTTAATTCAAAAGGATTTTATCAAACACACTGAATCAATATCTCATTGCAAAAAAAAAAAAAATATCAATTAAACAAAATTAACTGTTGACAAAAAAAAAAATTAATTTTAAAAGAAACAAGTCCAACTTTTGTAGTTAGATCTCGGACATGTTTGGTTTTTACCTGTTTTTTTTTTTGTTCTCCACCAAAATTGGTTTTTTTTTTTACTTTTGAGAGTAAAAATAATAATAATTTACTCATAGTCCTTAGAAGTAAAAGGGCTTTAAGAGAAAAAAAAACTAATAACTATAGCGACTAATGTGTAAAAAGAGAAACATATGTATAATCTTTGACCATCCGAAAACCCGAAACTGTTTCTCCTCGACGCCGCCGTTTTGTCGCCGTCGTTGGACTCTTCCCAACCGGCGTCGAGAGTCTCGGACGGATTCGACGGTTCGTCGCCGTCATACTAGTGACAACCGTATTAATCTCCGCCGCTGATAAAATGACTATTGCCGGCGGAAAAGCCGATCCCGGCGGCGATGGCCGAGACTCTGGATCCGCTAAAGCAACCGAACTAGAATCTCTCCGTAATCGCGTGAAGGTAGAATCTCCGTACTCCTCATCTTTACAGCATCGAATTTTCTGCTTTATGGGTTATAAGCATTTTGTTTGCGGAACGATTCAAACACACAAGTGCTTGAAATTTTAGATTTGAAGTTGTTTTCAATCATCGGTTGATTCTCATGTAGAAGTTTTAATTCCACTTTGGTAGATGGTACCACAAATTTGATTGATCTATTCATTGTTTATTCTATATCTCACCAGGAGTTAGAGGCAGAAAATGCCAAATTGTTATCCTTGATTTCGAGCTGCCAATGCCAACAGGTGAACTATGTTCTTACCCTTGATTTGACTTGACATTGTTTTGGTTCGAAATTGCTAAGAATCTCCATGTGTTCGATGTTTACGTTGTAGATGGAAGTGCAGCATGATCTGTCTATGTTAGATTCTGGAAGCTTAGTTAGGAGAAGAAGAAAAGCTAGAAAAAAAGCTGATAGCATACCGAGTCATCTTGTCTCAAAGAGATATATTGCTCTAAAAATCATGTATTTTGGTAAGAGGTATGCCGTATGTTATTAGGTTACTTCTCTTCTTCATGCTCTGTCATGTACCTAATCGTATACATGAATAACTTTTTGTTGTTATAGATTTTATGGCTTTTCTGCAGAAGCACAAATGGAACCAAGTGTTGAGGTGTGGTTGTGCTGTCTTTGTTTACGAATGACTAATTTGTATTTACACAATGAGTAACTTGCGTTTTTCCTGCAGTCAGAAATTTTTAAAGCACTTGAAAGGACACGGCTTTTAGTTGGTGACAAGAAGGACTCTAATTACTCGAGATGCGGGAGAACAGATAAAGGTGTTTCGTCAACAGGGCAGGTGGGTTGCTTGGGCATTTCTTGGGTTGCATTATACGCCCTGTAGTTTCTATTGATCTCACTTGGAAATCCTTGTAGATCACTGGTTGTCTGTAGCGAATGATCTTGTGTGTCAATGGTATACTTAGGTAGAATCATCTAATATCACCAATATAGAAATCAATTTCTCATCATACTGGTGTTCTTCCAAAACATTGTATTAGGTGCATTCCCTAATGTCTCTCAGTAGGCCTGTGGAAGCACTGCTCATATACGTATTTGATTGTTGATGCAGGTGATTGCTTTGTTTTTAAGGTCCAGGCTAAAGACACCTCCTGGTGACTCTGAAGCCCATGTTGATGCGAAAGTTAATGAGAGTAAGTTTACTCTGAGAATGTAACTCAGTGTACTCGTAATGGTGTTTCTGTAATTCTCTGCTCTGTCTTGTTTAGAAGGAGAATATGATTATGTAAGAGTGCTGAATCGTGCTCTCCCTGATGACATTCGGGTTTTGGGGTGGTCTCCCGCTCCTATTGACTTTCATGCAAGGTGTGAGCATTGCCTTTTTTTAGTTTGTTCCATTCGTGTGTGCGCTATTCTGCCCTTCAGATTCCAGAATATTTTGTGAACTATTATTGGAATGTGCATGCTTATCTTTTTTGTTTCCGTGGGTACAGGTTCAGTTGTTCGGCTAGAGAATATAAATATTTCTTCTGGAGACAGAACCTAAATCTTTCGGTGCAGTGATCCTCTACACTTGTTTATAAAGTCAAAGCACGTCAAAATTGAAACAATCTAGATGCTTATTTTGATTCGTATTTTCCTCTAGGCTATGGACATTGCTGGTAAGAAGTTCATTGGGGAGCATGATTTCAGGAGCTTTTGCAAGATGGACGTGGCAAATGTCCATTGCTATACACGACGTGTTACTTTCTTTGAAGTCTCTCCTTGTCAAAATAGGTCAGCTTTGGAAATAAGCACATCTAAGCAAATTTTCTGTTTCCCCTGTTTATGACTGCTGACTGCATTTGTATTCTGTAAACTGATCTAGGATAGAATATCGCCTTTAGACCACAGGATTTTCAGGAACTAGGCGTTTATATTGATGGACCAATAGGATTATTCCATTAGGATTATACCATTAGAATTATAAGGTTATATGACTATTGGAATTGGAGGAATTTTATGGGTAGCCAAAATCATGTTCTAGAAATCACAAGAACAACATAAATTTTGCATCATCTTGGGCACAATGGTACTCTTTTTAAACTCACACCAGTCTTTCTGATCATTTACTTTTTTTTTTTTTTTTTTTTGTCTTTTGGTCCTAAAACTTCTGATGTACTTTTTCTTCTTGTAAAGTCACGAGGGTGCTCAGCTTTGCACATTTACAATGAGAGGCAGTGCTTTCCTGTGGCACCAGATCCGCGCCATGGTCGCTGTGCTATTCATGATTGGGCAGGGCGTTGAAACGGTTGACGTAAGTTATTGGGCGCCTTCATGTTTGTTCCAATTTCCCTTTTCCAGCTCAATCCAACCCAATCCAATCCTTACTGGTTTATATTTTCTTCATATGTTGATTCTGCGATGAACCTGGATGGTACTTACACGCAGGTGATAGATACAATGTTGGACACGACGAAAACACCAAGAAAACCTCAATACCTTTTGGCCTCGGAGATCCCCTTAGTCCTCCGTACATGCGAATTCGAAAATGTTGACTTCATTTGTTCTTCAGGTAATTAAGCTTTGCTCGAGATATCTTACAACTGATTTCAGATCCAGAAGCTAATAATAATAATAACCATCTCTTTTCATGTCTAAAAGGCGCCGCAGAGTCACTACGGACTCATTTCAAGAATGAGTCACTGAGGTACCAATTAGAGTCTGTGATTTTCCAGGAGGCTCTCCGCAACTGTTTACCCGTAGGCAATGGTACGTTATCAGTATCTCCTTTACCTTAACTAGTAGCATGAATTCCATGAAGGAGCGGAAAAACTTAAAACTTCATTTTCCTATCGCGTAACTAAGTACTTTTTTTTTAATTTTCCAATACAACAGAGAAAAGTTCGTGCAATGGCGTAGAAAAGAAGAAGAAAGGAGCAGTACACGTTCCTCTGTTATCTCGACCAACTGAGCGTAAGTCTCTCTATATATCTCACTGCAACATGTACACATGGAAAAGCTCATATACGATCCTCTCAGTTTTCTTCCCTTTTCTTTTATTTTTCTGCAGCTTCGTATGAAGAACGATCTGCGAAATTGAAATCCAGACAACAAGAAACATGTCCTGTGTAGTGTAAGCGGGATCTCGAGGACCATCGAAGAACAGAGATGCTTCTTAGTTTGTGTTTGTTGTAGCAATAGGAGGGTTTATCGATTGATGATTTAAAATTCATTTTATACAGTATGTGAATTTTAACGATTAAAATTTTGATTACATATTTAAGGATTGAGTATTAATTTTTTTTTTTCTCAACAATTGAGTATTAATATAAATTCTAACTCATCCATTATTTAGGATAGATTCATGAGTTAATTAGGTAGAGAATAAGGAACGAGTGTATAATTAGCAAACAAACAAGTGATTAAACTACTATTCATTAGAAAACATACAATTTGCTTTCTTCTTCATAAATTCCTTATGTTTTCGCCTTTTAGTGTGCATGGCATAACATTCTATTACTAGACGAAGAACTTTTGCTACTTGAGTTCCTTCTCTTAACTTCTTTGTAGAACCGTGAGTCTGGTGTCCAGTGTCACTGTCCCGCATATGCCTCCCGTGCTTGAGGTTTTTTGTTATATCCTCGTAGGATAGTAAAAGCTTATTGTAGATGCACTATATATATGATTTTCTGCTATACTAGAGAATTTACAGGCTTGTTGTCTATGTAAACTTCTATGGTGTGACTGATTTGGTCAACGAACATCATGTAACCAGTCTCTGGTAGGTCGAATCGGAGTTTGTTAAACCAAAAGACATCACTTTGTAGCGATATATGCAACCTGAAGTTATGAAGGACATTTCTCCCCGTCGCTTGGATGCATTAGGACCTGACTGTCAGCTCTTTGTGTAGGTCGCAGTATGGGAGTGAGCTTTTCTTGGACGTTGATATGGCCGTAGAAACATTGTAGTCTGAGTATAAACAATTTCTCTTTGTAAATGTCCCAAATGCTTATGCAAAATTGGCTCTCCTTTTTTATGTCGTACTTTGTAGTGATCGTTAGATGTCTTCTCTAGATTCTAACTACTTGAGAATTAATTGCACAACAAAACGGTCAGCCAGTGACGCAAAAGAGTTTATTGAGGCGTTCGTAGGTTTGTAAACCACTGAAAGATCGGTCCAAGAAGACTTGAAATACATCACTTTGTAGATAACAACTTCAAAATATTCATTTTCAGTCGCGGTAGTGAACATCCGCTACATATAATGTGATATATGACTGTAAGGGTCAGTCGTTCCATCATATATCTTCATTCAAGAGAATGTAAATTCCTTTGGCACATCCACGCTTGAAGCATATACATAGCAGTTAGGAGCACTTTTCGTAATTGGAGGAGCCACGCCGGGGAGTCGTGCAAGTAAGGCCTATGAGTGTCCAATCGCTGGATCGAGAGGTGCAACCAAAGGTTGGTTGGCACGTGATGTTCTGCCTCTACCTAATCGTTGTACGCCACTTTCGTATTGTAGCGTAGATCTGTTACATGTTGGTATCGTCCAATGGCTGCATATATAGGGAGCTTCAAAGTTTCTTGGAAGCTCCCTCTAATTTATTTTTATTTATTTTCCTATCAACAACACAAAGAAGGAGAGAAATCTCTTCTTCTTCTTTTTTTTTTTTTTATTAATTCTGAACAATGAAAGAACATGAAATCTAAATGTTGCAGCAAGTTAAAGCGTGAAAGACAAGAAAGCTAGGATTCTAAAGAACCTTGTTGTTCTCGTCGAAAAGATCTCGAAGAGCTAAAATGAGAGCTTAGTTCAAGCAAGAGGTTTGATACAAATCTCCTTTTTCTTTATTAACCCAAAACCAACGAACAAGAAACAACATACGATTCTACTTATACAGCCGTAACCGATAAGATCAATAGAGCTTGAACACCGATAAATGTCTATCTCAAAGCAAGGCCAAACTAATTAACTGAAAAACAAATAAAAGAAGCAATTTAAACACGCTTGGAGACAACAAATCAGATGACGAGCTCGACTTGATTGGGTATACAGGTGCTACTGCGACTGCACATTTCCCGGTTGATTCATGGAAGTTACGTTGGAGCCTAAGGTATCCGCCTTCTCCCCACCCTGGTCCCCATGAATTACGAATAAGCCAGTAGTCTCCTTCATCTGATGATGTTCCATACCCAACGATTAGCACATTGTGGTCTCCCCACAAATTACTACAGGGTCCTTTATACACACCCTGAGGAAGAACACAAGAAAAAACCAAAAAAAGAAAATTTGATCAAACATAGTATTGTGTTTTGTATTATGAAAAGAATCAAGCTTTTTGGTAACAGTGTCAATTGGAATTACAGATGTGTAGTCGCTCATGTTTGCGGCTGATATCATAACACTAATAGGTTGATGAGCAACAGCTTTCTTCAAAGACATCTCATCTTTTTCAGGAACAACCTCATGACCATTAATGGTAACAAAACGAGTGGTAGTCATCTGCAAGATGAAAGAACATATAGTATTAGGATCCCACATCGTAAATTTAAACGGACCAAACACTAATATATAAGGTATATATATAGACCAATTCACTCGTTGTCAATTGGTTTTGAGCTGAAAGCCCATAATAAACTCATATTTAGCAGAGTTGCCATAGTAAAAACTACAAAAAAATAGTCATCTATGTTGGTTTTACAAACCTCAATGGCCTTGCACGCGGCACTAGTATTGCCAACATAAGGGTAATTTTCATCTGTTACTAAACCACCGTTTCTGACAATAAACTCAAAAGCCCATACTGCTCCACCTCCTTCACACCCAAAGTTGTCGTTCCCTCTGTCGCAGTCAATGAGTTCTTGTTCCGATAGAGATATCAATTCTCCGGTTTTTATCTGGTTTATACCTTCCACCGCTCCAGTCGCCGCAAACGCCCAACAACTTCCTATTTATTAACCGCAAATCTCAAACCGCAATCGCAATCCAAAATCAAATAAGAATGCATGCTAAGAAAAATTGAAAATCATACCACAGTCTCCTTGTTTTTTGACAAGTGGAACAACTGCTCCTCTCTCCCTCCAATCCACTTCATCAGGCAAAATATCTCCTTCCCTGTACCGATACCTCTCCGATATATCTGATACGCTTGTTCTTTCCATCTTCCCCCCCAAGTAAATAGCTCGAAACTCATCAGCCGTAAGGTCCGAGAACTGGTTCAACCCGCGTTCGTAACTCCGGTTCGGATCCGAATTGTGTTCTTCGATGAGCTTCAAGTTGTCTTTGAAGGCCTTGAACCGTCTCTCCTTCTCTCCAAGACCATTATAGTTCTTCCCATTCTCCACAAGCCATCGCTCGTACATCGGCCACACCTCCGCATCATTCCGCTGCGACTCTGTTGCTGTGATGAGAGAGAAGGAAATTAGTAACACCGAGAGGGTCAAGAGTGGTACGGTTATAGAACTTATAGCCATTGCTCTTTTGCTTTTCTCTTTCTGTTTTTTTTTTTGGTTTCTTTATAGAATGGGAAATTTTGGTCGATGAGAGAAGTGGGAAAACAGAGAAACAAAGAGAGAAGTGGAGAGCGAGAGGGAAGGTCAGATTAGACGTCTTCTTAGTCTTGGCTTTGCTCTAACGTATCATCATATTTTACTATTTGATTGCACGTTTGGCACGTTAGTTTCTTTTTTTAATGAACACATAAACAAAGAAGATAATTTTTAAATAATGTTTCTCAATTAATTGGCACGTTGGAACCCATGTGAACACATTAATTGAGAAACATTATTAATTCAGGAAACATTATTTAAATTTAACTTTGTGTTTATAATATATCTACTAGATTTGTACCCGTGCGCTTGTACAGTGTAATGTTTCCAGATCCTGGTCAGACTATCATGTCCGGTTGTAGCTCTAAAACTCGGGATCCAGACAATAATCCGGTCCGGTTATAACTCTAAAACCTGATACTTTAAAATCCAATAAACCCCGTAAAAACTCAGCAAATAACCGTGAACTAGACATAATCGTTGATCCAGACGGATCATGGTTCCGTAATAATTCAATCAGAGGGTTTTCTTTATTGTTTTTATTGAGTCATTCAGATTTTACAGTATGATATTTTATAATCATCTTTCGTTTGTGAATAATACTTTATCAATTAAAATAATAATTACTTTGTCACTTAGATATATCTTTTTAAAACATATACTTAAAGATTTGTTTGTTAGACTATGTACAATGGTTTTTGTTTTAAACACTCTCCTTTTTCTCTTTTAACACTCTACATCATCTTCTCTTTCTTCCACCTAATAATTCAACACCCATTCAATTTTAACCCCCTACAATTGTTTTGTTTAAAAAAAAATTCAACACTCTACCCTACTACATTTTATTTTATATTTTTATTTTTCTTTTATGTTTTTGTTTTTTATTATAAACTAATAATAATTCTCATTTCAAATTAAAATACTTACAAATTATTTTTTCTAAAAATATTTTTTCTTTCATATTTTACATTTTTAACTACGTTTTTTTAAGTAATAAAAATGAGAAATAGAAAAATTTATTATTAAAACAAATAACATTATGAAAAACTTAAAATACAATACAATCAAAGCATAAACACATGACATAGTTGGATCCTCTGCATCTGGAGTGGCTTCATGAACACCGCTCATACCACCTAGACATAGTTGTGTAGAAAATTCGGGAAATTCAGCTGCTCCAACATTCAGAATAATTTCGTTACATGTTGGAGTAGAAGAATAAAAGGGTGTTTGAGATGGATATGGCATCATCGATCCATAATATGGACGATAGTTTAGAACAACTGATGACATGAATAAATTTGGTGGATAACCATAATTTGGTATGTTTTGGGGTTGGTTGGAAGATTGATTTTGAAAATGATGATTATTAGGATTTGGGTAGTTAAAAGGATAATTATAAGAATTTTGAGAGCTAAAAGGGTTATTATTGGGATCCATTTCACTAAAAAAACGGATAAAGAAAAAAAAACAAGGATTTATTGGAGACTAATATAAAATATATAAGGGAAAAGATGAGTTTTTTTCTGTGTTCAAATTAAATGATAGAAGTCTCTATTTATAGAATATGAAAAATGATGAATTTTGGTATAAAAATATTAAAATTCAAATGTTCTGGATGAGAAAAAAATATCAGAAATCTGAGCAGCCAATAATAACATAACACGTATCTTTATATATATATATATTAACTAAAACAATTTCTTTCTGGTCCTACAAATAATTGATCGTGCAATCACTAAATGCCACATGTTATTCTCTTTCTTCTACCATCGAAATTCAACATGTTGAAACAATTCAACAGAAATGAATCCAGTTCAGCTTTTTTTTTTTTTTCAACACATCATTGTATTGAATCAACAGTTGAATTAAAAAAATTCAACTAGCCATTGTATCTAGTCTTAGTTTATATACTTATATACTAGCTAACGGGTCCACACCGTGTGCAGGCTACAAACACGTTATAAGTTGGACGTTAAAATTAAAGAAATACTTTTATATAATATGTTATTTAGATTTGCTTTTGGTTTTTTTTTATTGATTTATACTAAACCAAAAATTTGATTGGATCTATCATCGAAGAGGAAATCTAAAATCTATATTCGTTTATAAATAATCTATGCGATCCATTTATTAACGCAATCTCCCACCACAACCAAATTTGATTTGAAGTCGATTATCATTGTTTAAAACATCTATCAATGCTCTTTGATGTCTAAATTCTTGATTGATTTTTTTTTTCATGAAAATCCAACCCATAATTTCATCCCCAATTATTTTTTATACAATTCCAACAAAAAGAATTTATTTTCTCCCAGTGACTTGTCTATCATGTGAATGAAGAAATGAATGAATATTTTTACAATCATATAATTTGTATAGTTAAACAAGTATGAACTTAATATAAAATAAAAATTGTAGTTACACTTTGAAACAAAAGAAATAGTTAAAATTTTCATATGTATGTTGAGACATGTTCATTTTGGGAATCAGGACGAGAAATCGCGGAAAAGGACGAGAACATAATTCGGGTATTGAAAAACATTACACAAAGTATTCATGATAAAGAAACAGGACATGAAATTGGGGTAATTGGGGGGGGGGGGGGGTCAAAAATTCGGATAACTAAAATTGCTTCCTAAACTCTCAATAATTTGGATAATAGTTAACTTTAGGAGGATTATTTCAGAAAATTTGATTCTAAAATGGGTAATTCGGGTACCCTTTTTCATTCCCGATCCTTTCTTTTACTATTTCCGTACCCATTTGAATTAAATAAATAGTTACGATTAGAAAATTATTTAAACTGGATTGGGAATGAGACAGGAAATTCCAAACGGGTATGGGTCGGGAAGACACCCGGGCGACGGGAAACCCAACCCAAATGGACATGCTCTTCATATACATATGCATAACTTGTGTCAGAAGTCTTGATACTATCGGCTAGGCCTGTTAATTTCGGGATGAGTTTCCCGTCTCGACTCATACTCGTCCCGAATTTCTCGTACCATTCCCAATCCCATTCAAATTATTTCATGTCTGAGACTATTATTTCATTCAAACGGGTACGAGAAGGGTAACAAAAGGGAGCGAAAAAAAGATAGGGTATCCGAATTTCCCGTTTGAGAATTAAAACTTTAAAAAATATAATAATAATACTTGAAAATATCCAAAATTTCCCAAGTTTTCTGAAATTTCCCGAAGTTTTCCGAAATACCCGTCCAAATTAGACCCTTACCCAAATTATTAAGAGTTTGGGAAGTGATTTTAGCTACCCGAATTTCCCAAAAATTCGTCACGTTACCTGTTTCCCGTACCGTTTCTTTATCGGGGACACTTTGGGTAATGTTTTTCAACACGCGAATAACCCATTCTCATCCTTTTATCGCAATTTTCTGTCTCGATTTCCGAAATGAACATGCCTACTATCGACACTTAAAATTTGTTTTTATCGCCACTTAATCAATAAACAAATGCATAGATAAATAAATAACATAGAAACACATATATATATATATATATATATATATATATATATATATTGATAGTAAGACACATATCTGATGACAAAAAGATTAACTGATAATTGTGTGATACCATATAATCATTAACCATCTCCACATCCAAGTTTGTCGGCCTCAATATAACTCTCTTTTTAAAGAATTTAAGATCAGTTTTTTATGGAAAATGATTCTCCGTAAATTTTGCTGACTATTGATCGTTCTCAACAAACGTTTATAACTATCAACAAATCATTCTATTCGCCAGCAAATATGAACTCAGAGTCACCCATTCATGATAATTCAACCCTACGAAATGCTTACATAGCCGTGGCTTAGTCCACACATATTCCATCTTTGGTTATTCTATTGCACAAGTCCAAAAAGCTAACGTAAGCTCTATATACCGGTACAAAATGCTTATAGACAACCCAACGAAATGAAATGTTCATTTACCTACCTTAAAAACGAAGCTCCAAAAGCATCGATGAAAACTCGAGCGTAAGCAATGGCTTGCTCTTTACACAAAGCTATTTTACGGTTCTACATAACACGCCGAAGACCAACCCTCCACTCATTTTCTTTAAGGTGCCTATTGATGTCATTCTACTCTCTTTTGAACCACCTCCATTTGTACTCGTTTTTTTTGTTTTATTGATGAATAAATTCAACGTTAAAAAAGAGAGACCATAAAGATCATCAACTACGTTTCATAAAGAAAATCAGGATCAAAAGATTATATTCATCAAAATTAACCAAAAATTAATGAGATAAAAAACAATAAATTACTTTGATACATGAAATCTATACTATAAAATAATACATGATCAGCAGACTAAGTTTATCAAAATAAACTAAAGCACGGCAAAAAAATATACATAGTATAACAACTCTAATTCCTTATTTCGTCAAAACACAGAGCAATAAAGAACCCAAAAAAACATAAAACCCTATACTACGTAACATTAAAGACAACAGATTTAGAACATTATGTTTACCAAATTAGATAAAAACAACAATGAACAAACCAATCGAGAGACCATAACGACTCTCTTCTACTTTTCGTTATAAAAATACAGCATTAGGTTAATGAAATTAATTAACTCCATTAAAATAAAAATTAATCAGATTAGTTAACGGGCCCACACCATGCATGGGCTACAAACACTTAATAGGCAGGATGTTAAAATTTAAAAAGATATTGTTATGTAATATGTTATTTATATATATTTTTTTGCTTTTTATTGATTTATACTAAATCAAAAATCTGAATGGATCTATCGATATTCATTCATAGATTATCAATGCGATCCAATTATTAACGCAATCTCCCACCACAACAAAATCTGATTTGAAGTTGTTATCATTGTTTAAAACATCCACCAATGCGTTGCGATGTCTACATTCTTGATTGAATTTTTTTACGGAAACTCAATTCATAATTTCATCTCCAAGTGCACCTTATACAATTGCAACGAAATGAATCATCTGCTCCATGTGACTTGCCGAGTTCTTTTTTATTGGTATCATATGAATCAAGCAATGAATGAATATTATTACAATTGTATAATTAAGCAAGTTTGAGCTTAATATCAGACACAAATTGTCATTACACTTTGAAAACAAAATAAATAGTTACATTTTCCATATGTATGTTGACGTCACAATATATCAATAAATCAATGTTTACTTTCGATTCAACTATGGGCAAAAATAAATTTATTCTCATGTATATAGACTCAAATTTAGGAATAGTTTTCTTTATATTTTAATTTGGAAACAAAAGATTAAACCGTTTACAAACGAAGTTCAAAAGAACAAATTTTGATCATATCAAATGAATGAATCCTTGACGTACACACCACACGATTGGATCGCCATTATGTAAGAAAAGTTTAGATGAATTGTTATATGTTATGGGAAACTGCATTATTGAAGTTTCTTAATTAACGATCTGCTAAATGCGAAACGGCCTTCACTGAACACGTGATGAACTCATTTACATTTATAGGTATTCCAAACCTAGAATGAGCCGTCCTGCCATATTGCAATAGCAATTCTTGCAATTCCCCTTGATGCTACGTTTAGCACAACATCACATTTGGATCATGTAGCAGCTCCTAGAATACTCTAGAGAAAAGTTTTCCTAGTTCCTTTAAACCCGTAAACAAAGAAGACTTCACCCACATTATGGTTAACATCATTTAATATCTCTTGGTAACACACATTTGTTCTTCTGTTATCATCAATATGAATTATGCGTGTTTTTCCCATCACTTATTTACAACCCACGCCGATGCCCTTCGTCAAAAATATATCGGGTTGTCTGGCTTCCCTCTTACCAAAACAACAACAAAAAATAAAAGCAAGCCGAATCAAAACCTAATGATCCAATCACCTTCTTTTTTTCTTCTTGTTCTTCTCATCCTTGTGCTATGAAGATTAGAACAATAATTTGAAAAACAGAACAAAGGATCAGTTAACAATGAGGAATTATCTACCTAAATGAACTGACAAACACAACTAAAAAAAGGACAACACAAAGAACTGAGCACACGCTAAGATGATACAAGAATTTCCTTCATACAAAGATTTTCTGTTCTTCCTTTTAAACCACTAACAGAAAAAGGAAAAAAAAAACAGAGTATGGATTCTCAATTTTGTCTAGTCTCAGAAACAAAGTCCATGTCCGAGAAAACAAAAAAAACTTCGAACCGAAGAAAAAATGCCATATCAAAGAGAGCCATGGAATACAAAAGCAATAGAAATCTTTCAAATTCAAAGACCGATTAGACAACTACCACTTACGTAATATTATACCAATCTCTTTTACCACAACTATCAAATCAAAACACTCTTGAACCTCTTATTCTGCCGCTCTTCAAACCACATATACGCTTGACAATGCTCACACTTGTAAGTCGGATCGCCATCATCTTCGTACACTAAAAAGAACAACACGAAGATGGATATAATCATAGCAGAAGAAGAGAAAACTTTGCTAGGTAAAGACAAATTAAAATGATGAATTACCTTTGGGTTATATAAAAGTATAAATAAGATTGTATGATCACTTTTTGTATTTCTCTAATATGTATAATTTACCGGTACATATTGGATCTCGAAATAAGTACCGGTAAATTTTGTTTGTTCAGGGTTTCTCAACAAACTAAAGTCTACTAAGATCTCCACCTGATCGAAGTTATATATCTATAAAATTTACCTTGAAATCAAAAACTACTTTTATGTAAAGATTATTTATAGGGAAACATGTAATTTAAAATAAGCATGTGTTTCTCCCGTTCTTTTAATAAATACACACTCTCCCCTTTTGCCTTTCTTCTCTTCGCAAGTTGTTCAGGTGATTAAATATCATCGGCCTTCCATTCTACAATGGCAAGAGTGTGATGGCCACCGCAAGCAATTGATTTAGCTAACCATTTTCCTTCTTCTTCATCGGCGTGATTAAAGCTTCCTTCAGGCGGAGGAATCTTTATAGGTAACTCCAATGGCTGTCATGTTGTTACTTTCCTTCCATAACCAAGTCTTCCATGATCTCCTCTACCAAACTGATCAAAAAGAGAAACAATAATCAGAAATTGAACGTTTTTGCGTAAAATCCAAAAGCGGTTTTCAAGGGACTAACCGAGAAGATTCTGCCATCTCTTGTCAAAGCAACTGAATGTGTTCCGCCGCAAGAAACCTATTTTGAAAGTTGTTTTTTAATTATTAAAGGTTAATGCTTGACCTAAATGATATCCTCTTTTAGAGATCTCAAGATCATTAGGTTAAATGTTTTACTTACTACCTGAATGATATCTTCTTCACCTAGAAGATTAACTTTCTATGGAACCATTTTGCTGCTCTTGTCATTGTCACCGAACCCGAGTCTTCCGTGTTCTCCTCTTCCCCAACCATACACCTAAAAATTAGAAGACCAACACATAACCATATCTTGGTGAAAAAGAGGATCTAGTACATGGTGAAGGACTGTTGGAAACTTTGAGAATACGTTTGAAGAGTAGATGAGTTCTAATACCTCTCCTTTATAGGTTAAAGCGGTTGAATGCCATCCACCCGCAGCAGTATCAACCTACATATGTGTTTAAATAGAGAGAGAGAAGTTGTTGAAGCTTATGCCTTTTGTAAATTAAGCATCAGAAAGCAGTGGTGCCATTCGAATACTTATAAATCTTTATTAAAGATGAAAAATAGAACAACGTTCTCTAGCTTTACTTTTATTTTCGTTTTTTCTAATCAAACCAACAACCAAATCAAAACAAAACTTAATGATTCAACACGATTTGGTTAGAAGACATGAATTTAAAATCAATACAATTAAAATAAGGAACTAACGTCTTTAGACTTGATCCTCTTAGTTTTTTTCTTGGATCGTGTCTTGACCAGCGTTTTTCTTATGTTGTTTTCGCACAAACTTTTCTTCGTTTCTGTGATCTGTGCCATATATTGAAAACATATACAATGATAGGAAATATCAAACCAAACCTAAAACATATTATCTAATCTCGACCTCTTAATCTCCATTAATATTTGATTTCTAGTTCTCTTTGTATCTAGGGTAAATCACCAAGTCATATGTTTTTGAAAGCTATATGAAGATACTATTCACCTAAAAAACATAACGAAACGCAAATTCGCATATAGAAAGAGAAACCAAACAATTGAAAAAAGGAAATAGCAATTCAATATCGCGGCTATGCCGAATGATGAAAATAAGAGACAACAAACGCTATTTATAGCGCTAGTGATTAGGATTTATCACAACCGACTATAACGTGTAGATTACGGGCCATTTTTTTAAAAGGGTTAGCTACGGCCATATTGAAAGAAAACAATTAGGATTTTGTAAAGTTTTATTAGGGAAAATCATTAAATTGGTTAAACCAGGACAACATGATAAAAATCCGGGTCAAAAATCAAACCAAAAGATACGCTCATCTCAACCTCGTATAATATCGTATATACGCAAATCATAAAAATCAATATAATTTTAAAAATAACAAAATTGACAATTGGTTTTCCGATTAAAGTTTAAACCGATCAAACCAAAATTTTATATTCGATTTGTTTTGATTCTGGTCCGTTTGAAAAAAAAATCGGTTCGTTTTAAGTGAATTTCGACACGTAATCGAAAGTCTTTTAAATAATGACACGTAAGCAAAACGCTTTGAAACTCGCTGAGAAGCCGACACATAAGCAAATCACGACACAAATAGTTATATAGATATATAGATATATGTGTGTGTGTCGTGTATATAATTTCATTAATTGTTGATTGCGATCGGACCGCATCAAACCGAATTAACCCATGGACTCGGTGGCTCGAAGGACTCTCCGGTTTTATTCCCGGGTCGGATTTCAAAACATTTATTTAATGTATTAAAATAAATTTTATAACATAATTTTATGATTTAAGTTAAAATCAGAAAATCTAGCGAAATTTAAACAATTTCGTTTGATATTTTCAACTTAAAATCTCTAAAATCTAGTATGATTTTCACATGGGTTAAATTTTTAATCCACATTGAGGGCGAGCGACAATTTTTATTTGTTTTTATCCTTTATGTTTTTTGAAGGATAAAATAACAATTGATTTTTGTGACACTTATTGTGTCCAAACATGAAAAAATAGATTTAAGGCTATAATTTATGTGGATAACTATACTTGTTACCAAACATGTATATTTAGATCAATATTAATTAAAAATTTATTTTATTAGAGACACTTATTGTGTCCAAACATGAAAAAATAGATTTAAGGCTATAATTTATGTGGATAACTATACTTGTTACCAAGCATGTATATTTAGATCAATATTAATTAAAATTTTATTTTATTTTATATTTATCTTTAATTTTGAAAAATTAGATATTAATTTAGATTACTTTAGATTTCTTTACATATATGTTAGATTATTTATCAAAAATCACAAAAATCAATTGTTATTGTATCTTTACAAAAATTATAACTATATATTAATTTAGATTTAATTTAAATATTCAAATTTAAATAATATTTTCATAATAACGCAGATGATAAACGTATCTCTATTGAGGTCGGTTTTCACCCATCCGAGATCAACAGCTAAAAATGACTAAGTAAAGGAAGAGGACCGAGCCGAAGGAGAGAAGAAGATGACCGAGCCGGAGAACACCTCGCCTCGGTCACCTCACCTCGGTCACCTCACCTCGGTCACCTCACCTCGGTCACCTCACCTCGGCCAGCTCGCCTTGGCAGAATCAAGACCGAGCCGAGGCCAAACCGATGTCACGCCTCAGACGAATAAAAACCATGCCTCGGTTAAATAAAGACCAAACTGAGGCCAAATCATGACCAAACCAGAACCGAACCGACCCAAACCACCTCAATAGCTTGATAGAGAAAAGAGACCGAGCCCACAACGGAGCAAAGCGTCATGGGCCGAGCCGGATACATCATGGGTTGAGCCGGATACATCAAGGGCCGAGTGGGATACATCATGGGCCGAAGCAAAGGCTGGTGGGCCGAGACGAGGTTTGCCTTACAAATGTAATGGGCCGAACCAAAGGCCCATAAGACGACCCAAGTCATCAATTGCCCTAAGCGACGATCCAAGTCGGCGGCCGCGTGAAGATAAAAGGAAATCTTCCAAATACCTTCCGAGATGCTCGCTCATGAGACTTGTATAAATAGTTAGCGTAGTCATTCATAACGACACATCTTTTTACCCTAGCAAAAGCACTTAGCAATATCGCTCATCATCTTGTATTGAAAAAGCTTATCAAATCAGCAATAAAACCATCTATGAATCTCTTCTCATGTTTTCTTTCATTGAATCTTATGTTCCCTTAAAATTCTTTTACAAAAATTAGTTGTGTGAGTTTCGACTCCCACAATTTGGCACCGTCTGTGGGAAATAGAAGTTTTCTTACTCCTGAAAATCACCGAGAACGAGATCTGAAGAGATGGCCAGAGACGAACAAAGAACCGGAGACGACGCGAACAACAACAATGGCGAAGTTCCCAAAGTCGATCCCAACGGTTCTCCTCCTGCAATCACGGAGACTGCTTCGGCTCCCCTGGCCAAACTAAAAGACATGCTCGCCGCGCTACTGAAGAAGGCAGAGGAGCAAGACAAGCTGAACAAAAACCTATCGGAGAGGCTCAAGACGCTGACGTCGGAGAGCCGAGCCCGAGATTTACACACCGAAAACCTCGACTCGACGGCGAATCATCCTAGAGGAATCGTGAAGAGACTCAGTCTCAATCCGACGATCCTCGACTTCTCAACCCCCGCATGTACCTCAGCGCACACCTCAGGAATACCGAGGGGACTACCACCCTTGCACCTATCCGACGAGGTAACACCCGCAGCGACGAGGCCAATTTTACCCGAGTCAACTCGTTTAAACCGAAGAACATGAGTGACCAATGACGGACGAATCCAACAAACCGACAATCGCTCAAGACTTCACCTCGGCGGAAAAAACACGGCCATCATCGACGTGGAGAACCCTGAAGAAAGAGATCATACCTCGGGGTGCATCACGCGTGAAGAACTCGCCTTGGCCCTGGAAAGAGCGAGAACTAGAGGAGATGCTCCTAGTTCAAGTCGACTCGGAAATCTGACAGAGAAAGAAGAGAACATTCTCTGGGTGGAACAACCACAACGCTCTGACAAGCTGAGAAAGATGAGCTGAAGCCAACATGACGAGCGTCGAGAGACGAGCCGAGCCCAGGCTGAAGAGATCAACAAAATCTGAGCCTCATTGGCTCGGGCTAATGCCTAGATGCGAGCCGTAGGATCGCAAATGCATCACGTAATTAGCACAGCACCCGAGATAGATCATATGCTAGAGGAGATGCAGAGGACACCCTTCACAGCTCGGATCACCGAGGCAATTGTGTCCAACCCAGAAAAGATCAGAATTCCATTCTACGATGGAACGACCGACCTGAAGGCTCATATAACAGCTTTTCGCATAGCGATGGGACGAGCCAAACTCAAGGATAGCGAAAGAGATGTTGGATTCTGCCTCCTGTTCGAAGAATATCTAAAAGGAGCTGCCCTCGAGTGGTTCTCAAGACTTGACGAAAATTCGATCGACAACTTCCAATAACTGTCCGCCGAATTCTTAAAGCAATACTCAATGTTCATGGAACGAAGAACTTCTGACGCTGACTTATGGACCCTGACGCAAGGACCAACAGAGTCACTGCAAAACTTCATGGGGCGATTCAAAGCGGTGGTTTCGAAGGTGGAAGGCATGAGCGACGGATCTGCACTCATCGCATTAAAGAAGGCGTTGTGGTACAAATCGGATTTCCGAAAAGAAGTTGCGCTAAAAACACCTATGACGATCCAGGATGCCTTGCACCGAACCTCAGATTTCATAATCGAGGAGGAGATGAAAGTCCTAGACGAAAAGTACGAGACAGCGAAGTCAGCAATCCAAAATGCCACCACGGCACTAAACCCTAGGAGAAACGCCCAGAACAACGAGTACCTACAACATGATTGGTGGCGCTCATAACGACTAAGTAAAGGAAGGAAGAGGATCAACCCATCCGAGATCAACTGCTAAAACGACTAAGTAAAGGAAGGGGATCGAGCTGAAGGAGATAAGAAGATGACCGAGCCAGAGAATAGCTCACCTCGGCCACCTCACCTCGGCCAGCTCGCCTCGGCATAATCAAGACCGAGCTGGGCCAAACCGATGTCACGCCTCAGACGAATCAAAACCATGCCTCGGTTAAATCAAGACCAAACCGAGGCCAAATCAAGATGACCAAACCAGAACCGAACCGATCTGAACCACCTCGGTAGCTTGATAGAGAAAAGAGGCCGAGCCCACAACGGAGCAAAGCGTCATGGGCCAAGCCAGATACATCATGGGCCGAGCCAGATACATCATAGGCCGACGCAAAGGCTGGTGGGCCGAGACGAGGTTTGCCTTGCAAACGTAATGGGCCGAACCAAAGGCCCATAAGACGACCCAATTCATCAATTGCCTTAAGCGGCGATCTAAGTCGGCGGCCGCGTGAAGATAAAAGGAAATCTTCCAAATACCTTCTGAGATGCTCGCTCATGAGACTTTTATAAATAGTTACGTAGTCATTCATAACGACACATCTTTTTACCCTAGCAAAAGCACCTAGCAATATCGCTCATCATCTTGTATTGAAAAAGCTTATCAAATCAGTAATAAAACCATCTTTGGATCTCTTCTCATGTTTTCTTTCATTGAATCTTATGTTCCATTAAAAGTCATTTACAAAAAATTAGTTGTGTGAGTTTCGACTCCCATTGTATCTTTTTATCATAATCAATCAGTCTAAAATTTCAAATATTTGAAATTAGTAAATATTTATATTATACGATAATATGATAGGGTGGGTTAGGTTATGTTTTGATAATTGCGATCTTTTGCGGGTTGATTTGTCAAAACATGCAAGACAATAGGCTGATTCGAGGCATATTAAAAGGACGGGTTAGCCCATTTTAACACACAATAACAAAGGACGGATTACCCACAGATTGGGTGTGTAGTAATCACATAATAATAAAGTTTACAATTAAGATTACATCGATATATATTTAACTAACGCATACTCATGTTCCACTAATATACACCCTATGGTAACATCATATAACAATTTACTTTTTTGTTAGATAACAAAAGTTGCTATCATTTAAGGTTACAAAAATCACATAATCATGAAATTTTTCATTCAAATTTAAGTCAAAATATTTTCGTTAGGGTTTGGTCTACATAACGTTTTTATTCAATATAATTCACAAAATTAATGTATAAAAAATTATTGTCCCGCATACAGCGCATATTAGAATTGAATTTTGCATAGCACAAGTTAGAAATATGGTATAAATATCAAAACACATATTGCACAATAAATCAACAAAATATTATCTTCTCGCTAAAAACCTAAGAATCACAATTTTAACATTTTTGAATCAATAACATTTGAATTAGATCTTATTTCTCATTCCCATTTTGTATATTTTAAAATTTAGTCTACAAAAACTTTACCCATTTTATATATTTCAAAATTTAGTTACAAAATTTTTTACCGCACGGATGCGTGGGTTAGAATCTAGTATACTGTTAATTGAGAAGCATCATTTTAAAAATAATTTTTATTGATGTGTTTACTACAAGAAATATTATTAAAATTTGAGACATATATATCCGATGTTCATTATAAGTAACTAGATTAGGTTTTGCGTGATACGCGGATAAAAAAAGGTATTAGGTGTGATAACACTTAGGAGAGTTCAAATTAGGTCTATAACATGGTACAAAAAAACCATTATCTCCCTCATCTACTTTTTTTACCCCTCTTACGATCACAATCTCTTTCCTCTATCCTCTTACACACTTTAAAAAAAAATATTTCTTAATTCAAAAAAACTCTTCTATTTAAAAAATAATAAATTCTGGTCTCTCTCTCTTCTCTCTCCTCTCCACTTTTATCTTCTCTAAACTTACAATATAAACCAAAATAGATAACTTTTATGAATTATAGATTGTTATATTCTAAGAAAATAGATAACTACCTAATAAAAAATGAGAAAATTACATTCATAGACACTTATTCAAAGTGCAATTATAAAAAGACACTTTGTGACTTTAGACACACTTTCTCTACTTTTTGGTGTGTTTATTGAACTTATTATCCCTCTACCAAGAGGTAATTACCTTTCCCCCATTTTCTCTCTATTTTTAATTATTTTTCATTTCACATACCCCACACATTTTTTTTTTATATATTCTTCTCATAAAAAATAATCTAACAATTGTTTTTTCACAATCAATTATATATATTTTTTTTCTATACTTTGATACCCATTTCACAACTTTTTACTTACATGTGAAAATTGGCGGTCATTTCTGACGAAACTAAATCCGTCAGTTACAGCTCGTCGAAAATCAATTTTGGTCGGATTTCCGTCGGAACGTTCCGACGGACACTGGTCGTCGGAAAATGGTCGAAAGTTTTCCGATAGACTACCGAAAATGATTTTTCCGATGGATTTTCGGCAAACAGTCCCCGTCGGAGGGATTTCCGATGATTTTCCGGCAAAGTATAGATGGAATGCCCGTATTAGTATTAGTTTTTCCAGCGACCAATGTTTAGCTGCGTAAATATTTGCGTGGATACACATGAATATCCATGTAGTTGCGTACACGTGGATGATATATGAGTGGATACACATGCATATCCATGTAATTGCATACACGTGAACGATATGCGCGTGGACAGCCATGCTCATCCATGTAGTTGTGTACATGTGGACGATATGTGTGTGGATACTCATATGTCTATCCATTTAAATGTGTACACGTGTACGCAACTATATGGATACGCATGCGTTCGACCAATGTGTTCGAACCATATGTAAGTAAAATACTGTGAAATGGGTATCAAAGTATATAGAAAAAAGAAATATAGTTTATAGTGCAAAAAAATGTGAAATTGTTTTTTTATTAGAAGAAATAAGCAAAACAAAATAATTGGGGTGTGGAAAAGAAAAATAATTACCTCTTGGTAGAGGGGTAATAAGGTCAATAAACACACCAAAAAGTAGAGAAAGTGTGTATAAAGTCACAAAGTGTCGTTTTTTTAAAAGTGGGAAAGTGCCCAAGAGTGTAAATCACTCATAAAAAATTGTCTTCATATTCTCAAATTTTAGTCTTTTTTATTCGTTTGCTCCAAGTAGTTGTCTACTCTTCATAATATTCGTATGTGCTACATTGTTTATTCGTAGATAGATAAATAAATTATTCTAAACTGAAATAAAAAAACTATTCTCAATTATAGATTGTCATATTCTCTAGAAAATAGACAACTATTTGAAATCACATAATTTGATGTTCGGAAAGTTGATTTTGTCTTTTGTTTGAAATAGACGACTATTTCACTAAGTATATTAGTTGTCTATGGAGAGTAAATGGTAGTTTGTTACACAACACTTAAAATCACAAGGTCTTATGTTCTAAAAAGCCAATATGATATTTTGTTCGATGTAGATTTCGAACAACTATTTCATTGAGTTGATTAGATGCATTTTGCACAATCCAACACAATATAAATTAGCATTCGCATATACTCTGAAAAGTAGTATTTGCATAGATTACTATTTTGTGAGGTAGTTCTTGTACATGTTTATAAATGTAGTTGATCACTATTAGATCCAATAATGTTTATACTAAATGAGTAGTTAACTATTTTGTGAGATAGTTCTTGCACATGTGAGTGAATGTAGTTGACTGTTTGATTCAATGGTGTTTTTTACTAATAAATAATTAACTATTTTACGAGATAGTTTATTCGCATATTCATCCGCATATACTCTAAAAAATAGTATTTACATAGATAACTATTTTGTGAGGTATCCTTGTACATGTTTGTGAATGTAGCTCCAATGATGTTTTTACTAAATGAGTATTTAACTACTTTATTGATTTGTTCCTTTGTTCAAAATAGACGACTATTTCACTAATCTATTAAGAGTAATGGTATTTTGTTACACAACACTTAAAATCACAAGGTTTAGTGTTCTAAAAAGTCAATATGATATTTTTTTCGATGTAGACAACTATTTTACTAAGTATATTAGATGTCTTCTACACAAGCCAACACAACCACACAATAAAAATTAGCATTTGCATATACTCTACAAAAATATTATTTGCATAGATAACTATTTCGTGAGGTAATTCTTATACATGTTTATAAATGTAGTTGACTGTTAGATTCCATGGTGTTTATACTAAAATGAGTAGTTAACTATTTTGTGAGATAGTTCTTGTACATTTGTGTGAATGTAGTTGAGTGTTTGATTCAGTGGTGTTTTTACTAATGAATAATTAACTATTTTGTGAGATAGTTTATTCGCATATTCATTCGCATATACTCTAAAAAATAGTATACTTCGTGAGGTAGTTCTTGTACATGTTTATAAATGTAGTTGATTGTTAGATCCAATGATATTTATACTAAATGAGTAGTTACCTATTTCGTGAGATAATTCTTGTACATGTGAGTAAATATAGTTAATTGTTTGATTCAGTGGTGTTCTAAAACTTATAGATGTTATATTTTTCAAACAATGTTAGCTTCTTAGCTTTTATAAACTCAAAAAAACATATATCTACATCAGCGAATCAGTTTATTGTCAGAAAAACACATATCAATTTAATGGGAAGGAGGGTTATAATAGACAAATCCTTATTATCTCTCTTATTGACTTTTGCTATAGACTCAATTGACTACTTATGTATGCTATTCATTTAATTTGGTCTCCAAAAAGTAATATTCACCTAATTCACCCAAAATAAAAAAATATATTTAAATAATTGATAATCTACATAATTATAACCCATATAATTAGATGTTAAAATACAACTTTCATTTAACTATTCATATGTTACATAGTAAAATTCACAATTAAAAAATTCAAAATTGATTCATATATTACCAATAAACAATCTCTCTAAATGAATGAAAAGATTCGAGAACCAAATTTCAAATCTATATAACTTAAAATTGAATCTAATTGATAAAATCAACCATTATTTGATAGATTTAACAATTTACATATTCTTCTATAGTTTCTAATATTTTCTCGTTCGATTTTATTAGTTTTCTTGTTTGTTAAAAACATAATTTATTTTTCGCTTTTCTGCAATTTTGTTCTATTTAAAAATAAATAAATAAAAATTGGAAAGTTAATATTATTGCATTGATATATGTCACGATATATATAAATTAACGATGACACATGTCACGATCTGGTGAGTTATAATTATCCTACGTGTCATGCTCACGTTGAACGATTCGCTTTATATAATAAGATGTTTAAAGTTCTTACACATAAATTAAAAACATTATTTAATTTTTGTTTTTTCCTAAATTAAAATACTATTTATTATATACCCAACCATAATTCAACCAATGATAAAACAATATGTAGAATACAAATGGTCAAAAAAAAAAAAAAAAAACTAATCCATTTTGCATTGAAAATTGAAAATATCATTATTTCGGAGAATTTTTTTTCGTATGAAGGGACATGTCTCCTACACAAGAAACAAACGTGTGAGGTCCGAAAGACACGATGGGGGTGTGTCTTCCAAGAACGCTCCAACACTCAAGTCAGTAAACTAAACAAAGGAACACGAATGAAAGGTCAGGATCGTAAGGAAAAGTGGAACACACAAGGAAAAATAGGGTTAATGGTGATTCAGGTCCGAACGAAAAGGTTGGATGGGAGTTTATGTAGTTTTAGTTAGCATCACTTTTATGTGAAGAGAGAAAGAGAAAGATCGTTTCGTAGTGGAAAGAGATGGTCGGAGAATGACTAGAAAAGAGTTAGAACGGCGGAGATTGAGTCTTGGATATGAAAGAAAATGTAAGTGTTTTGAGAGTGAGAAGAGTGAGACTGAGAACTCGAGAGAAAGTGAGGCTTGAATGTAAAGGTTTGTGAACCCCTTTCCTTGCGAGAGTGAGGTATTTATAAAAAAATATCTGTCCGGACTAGTATATTGGATCATGTGTCGAGTGTCGGGTTGGATGATGGATCTCCAAGTCGGGCTGATACGGGATATTCGAGTGTTTTTCACCTATTTTTTGTGGCTTGCCTGCGAGGAGACATGCTTGTCTGAATCGTTGCAACGTCTTTGCGAGCCTCGGCGGTTTTGCCGCTGCCGAGTTGTCAGTGTGTCGCACGTGTCAACGATAAAACTATCCATCTCGTGTACATGGTATAAGTAGAACCATCCATAGTGGAATTTCATAAACCGTTAGAATTGTCTCTTGTTTTCATAATTTATAATAAATAATAATTGAGACAGTAAAAATAAATAAATAAAAAATATTGATTAAAATATATTTATTTATTTTTTGGTCAACGATTAGCAACCTTAACAATATGTTAGTATCAGGAAGAAGATGATGCTGTCGGAAGAAAAACGGCTTTGCTACTAAAACAAAGAGAAGCAAGCGCGAGTCACACAACTAGATTTCGGTAGCTTCGACCAAATCTTTTTGTTGCAGCCTCAAATGGAATGGCTCGAGTATACATGGAGACGCTGATACAGGGATGCGTCACTTTCTCCCACATCAAGCAGCTCCAATCCCATTTTCTCACCGCCGGCCATTTCCAATCTTCTTTTCTCCGTTCTCGCCTTCTCGACCGCTGCGCAGTTTCTCCATTCGGAGACCTTTCCTTCGCCGTACAGATTTTCCGTCACATCCCTAAACCTTTAACTAATGATTGGAACGCAATCATCCGTGGATTCGCCGCCAGTTCTCAGCCTTCGCTCGCGTTTTCGTGGTATCGCTCCATGTTGTTTCAAGCTTCGTCATCGTCTCTGTGTAGAGTCGACGCTCTCACTTGTTCTTTCACACTAAAAGCCTGCGCGCGTGCGCTCTGCTCCTCTGCCACGGCGCAGCTTCACGCTCAGACTAGCCGTCGTGGGTTATTCGCAGACGCACTTCTCTGCACCACGTTGCTCGATGCCTACTCTAAAAACGGAGATTTGATCAGCGCGCAGAAACTGTTCGACGAAATGCCTGTGAGAGATGTCGCGTCTTGGAACGCGTTGATCGCTGGACTAGCGTCTGGTAATCGAGCGCACGAGGCGTTGGAGCTGTATAAACGAATGGAATTGGAAAGAATCCGAAGGAACGAGATAACTGTTGTCGCTGCTCTGGGAGCTTGTTCTCATTTGGGTGCTATTAAGGAAGGTGAAAAGATCCATGGCTACATAAAAGACGCGAACTTGGATCAAAACGTGATTGTTAGCAACGCGGCCATCGATATGTATACGAAATGCGGGTTTGTGGATAAAGCTTTCCAAGTGTTTGATCAAATCACAGGCAAGAAGAGCGTTGTTACATGGAACACAATGATCATGGGGTTTGCAGTGCACGGAGAAGCACACAGAGCGCTAGAGATCTTCGAGAAACTGGAGCATAATAGCATCAAGCCTGATGATGTCTCATACCTAGCTGCTCTTACCGCGTGCAGACATGCGGGATTAGTCGAGTACGGTACATCCATATTCAACAACATGGCTTGTAACGGAGTCGAGCCTAACATGAAGCATTACGGTTGTGTAGTTGATCTGTTAGGCCGTGCGGGAAGGCTGAGAGAAGCTCACGACATCATATGCTCGATGTCGATGATTCCGGATCCTGTTCTGTGGCAAAGCCTTCTTGGAGCTTCAGAGATTCACAAGAACATCGAAATGGCTGAGATAGCTTCTAGGAAATTGGTTGAAATGGGTGTTAACAACGACGGGGATTTCGTGTTGCTATCGAACGCTTATGCAGCGCAGGGACGGTGGAAGGACGTAGGACGAGTGAGAGACGCAATGGAGACCAAACAAGTGAAGAAAATCCCCGGTCTCAGTTACATTGAAGCCGAAGGAACGATTCATAAATTCTACAACAGCGACAAGAGCCATCAACAGTGGAGACAGATTTATGAGAAGATCGACGAGATCAGGTATATATAACTAAGTTCTAACGCAAACGATAATCCAACAGCTGAGATTGGCAAATTCTAAAGCTTTTAGGTTTACTTTTTCTTGTGTTTTGATTGGTGAGATTAGGTTCAAGATAAGGGAAGATGGTTACGTGGCGCAGACGGGACTTGTGTTGCACGACATCGGAGAGGAAGAGAAAGAGAACGCTTTGTGTTATCACAGCGAGAAATTGGCGGTGGCGTACGGACTGATGATGATGGTAGATGGAGCTGAAGAGGAGAGTCCGGTGAGGGTTATAAAGAACCTGAGGATATGTGGGGACTGTCACGTTGTGTTCAAACATATCTCAAAGATTTATAAGAGTGAGATCATTGTTAGGGATCGAGTTCGGTTTCATAGGTTCAAAGATGGTTCTTGTTCTTGCAGAGATTATTGGTGACATTACAAATTTTTAAGAGGCGGTGGTGCGTTGACTATGTTTCTTTCTGCCTAATTCTCGGATTAAGCCCTTTTCTTTTTTCAAAAACTCTGATTAGTAATGAAACAAGAATATATATATATACTAGATTAGATTATCTCCGTTTGATACGCGGATGAAATAAAAAATATTTAAATTTTAAAATTGATAATCTGCATAATTAATTATTACCTATATAATTTGATTTTTAAAATTCTAGTTATCCAGAAATCATGTTTTTGTAATTCACAATTAAAAAAGTTCAAAATTATTCAGATTACTCATAAACAATCTTTCTAAATGAATAATACTGAATCTAACTGATAAAATTAATATTTCTTAATTTGATATATTAAGAGTTATATAGATTTAATATTTTATTTTTTTATTTTTTATTTCCTATTTTTCTTGTAATTTAATTTTTATTTAATTTTATTAGTTTTCATTTTTTAAAACATAATTTCATTGATATTTTCTGACTTTGTTTTGAGTACATATTCGGAGACCATTTGGAATTTTTTTGTTGTTGTCATTGATATTTTAAGCTTTTGGTTACACAAAATCGGCAAGGGTCAAAGCTGACGGAAAACTAAATTTCTCTGAAAACAGAGCGGACAAAAACATAAATTTCCCCGGAAACTAATCCATATGAAAAAGGGATAACCGAAAGATAATTTACACGATACAAATGCCAAAACTCAACCTAAATATGAAGCTAAGACTTTTTAACGATTCTACTAACTCGAAAAGGAAGGACCACACTAACAAGAATCTAAATGAAAAAGGAATTTAGCAGAAATCACAAAAGCAAAAACAGTAATCTCTCATTTAATTCTTGTTCCAGAACCTTTACACGCACACATGTAACTGGCAAAGCTACGAGTTCAATTCAATCAACCAAAACTTCTGCAAAATCCTCAAACAAAAAGAACCCAAAGCTTGAAGATATTGAAATTACTTCGAAAAACCATTTGGAATCTTTCTTTTGACTATAAATTTCGAACCAATATTGTGGGCCCCTTTAGCAGGTTCTTGGAAACTTCGTATAGTCGAAAAAGCTGAGTCAGATATCAAAAGTAAATCTCCTCTTTGACTCAATCAAAATCTTCTTCTCTCGTTTTTATTTATTTATTATTTTGTGTCTCGCCGATCAAACCCTAGAAATTTCAATTGTCTCTCTTCTTTCGTTCGATCGCTTCGGTTTCTCCGTGTGTTATGTAGGTTTGATTCGTTCTCTCCACTTGATCGTGAGAGGCGAATAGAAAGGTGTCACAGTGTGTTCTTGTAAAGGGTTTGCTTCTCGTTGACCCGATCGATTCTTTTATTTTTTTGGTCTTAGGGCAGATTTTTTTTTATTAACTCGAGGTAATAACGGAGATGGCGGATTCTTCTCGCGATTCTTGTTTCAAAGGAGGCAAATTCAGCGCACCAGGTTTTCGATTTCACCCTACCGATGAGGAGCTTGTGGTGTATTATCTCAAGAGGAAGATCTGTGGTAGAAAGCTTAGAATCAATGCCATTGGCGTCGTTGATGTTTACAAAGTCGATCCTTCCGAATTGCCTGGTAATTTTTCGATTTCGCTTTCGATTCACCTCAATAGGGTTGTTTTTGCGATCGTTACCGATTCAGTTTTACTCGTTGATGATTCATTGACTATTGAGAAGTAAACGATTGTGTCCGTATTCCAATTTTATGTGCAGATGAGTTTGAGAATTATATGTTACAAGCTTTGATCTCTTTTAGGTTCTAATGATTTCATTTTACATGATCTCTTAGTTATTCTCAAAGTTTCGATTTTTTTTTTTTTTTTTTTTTTTTTTTTTTTTTATTACATACTATGCAAAGCATCTATCTGCGTTGAGATTAATTCTCTAACACATTGAACAATCTGATGTGCCAGGTCTATCGGTGTTGAAGTCTGGAGATCGACAGTGGTTCTTTTTCACTCCAAGGAGCAGGAAGTATCCAAACGCAGCTAGGTCAAGTAGAGGCACTGCAACTGGGTATTGGAAGGCAACAGGAAAAGATCGAATCATTGTGTACAATTCTAGACCGGTAGGACTCAAAAAGACTCTTGTTTTCTATAGAGGCCGTGCGCCTAACGGTGAGCGCACTGACTGGGTGATGCACGAGTACACCATGGATGAAAAAGAACTCGGGAGATGCAAAAACGCCAAGGTGATTAATATACTTATGACTGATAGTCGAAATTATCGGTTGATCTCCTCTGATTATTTGTAGTTAACTAATCTGGCTTCCTTTTTTTTTTGATTCAGGAATATTACGCTCTTTATAAGCTGTACAAGAAAAGTGGGGCTGGTCCCAAAAATGGTGAAGAGTATGGTGCTCCGTTCCAAGAAGAAGAATGGGTTGATGATGATGATAGTGAAGACGCAGATAATGTTGCTGTACTGGATGATCCTGTTGTCCATTATGAGAATAACCGTCGTGTGGATGATAGTATATTTTGCAATCCTGTCAATGTTCAGTTAGATGATCTCGAGAAGCTTCTCAACGAAATCCCAGATGCACCCGTGGTTACTCCAAGACAAATTAGTGAGCTTTCTGGTGTTCTGCAGGTTAGTTTCTTCTCTGTTTCAATGAGGAATATGGCGCTTCTTTCATATGCTCATTTTGTTGTGCTCCCCTCACTAAATAGATACTTATACTTACAGGGTAATAACGAAGGAGAGATACAGAGCACGTTGCTGAATAATTTTTCTGGAGAGTTTCTTGCCCCCCGAGACGTCGGAAAATTCTTGCCAAATTGCCAGCCATACAACAGACACTTGAGTTTTCAGCCCCATCTGAGGTCAGAAGACTCAGCTTTCAAGACCTCTGGTATGGCACCTCTAGTGTTTGAGAAGGAGGATTACATTGAAATGGATGATCTTCTGATCCCTGAACTCGGAGCTTCTACAACTGAGAAATCCGCACAGTTCTTGAACCACGGTGAATTCGGCAACGTTAATGAGTTTGACCAATTGTTCCATGACTTTTCCATGTCTTTGGATGTAGAACCTGTATTTCAGGGAACATCTACAGACCTGTCTTCTCTGAGTGATCTTGCTAGCAACACATCGGACCAAAGACATCAATTCCTTTATCAACAGGTTCAGGACCAAACCCCTGAGAACCAGCTGAACAACTTCATGGATCCTAGTACGAGTCTCAATCAATTCACTGACAATATGTGGTTTAATGATGCTCAGGCTGATCTCTTTGATCAACCACAATCTTCTTCTCTACCATTTACTTCACCTTCCTCAGGTACTTAAACTCATGCTCATCTCGGAACATTAGAACACCTATGTTGTCTGCCAAGTTATTTTCCACCATGCACCAATACCAAAACATGTATATATGATACTCTGCTTCTTGTTAATCCTTGTTTATCGAATCCTCTTGTTAAATATCTTTAAACGTAATAACCTAAGCCATTCCGCTGATACTTCTTGAACACTAATTTTACTTAGGTGTGATGCCCGAGTCTAAGAATCCTACCATGAATGTAAATGCCCAAGACCAGGAAGGCCAAAATGATGGTGGAACAACGAGCCAGTTCTCATCAGCCCTGTGGGCATTTATGGAATCAATACCTTCAACGCCAGCCTCTGCGTGTGAGGGTCCTCTTAACCGGACCTTTGTGCGTATGTCTAGCTTGAGCCGCATCAGGTTCAATGGAACGTCGGTGACTACTAGCAAAGTCACAATAGCAAAGAAGCGAATGGGAAACAGAGGTTTTCTTCTTTTATCAATTATGGGTGCTTTGTGTGCACTCTTCTGGGTGTTCATAGCCACAGTTGGAGTCTTGGGGAGACCTGTCTTATCGTGACGACCTAGACTCTTTGATTCAGGTTAAGTTAGAAGAAAGCATGATCCACATTAGTGATCATGGAATTGATATATATATATATATATATATATATATATATGAATATTTATCTTTGATCATGTATAGAGTTTGAAAGAGTTGAGAAAAATAATTCTTAAGTCTTGACAAAAGAGTTTTTTTTTGTTGTTGTCTCGATTCTCGATGCTTTTGATTGCATATCTTATTGGGTTATCATATTCATGCTTTTGATTGCATATCTTAGTGGGTTATCATATTCACACAGCCTCTATAACATTATTTTTGACCGCTTGAAATATCCAATTTTTCTTACGAGATTTGTTTATCGATCTAGTAATTTCGTGAAAACAATCTCAGAGAAAACGAGAATACTATAGAGGTCTATAAAGAAGTTTTGAGTTTGCTTCTAAGTAAAGTCTAACACAATCAGGACATGAACATGATAACAAGAAAGAACAAAAACAGCTAAGCCAACAGAGTGATAAAGCTCACTGTAATTGAGAAGTCACACGCACTCACAGCCTAACCAAGCTAGACTCTTGTTACATGAATTTGGCTTGGCCTCCAACAACAAATCAACACATGTCCTCACTCAAGGGTTGTCGGCTGCTTGTTCTTCAAAAAATGGAGCAGAGTTGCAGATTTTTTGTCGTTTTGGTAGTTTCGGCCTTTTGCTAATAATATTTAGGCCTTGGCTTGACTTATGGTACTTTGCATCGTTAACATTAAGATCCTCTACATAGTCTACAAAGGCATAAACTCTATGATGATACTCATCAATCCCTTCATAGCATTCTCCAAAACCTTGGATTTCAACCCTTTGGAGAGTTTTCCTTTCGGGAATGAAGTAGAAAACATAAAACGGTTTATATGTATACTTCACCGACAAAACAATTTCACCCGTAGCAGTCACTCCAGCGACAGAAACATGGCCGAGGTAAACGAATTCATTAGCTGGAAAGTGTAGTCGTATTTCGACCATTCCTGTTTCTCGACATCCTCTAGAACCCGCACACACAACTCAAGGGTTTTGCTATCGCCATCATACTTCCATTTAATCCTACCTAATTTACCCTTATAGTTTATCAATTTATCATAAAAGCATTCTACCTCAATGAATTTGTATTTCTCACACCTAACATCAAAGCAAACTATCACATAAGACCTTTTGACAACTTGAGCTAAGTAATATGGAACCCCATAGCTTCGACACACAACGAAACCTCGCGATTGACTTTGAAGGCAATCTCGAGAATATGACGATAATGAGATCAATCGGGATGGAATCTAAAATCTCTCCTCCTCTATTCATGATCCTGAGGGAGTCATTCGAAAAGGCTCTAATAATATATAGAGCGTACCAGGGTCGGTACAAGGTAATCCAATAAATACCAGTTCCAGTATGGAAAAATTGAGTAGTTTGGTCTGGTTTTCTCCGTTACAATTTTTTTTTTAATTACAACTAAAATCTGATATCATTTATAGAGCCTTTGAATAAGATTTTAAGCTACTTGTAAACTGTTCTGATATCAAATTGATTTTAGTTAAGAATAAAATTTGTTAGCTTTTTTTTTTTTGCTCTTTGTACAGATTAATGTCAGTAACGAATTTTTATTATATAAATCATCTAGAATCAAATTAGGTTCAGTTATTTACAGTTGGAATTTAGCCGAACTTGGTTGGTAATAAAACAGACATGGAACCATAGTCTATAGACTATATACCCAAAAGTTTCAAAAACTAACAGAATAATTTATTAGAAAAATTCTTATATTCACAATTTAATTTAGTACAATTGGTCAATGGAGCTCTAAGAGCAACAACTGTTGTATCATAGGAATAACACTCGACGGTAAAAAGAGACTTAAAAAGTGATATAAAAAAGTCTAATGAAGTGACCAATAATCACAAAACATGAAACAGCAAAAATGATTCTATGGTCAGATGAGTTGCAGAGCCATCATTGATTCTCCACCGTCGCTGTGTAATACCCAACGTTCTATTCTGCAATCATAGTTGAAAACAAAACGCATTTTTCGTTATATTTTCTGCACAACAAAATGTCCCAAGAGAAGACAATCAACCACGATTTATAATATCCCATAGCTAACATCCTCTCCGTTCAGGAGTTGCGTCCTTGATTTGTTGCGAGCTGAGTTTGGTGATTTAAACAACCTCTGCCACAAATAATAGCAAATAATGGGATGAGAACATAAAAAACCGATCTTCTTTTATGTTTCTTGCAGTCACACAAACAAACCTTTTTGCCTTTCTTTTCAAGTATCCACCCTCTACCAATATTCTTTGGAGTGAAATTAAACACATCATGGAGGAATTCATTTTTCTGGTTGCCAAATTGAATGAAACAGCAAAAGCGTCAGCTATTCAAGAGAAGAAAACCTAAGAGAGAGTGGAAACTTGGAAAGCAAGGCAAATAAGAAAACAGATGGGCCGAGCTTGGTGGGGTGAAACCCGACACCAACAGTTAGCCCCCTAGTTCTTCGGATGAAGTATTGAATTCGACGAACTACAACATCTCCGGAAACCGAGGTCTGCGCATATCCGAACTAAAAGAATCTTCGAGGTTTCTTCTAATTTTAATCGAATATGGAACGAGATTTTTCGGAAAATCTTCGTTTTGGCGCAAAGAATCTGAACAATCAATTTGCTTTTAATGCTCCTCGATTTTTGAGGTACTCATTTCCCTCTATAAAAGCATGTTGATTCTCCTTCATTAATTCTCACATCTTCAACTCGGCATAAAGGGTAACTTTTCCTCTTTCCTTATTACTCTTAGTTTTTTCAAGTTTCTCTCTCATTTTTTTTTTTACGATTGCTCTCAAATTTTTTTTACTTTACCCCCTTTTTTGTTCTCTCTTTGATTCGAAAGAGTTCTTCGATTTTTTTAAAAATTTTTTTTTTGCAAAATCTTGCTTTTGTGCTCTTTTTTCTTCGAATCTTCAAAAAACCCACTGTTTTTCGGATGTTACTCGAAGATCATCCACAAACACCTCGATACTCGTAATTTTGGATCTGGCTTGAAAAATTCGCTCAAAGATACTCGTAGATCGGCATCCTCTCCCTCATGTGTTCTGCGATTTTTTTTAATTCTTCTTTTTCGATCGATTAAGGTTTTTCTTAAAATTTATTTTAAGTTTTCATGGCCCCTAAAGTGAAGAAGATTCAGAGATCATTCGAGCAAACCGAGAGTTCGTCGTCTTGACCGGTGTAGGTAGTCAGATCCGGAGCTCATACTTCCGCTCAGCTCGTCGCACACGGAGATCGAGGTCCCCGAGCTGCAAGACGAATCCATCGGACGCAAACCGCACGCTACGGACGAGAAGCGAGATCATCAAAACGAATTGGCCGTTGTTACCAAAGATGGAGATCAGTGCTCCAGGAAGACGAGGTCGACGCCTAAGTCTCTCGCGTAGATGCGAAAATCTTGTGGTATTTCTAGGGATATAGAGCTCATCGTTCCGGGTGATCTCGATCGTCCCGATAAACCCCTGAAAGGATATTTTTGCCTCTATGAAAGCTATTTTCGGAAGTGTGGCCTTTGGTTCCCGATTCCAAGATTACTTCTGGTTTACACCATCATGCGCGTGATGGCCTTGTGTCAGCTTACTCCGAAATTGATTCGTCATATGATAAGTCTACTAATTTTATCGCATGAATGCGATTTCGACTTAAGAGTCGGGGAGTTGGAAACTCTTATTTACATTAAGGCCGAACCACATCGTTTTTGGTATATTTCAGCGAGGCGCGGTCGTGCAACTGTGACTGGCCGGACAAAGATATCTTCTGGTCGAGATACTACATCTTTGTTAGAATGGACGAATTGACCATCCCGAAGCCCAAACTTGTTAGGACTAGATGGGCCCATAGTATTGGTAGTTCGTCATTTATGGGTTGTTTTCTTTTATCATCTTTGTATTTCTGAGTTTATATATTTTCCTAAATCTTTCTTATTTGTGGTGATATTTCAGCTCGTCTGGTCTTTCCTTTCGTTGAATGTCTCCAAGATTCTATCAACACCCTTCGTTCCGCCGGCGAGCTTTGTTGGAAGTCGTTCACTCGTGCGCGCATTTCTGCTTCTAGAATACGACACCCAGCAGGCGAATCTTCTTCTGGTAAGGAATTCTCTCTTTTTTTTTTTTTGATAAGTAGAAGCAGAAATGCGCGCACGAGTGAACGACTTCCAACAAAGCTCACCGGCGGAACGAAGGGTGTTTATAGAATCTTGGAGACCTTCGACGAATGGAAAGACCGGATGAGTTGAAATATCACCACAAATAAGAAAGATTTAGGGTAATATACAAACTCAGAAACACAAAGATGATAAAAGAAAACCCAGAAATGACAAACTACCAATATTATGGGCCCATATAGTCCTAAAGAGTTTGGAATTCGGAACGGTCAATCCGTCCATTCTAACGAAGACGTAGTATCTCGACCAGGAGGTATCTTTGTTCGGCCAAACAGACACAATTGCACGATCGCGCCTGGCTGAAATATACCACAAACGATGTGGTTCGGCCTTAATGCTAGTAAGCGCTTCCAACCGCCCGACTCTTAAGTCAAAATCGCTTTCGTGCGATAAAACTAGTAGACGTATCATATGACGAATCGATTTCGGAGTAAGCTGACACAAGGCCATCTTGCGCCTAATGGTGTAAACCAGAAGTAATTTTGGAATCGGGAACTAAAGGCCACAATTACAAAAATAGCTTTCATAGAGGCAAAAATATCATTTTAGAGGTTTATCGGGACGATCGAGGTCACCCGGAACGACGAGCTCTATATCACTAGAAATACCACAAGATTTTTGCATCGACGCGAGAGACTTAGGCGTCGACCTCGACTTCCTGGAGCATGTATCTCCATCTTTGATAACAACGGCCAATTCGTTTTGATGATCTCGCTTCTCGGCCGTAGCGTGCGGTTCGCGTCCGATGGATTCGTCTTGCAGCTTGGGGACCTCGATCTTCGTGTGCGATGAGCTGAGCGGAAGTACGAGCTCCAGATCTGACGACCTACACCAATCAAGACGACGAACTCTCGGTTTGCTCGGACGACCTCCGAATCTTCTTCGCTCGAGGGGGCATGAAAACTTAAAATAAATTTTAAGAAAAACCCTAATCGATCGAAAAAAGAAGAATCGAAGAACACAAGAGGGAGAGGCTGCCGATCTACGAGTATCTTTAAGCGAATTCTTCAAGCCAGATCCGAAAGTGTTTGCGGATGATCTTCGAACGTGATCTTTGAGTGAGATCCGAAAAACAATGGGTTCTTTGAAGATTCGAAGAAAAAAGAGCACAAAAGCAAGATTTTGCAAAAAAAAAAAAAAAAAAAAATTAAAGAACTCTTTCGAATTGAAGAGAGAACAAAAAAGGGGGTCAAGTAAAAAAAAATTGAGAGCAATCGTAAAAAACAAAAATGAGAGAGAAACTTGAAGAAACTAATAGTAATAAGGAAAGAGGAAGAATTACCTTTTATGCCGAGTTGAAGATGTGAGAATTAATGAAAGAGAGTTTTTATGCCGAGTTGAAGATGTGAGAATTAATGAAAGAGAGTCAACATGTTCTTATAGAGGGAAATGAGTATCTCAAAAATCGAGGAGCATTAAAAGCAAATTGATTGTTCAGATTCTTTTCCAAAACAAAGATTTTCCAAAAAATTTCATCCCATATTCGATTATGATTAGAAGAAATCTCGAAGATTCTTTTAGTTCGGATATGCGCCGACCTCGGTTTCCGGAGATCTTGTAGTTCGTCGAATTCAATACTTCATCCGAAGAACTAGGGGGCTAACTGTTGGTGTCGGGTTTCACCCCACCGAGCTCGGCCCATTTATATTCGGAAAAGCCTACCTAGGCCCAAGAAAAGTTATGGACTTTTATTTATAAAGAGAAGATCATGAAAATGACTAAGTATGAAGCCCGTCACAGTTCAAGCCCGTTACGAAAGCAAGCCTTTTGCATCGACGGGCTTGAACTGTGAACTGTGACGGGCTCCATACTTAGTCATTTTCCAGGTCTTCTCTTTATAAATAAAAATCCATAACTTTTTTTGGGCATAGGTAGGTTTTTTCGAATATAAATGCGTCAAGGTGCGGTGAAACCCGACACCAACACTCCTCTATTCATGATCATGAGAAAGAGAGATACACGAGTGCAAACCAGTCGAAAAGGCTCTAAGATATGTGTATAGAGAGTCGGCGCTAACCTAAACCACATCAAAATGTGGGATTAGCGGTCGGTACAAGGTAATCCAATAAATACCAGTTCCAGTATGGAAAAGATCGAGTAGTTTGGTCTGGTTTTCTCCGGTATTTACACAGCTTTGAATAAGATTTTTTAGATACTTGTAAATTGTTTGCTGGGTTTGATATCAAGTTGATTTTAGTTAAGATTAAAAATTGTTAGCTTTTTTTGCTTTTTGTACCGATGAATTTCAATTACGAATTTTTTATTATATAAATCATCTAGAATCAAATCAGGTTCAGTTTTTACAATTGGAGTTTAACCGAACTTGGTTGGAGACATAAATAAAACAGACATGGAACCATAGTCTATAGACTATTTACCCAAAAGTTTCAAAAACCAACAGAAAAGTTTTATTAGAAAAATTGTTATATTCAATTTAATTTAGTCATAGGAATAACACTCGACAGTACTAGAGACTTAAAAAGTGAGCAATTAATCACAAAACATGAAACAGCAAAAATTATTCTATGGTCAGATGGGTTTGCAGAGCTTCAAAATCAATTGTAAAGCCATCATTGTCCACCGTCGCTGTGTAATACCCAACGTTCATATTCTGCAATCAAAGTTGGAAACAAAACGCGCACTTTCGTTATATTTTCTCTGCACAACAAAAATATCCCAGAGAGAAGACAATCAACCACGATTTATAATATACCTTAGCTAACATCCTCTCCGTGTTCAGGAGTTGCGTCTTTGCTTTGTTGACAGCTGAGTTTGGTGATTTAAACAACCTCTGCCACAACTAATAGCAAATAATGGGATGAGAAGATATAAAAAAAACCGACCGATCATAAACCGGATATAATCTCTGCCTAACAATTAAAGGAACAAAGAGGAATGCAGTCACACAAACAAACCTTTTCGCCTTTCTTTTCAAGTGTCCACTCTCGACCAATCTTCTTTGGAGTGAAATTAAACACATCATGGAGGAATTCATTCTCCTGTTTGCCAAATCGAATGAAACAGCAAAAGCGCGTCAGCTTTTAAAGGAAGAGAAAACCTAAGAGAGAGTGGAAACTTGGAAAGAAAGGCAAATAAAGAAAAACAGACCTGCATATGCTTGATAAAGCCACCCCCAAGGAAATGCTTCAAAAACTTTAACTGTTGAAAAAAGCAACATGTAACTGTTAGAACCAGTCCACAAGAAAACCAGACAAAGAACATGTTGGGAATCAGGTGGAATCGAACCAGAAGAAAGTCAAAATCAATAGAGAAAAAAACCAATTGAGGCAAATACTCGTTTTTAGGGTTTCTATTATCGTGTGAATGAATAATACAAACCCTTAAAAGACCCGTATTTATAAAGCCCAAAAACCTGATTCCTGGCCCTATAGCATCCTTTATCATATTTTGTCACCTTAGAAACAACAGAACAGATATAAAGATTGAGAGAAACCTGTATCATCTGATGCCACGTTGAGGTCTGTAAAGAGTCCCCTCCGACCTTTGTAAATGTTTCAGGTGCGTATCCACGCTACTCATAATTAAAACATTTCAAAAATAAAAAATATTCCGACCAGAAGAGTCAAACGTAGAACCTCATAAGGAGCATATATCAAAGACAAGATGAAGGTATACCTCAAGAAACTCAACAAGATCTCTGAACAAATTTCGTTGGTTGTTGAGATCTTTCTTAGCAGAACCTTTACCAACTGCCTCTGCAGAGAGGTCTCTAGCTTGATTAGTAACTTTAGACTTCAAGCCATGCATGTGAATCAATGCCTCCTGAGACACACTTCCTTCTTTCCTTAATCCTTTGGCTTCGGCAGAGAACTTCTCTAGAGTTCTCAACTCAAATATAATGGCAAGCGCTTCACCAGCAGCTATACGTACAGATCGATCATCCTTTTCCAACAGTGAGGAGAGATAAGTTACGATCCTGCAATGACATTCAATATCTAATCAGCCTTATAAATCCATAAATAAGTGAACACTAGGTCAAATAAATGCTTGAAGCACTTACTCTTGCCAAATTTTGGGACCTAGGGTCCATTGATCAACTGTTGTGAGCAGAAACGCCCAGGAAGACACAACACTAGTTATTACAGAAGGTGAAGGTTTGGTTGCAATAACCTACACAAAATGCCAACTTACATGTGAGCCTACTATGTACTTTATTTGCATAGATCTCTCGGTTTAAATATGAGAAAAGAGTAAGATGCATACATTAGAACCTAGTTTGGGGTGAATCATTTGCCATATTATTTGCATAGATCTCTCGGTTTGCTCTTCATTGGTCCCTCCAACAAAGGTTATGACCGCTAAACACTCAAGAATCTGCAATGATATCAATAACCGATGATATCAATAACCGTGAATCCAAGATGAATCTTATTTAAAAACCTTGAACAGAATAACAAAGAAATCGATTATCGAATCATCCACACCGCAGTTATATTCGAGGCTTCGGGGCCAGATTTAAGGGCCTGGGAAAGAGGAGTGACAGATTCTTCAAGAATCTCTTGTGCTTGATCCCCGAGTCCAACAGTCAATGCTAGCAACCCTAGAAACACCATACATTAACTGTTAGTATAGCTCAAAAAATAAAAAAACTGATGAAGATGATGCATAAGTTGCCTGTTACTCAAGGACACTAACCAATAACATGTGATGCTAATGAGGTCTCTTTACTGGACCCTTTCTTGGTGCAATGTAAACACTGATGCAATAAAGTGGCAAACCTGCATCGTTAAGAAGAAACATTAATTAGACAACAATCAAGTGTCATCAATACTGAACCATAGTTAGTTCTGTATGCTGTATGATTAACTATACGCACTACTAAAAATTGTGCGTATAATCCGTGGTTAAAAGCCACGAAAAAGCCATTGAAAGCCACAAAAAGTTGTGGAAAGTCACCGAAAGCCACATAAAAGCCACCGAAAAGTCATGGAAAATTAGCTACGAAGCTATAGCCACGGAAACAAATATTTGTGGCTATAGCTTCGTAGCTAATTTTTATCCGTGGCTATATGGGCTTTTTCGTCGTTTTTCTGTGACTTTTTCAAAATAACCACGGAAACTGTGTCTAATCTGTAGTTATACTCATAATTTTTAGTAGTGACGGAACTCTTAGATTTTTGAAATGGAATGTTTAAACTAAAGAATGAATAGGGTATCAGATGGTTACTTCTTTTCTGCAAACTCATGCTGCAAGTCACTGTTGAATGCGTCAACAATGGAGGCCAAAGCTTGCTCTCTGGTTGAACTCCTTCGCATCCAAAAAGGAAATCCAAATACTATCAGTTTCGCATCACACTCAAGCAAAAGCAGAATAAAAAAACCAACAACAAAAAAAAAAGTGATGGACAGAAGAAACCTACCTTTTCTCATACAGAGCATCAAGAGATTGATCCAACATAACATCTTTGTGACCATGAACTTCATCCATGCTACTTGTATCATCGTCACTATCAAACAAATCCATCGGGACGTTCTTACACTGAGATTCTGCAATATTTTCCAGCAAAGTGAATCTTAGTTTCCTATTACCAAACGAAAACAACTTGCTCCACACCAAGAAACCAAACTAGTCATAAAAGGTCAACAGTTTCTAACGAAAACAAATCAGAGATTTAGAAGTAAATTATAATAAATTCGAATGCAACTGAACCTAAAACAAAGAAAATTCAATCAATGGGATTCAAAAGAAGCTTACTCCTCTCCATCGTTTCCTATATCAAATATTCAAATCCAAAATCAACTTCTGACGGAGTGGAAGAAGTTATAAAGCTCCGAGTTTTCTCTTAAGGTTTATTATTATTCTCAAAAGCAAGTGTGTGTGTCTCCTGACAATTGTAGAAGTTATATATAAAGAGTTTCTCTTTTAAGGTTCCTAACGAAGTTAGACATACAAAACCAAGTTCGAAAAGGAAAAACACTTTAACAGAAGACAAAAAAAAAAAAGGAAAAAAAGAAAATAACAACATCAAATTATGGGCCCATCGATTTAATGGGCCGGAACAAGCGTAGTTCGAGCCCAGATGATTCTCGGTAGTCCAAAATGATCGAAACGGCTGCGAAGTAGCAGAGAAAGCTGAGAGAGATCAGATTAGCCAACCAAAATCTCTTCAGAGACGAAGAAGAGTTAGGGATCTGGGTTTTTCTCATAGAGTTTTCTTCTCGTTGACCCGATCGTTTTTTTTTTTTTTTTTTGTATTTTCACAAGTGATCGGTTCTGATTTTCTACGTTGATGGCGGAATCTTCTTCTCCAGCAGATTCGTGTTTCAAAGGGGGAAAATTCAGCGCACCAGGGTTTCGATTTCATCCTACCGATGAGGAGCTGGTCATGTATTATCTGAAGAGGAAGATTTGTAAAAAAAGGCTTAGAGTCAATGTCATCGGCGTCGTTGATGTTTACAAATTGGATCCCGCGGAATTGCCTGGTAAATTTTCTATATCCCTTTAGGCTTTGTAGATTTAGATTTCGATTGGTTTTGTTGTCGCTTGATTTTGATCATCACAGATAGTTATTGGGTTTCGATCAAAATTCGTATCTGCCTTCTAATTTGATATCATTTACGCTTTAATTGATTCTTCATTTTGTATGTTTTCTTAGCATTTTGTTATCTCAAGTCTTATTGAAACATCCGTGTGTGTGTGTGTGTTGTTGACACAGGTCAATCGGTGTTGAAGACGGGAGATCGACAGTGGTTCTATTTCACTCCAAGGAGTAGGAAGTATCCAAACGCAGCTAGATCAGGTAGAGGCACTGCGACTGGGTATTGGAAAGCTACTGGGAAGGATCGGGTCATTGTGTACAACTCGAGATCGGTAGGACTCAAAAAGACTCTTGTTTTCTATAGAGGCCGTGCGCCTAGCGGTGAGCGCACTGACTGGGTGATGCACGAGTACACCATGGATGAAGAAGAACTCGGGAGATGCAAGAACGTCAAGGTATTTATTATTAACTATAGCTGATCGTCGAAATTAGTATCTGTTGGTTTCTTTTATTTATATGTTCTTGATTTACCCTTTTTTGTGTGTTCAGGATTATTATGCTCTTTATAAGCTGTTCAAGAAAAGTGGGGCTGGTCCCAAAAATGGTGAAGAGTATGGTGCTCCGTTCCAAGAAGAAGAATGGGTTGATGATGATAATGAAGATGGGAATGATATTGCTGTACCAGAGGAACCTGTGGTTCGTTATGAGGATACTCGTCGCGCTGATGGTGGTGGTAGACTATTCAATCCTGTCAATATTCAGTTAGATGATATCGAGGAGCTTTTCAGAGGAATCCCAGATGCACATGGGGTTCCTCAAAGATGTATTAATGGCCTTGGTTCTAGTATTCCTCAGGTCGGTTTCTTCTCTCTTTAAATGATGAAGATTATTTTACTGTCGATCTATTGGATCAGGCCTTACTTCACATGTTCGTTTTGTTGTGTTACTCATAGATAATTTTACTTGCAGGTTAATAGCGAAGAAGAGCTGCAGAGCACGTTGGTGAATAATTCTGCTACAATGTTTCTTAAACCTCAGGAAATCGGAGAGTTTTTGCCGAACTGCCAGCCATGCGAAAGGCCCTCAAGTTTTGAGTCTATTGAGGTCACGTCAGCTCCCACGACCTCTGGTATGGAGGCTCTAGTGTTTGAGCAGGAGGATTACATTGAAGTGGATGATCTTCTGATCCCTGAACTCAGAGCTTCTGAAACTGAGATACCCGCACAGTTCTTGAACCATGGTGAATATGGAGACTTTAATGACTTTGACCAATTGTTCCATGACGTTTCCATGTCTTTGGATATGGAACCTGTTGTTCAGGAAACTTCTACAGGTCCCTGTTTTTTAGCTGACAACACATCTGACCAGGAACAGCAATTTATTTATCAACGGTTCCAGGACCCGACCCCCGAGAACCAGCTGAAAAACATCATGGATCCTAGCCTAAATCAATTCACTGACGATATGTGGTTTAACGATGATGATCAGGCTGTTCTCTTTGATCAGCCACAATCTATTTCTGGAGCATTAGCTTCACCCTCATCAGGTACTTAGACTCATGCTCGTCTCAGAGCATTCATTCACCTTTGTTGTATGTCAAGTTATTTCCCACTAAGCACATACGCGTTTTCTGCATTTGTCTTTGACTTGTAATAAGACGTATATAAAATTTTCTGCTTTTTGTTGCTTATCAAACCGTCTTGTTATCATCTTTAAACGTCATAGCCTAAGCCTTTCCGCTGATACTTTGTAAATACTATTTGCTTAGGTGTGATTCCCGGTTCCACAAATCCGACTATGAGTATAAATGCCCAGGACCAGGAAGGGGAAAACGTTGGTGGAACGAGCCCGTTCTCATCGGCTCTGTGGGCATTTATGGATTCAATACCTTCAACGCCAGCCTCTGCGTGTGAGGGTCCTCTTAACCGGACCTATGTGCGTATGTCTAGCTTCAGCCGTATCAGGTTCAGTGGAAAGGCTAACGGAACGCCAGTGACTACTATTAGTACCATAGCAAAGAAGCATAGCAGAAACAGAGGCTTTCTTCTCTTATCAATTGTGGGTGCCTTGTGTGCCATCTTCTGGGTGTTCATAGCCACAGTTCGAATCTCGGGTAGACCCGTCTTCTCGTGAAAGGTGGTTTTTCTTGAACCAAAGATTCTTAATGTCAGATAAGTTAGAAGAAAACATGATCCACACTAGTAGTGGTCATGGGATTATTGACCTATTCTAATATATGAGTCGTTGAATATGTACAGTTTGAAAGAGTAAAGAATATTAATTCATACTTGATAAAAGAGTGTTTCTTTTCTTCTCGATTGTTCAATGCTTTTTGTTTGCATATCTTCTGGGTTTTCAATATTCACACAGCCTCACAAGATAAGTTTCCTGAATCATCAACAGTCGTAAGCTAGGTAAGGTAAAGAGACCGTCTGGTTTGCATAATCCTGAAGAGTTTACTGTGAATCGTGAATCGAAACTCTTTGTTTTCATCTTTGCCGAAATCGGTTCAGGCTAAGCTCCGGTGATCTCTGTCTTGATGACGGTGATTGCGATCCTGTTCCCGATCTCGATTTGTGGAACCATCACTGAGCAAAGAGAGCAGGATCCGTAGGAATCTGCAAGCTTGAGAAACCAGAGAGCAGATTCCGACAACGCAACCAGCCGTAGTTTCCTCTGTTCTTCTACTCATAGTTGCTTCCACTATAAGCTATCCCTCCCTTCCGTTCCTCTCTTATTGATGGCTAAGGCGGTTGCGTTCCATTGGTCGCCGCTTCTCTTTAATGAATTTTCTTGTCGCCGACTACAATGAAAAAATTTGATTTTCGGATAATGTCTCGCGATCTACAATATTGGGAAAATCTTGTTTTTTTTTTTTCTTCCTCGATAACTCTTTTTGTTGTATTCGAAAAAAAACAAGTTCATTAAGGGACTACAAATGTTTCATAGAAAGAAAAGATGACTGACCAAAAAAAAAAGAAAGACAAGATAACAAATCAAATCACGCGTATTTGAATAATTCAGAACTAGATTTTAGATTAAGTTCTGCGTGATACGTAGATAAAATAAAAAATATTTACTTTAACAAAAAAAATATATTTAAATAATTAATAATCTGTATAATTATGACTCATATAATTAGCTATTTAAATAAAAACTTTCACTTAGTTATTCGGATGTTATATATTGTAATTCACAACTAAGAAAATTCAAAATTGATTTATATTAGCAATAAACAATCACTCTAAATGAATAAGAGGATTCAAGAACCAAAATTCAAATATTATATAACTTAAAAGTTAATCTAACTGATAAAATCAATATAATCTTATTTGGTATATTATAAATCTTATATATATTTAACAATTTACACATTTTTTGTAGTTTCTATTTTTTTCGTACTTTATTTTTTCGATTTTATTAGTTTCTATTTTTGTTAAAAACACAATTTATTTTTCGTTTTTCTGTTATTTTGTGTATTTAAAAATAAATAACTAAAAATTGGAAAGTTTATATTATTACATTGACACATGTCACAATCTTAATTAACGATGACATATGTCACGATCTCGTGAGTAAGAATTATCCTGCATGTCACGCTCACGTTGAACAATTTAGCTTTATATAATAAGAGTTTAAGTTTCATAGTAGGTGTGTGGGATAAAGTTTTTTGTAAACTAATTTTTAAAATATACAAAAGATGAAATGATAAATAAGATCTAATTTAAGTGGTATGGTTATAATATAGTTTATGAGTGTTAAATATAAGCTAACCCGTCTTTTTAATCTACCTTGAATCAGCCTATCATCTTGCATGTTTTGACAAACCAACCCGCAAAGGACCGCAATTGTAAAAACATAACCCTAACCCGCCCCCACCATATTGCCGTATAATATAATATAAATATTTACTAATTTTGAATATTTGAAATTTTATCAAATTGAAATGTTTTTAATAATAAGATTTATATAATTTAGTCTAATTATGGAATCCAAACATAAATTTTTAAATTTGGACATCGTTTATTTTCAAATTTGGATTAAAATATCTTCTCTTAGATACCAAGACAACCACGTACAAACATAAAATTTACATGTAATAATTACAATCATGGATTAATGTTATTATATTTTCAATAATTTAATTAATCAAATAGAGATTAAATATTATTTATAGATATTATAATTAATTAGAATGTCCATACTAACAATACAAATATTATGCAGATTATTTTTTAAAAAAAGTTGTTTGGGAACAGCTTTAGTTAATCCAGATAAATTATAAAAATATCCTTAATAAAACATGTTTGGCTACTAGACTAGTTATTGGAACACATCTATAATATCTCCATCTTTACTCTGCGATAAATATTAAAGCCAACAATTCATCTCATATTTGTCCGCGAAAATCCAAAGCATGGAGTTACGATGCATATGGAATATCCTTTATATTTATAAACTAGATTATGGACCCGTGATGTTGCGATTGTTATCTCTGAAATAATTTTTTATTTTATTTTTATACATATAGGTATATATATACGTTTTGAAGATTGTTGATGGCTTTGGTTTTTATAAATTTAATATGTGTATTGGACTAATTATAATTTACTTGGATTGATGTAGTTTTGTGTTTTGTAATAGGTGATATATAAATATTATATGAAGTATTACAAATATAAACTTGTTGAAAATTATATTTAATATTAACTTTTAATGTTGGTGTTAATGTTTTTTCAAATGAGATGTATAATTAGATATGAAGAACTTTTGATATAAACATTAAAGATATGTACTTAAATAATTTCCGAATACGGTAGTACTTTTTGTTATGTTTTACAGTACATATAATTTTTTGTAACCATTAAATTTGTATACTAAGTTTTGTATTACTTTTAGATATATATATATATATATATATGTTTGAAAGATTGTTAATAGCTCGTGGATCATTTTTTCCTATATTTACTGTTTTTCCGTGTGAGACTTTGAAGATTTTATTATATTTCAACTGTAAGACTTTATAAACATTACTTTATTTTAAAATCTTTAAAATTCTAATTTATCCAATCAAAATTTAACATTTTTAAAATCATTTTACTAAAAATTCACAGAATCTAACTTCACTTTTGGGAAAAATTAGAAACTTTGTTCAAGAACATGGCCTTGGGAACTTTGCATTCAAAGACTTACCATACACATGAGAAGTATGTGCGGGAGTTCTTGGCTTCTGTGAGAGTGGCTTATGCAGATGGGAAGAAACCAGTGGCAAGCCAAGGTCACCTTTCTTTCATCGTCAACAATACTTTATACTCCATGAGCCTTAACGAGTTGTGCATTGTCTATAGTTTCAATCAAGGTGAGCTGATCTCTTTCCCACCCTTCCCTAGACCCAGCTATTTTTGGAACTTGATTGCTGCAGGAGAGTACACTTCCAAGAAGGCTAAGAAAGCTATGATCAGGAACCCGGTCTTACGATGTGCAACAAAGATCATTAGCCACACCTTTTGTCGGTGACTGAGGGCGAGCTTTGGATGTTGTTTCACGGTGTTAAGCACCTTATGGTTGATGAGAATGGTGAGCATTACCCACCTGGTAATGATCTTAACTATGGCGCCATTCTAGCTACCAAGTTCTTGACCTATAAGACATGGGCTGCTACTTCACCAAGGAAAGAAATTCACATTGGAGGCATGATCACTCCCATTCTTGAGTATCATAACATTAATTTCCAGAGTGTTAAGTTTCAGTTTCATGGGCTTCTAACTCAAAACCAATTGGCAATGAGTGGATTGGCTCAAATCCCTTATATACTACTCAAAGTCCCTCCCATGAGATATTCTCATACACCCCCTCGAGATAATGGTCCGTCTAGCCATTAATCTCGTCAATATCCCATCATAGGATTAATTTTGGGTTAGATCGATCGGGTCTCTTTGATGGACCGGATTGATTTTGGTTCGGATTGGGCAGCGTGTGTTTGGACTCTGATACCATGTTAAGTTTCATGGATTTCCAACTCAAAACCAATTGGTAATGAGTGGATTGGCCCAAATGCCTTATATACTACTCAAAGTCCCTCCCATGGGATATTTTCACACATAGATCTCAACCGTTTGCCAAGCAAAAGTCTATCGATGAGCGTTATTGATCAGCAGTGGCATCTTTAGTGGCCCGCGTGAAGCTATTTCTGCTTACGGCTTCAAAGACAGAGAGGGAACACGCCTTTGCTACGATCTGAAAAAGCACAATCTCCATCATCTCACTTCTCATGAGAGTTTATAATTTCTTCCCGCACCGGAGTTACTTTGTAAGCACCCACGTGATTCTCACCGTCGTAGAGCCCGTATGCCACAACCTCATCCCGATGCAGCGACCACTGCTGCAGGAAATGCTCTACCTGCATTTGAGCAACAACCTGATTCTCTCCTTCCTCCGTTTCCCAGCCGTTTTCAGCTTCCTCCTCTAGTACAAGAACCTCAGTCACAGACTTTGCGTTGGATTGTTGATATATTGAACATCATCACTCATGAGATGGTGCAGCATGTCTAAGGTGCTTTAGCTTTGATCAAACCACCTTAATTTCTTCCTCAAACGTACAGTGATACATTGAGCATCACTCATGAGATGGTGCAACACGTTTATGACCATCACGGCATTGCCTCTCAGACGCACAATAATTATAGAGCATCACTCATGAGATGGTGCAACACATTGTTGACCATAATGGCATTGTCTCTCATACGCACATTGATACATTGAGTGATAGGTCCCAGTTATAGGACAATCAAGTGTTGATCAAAACAATGAAAATAAGAACAAGACAATTTTGTTGGGGTTTTTATTCATATCATACATACGGTTTCTTTATCTATTTTATAGAGAAGAATTACAATTAAAATACAAGCAAATGGAAACACAAATCGTATCTTGATTATATTACATGGAAGTGGAAGTTAGGTCATTCCACCAAGTTTTATTTATTAACATCACTAAGACTCCACTTGATTACGTTGATTATGACACATATTTTGGGTTTGGTATCTTGTTTCTATTTGTCGTTCTTCTTTTTGGCTCTGTAACTCCATCATTACTCCCCCCGTCGAAATAAACCTTGTCCTCAAAGTTCAAGCTTGGGAAACTCTATTTTGTGAAAAATTTAATCTTTCTCGTCGTCTTCTGCGTATTCTCCTTCCATTAGAAGCAATTGTGATTTCCTACATTTGTGGCCTGGACTGTACCGTTCATCACAACTGAAACAAAGTCCCAAACTCCTATGAGTTTCATCTCTTCCTAGCTTAATATCTTTGGAGTCATTGGTAGTGGATCGTGAGTTGGTGGTTGTCGCGTCGATGGTGTCTGATTTTGAGGCATTGAGCGTGAGTTTTGGCCCGAGGAATAGTTGCGAGGGGTGATAATCGTCTCATGCATCTGTAATTGTTCGTCACTCAATCTTGCCAAATGGATAACTTCTCTCAATGTCTTGGGTGAGAACATACGGACGTGAGCAGCAATTGCAAGGTTTAGTTCGCAGAGAAACGTTCCGACGAGAGCCTCCTCCGACCAATTGCTAACTTTTTTCTGTAGGTTCTCAAATTCCCGTTGATACTCTCGCAATGAACCGGTTTGACGAATTTTTGACAGTGCTTCATGGAAGTTCTGCCCTTCGTTGGCCCAAATCGTATCCAAAGCTCGTTCTCAAAGATTTCCCACTATGTGTTGTGTGGATCCACTCCAAGTGCTTTGGATGTGGCCTGCCACTACCTGTTAGCTTCTTCCATGAGATGATACGAAGCGAGGCTGACTTGTTGATGTCCGGGTATCTCTTGGTAAGCGAAGTATTGCTTGACTTTGCTTATCCACTCCGTAGGGTCACCGCCATTGAATCGTGGTAAGTCCAACTAACATGATGACCAAGTGCTGGTGCTTGAGAAGCAGAGCTTGCGTGAGTACCTCTTTGAATTGAGGATGGTTCTTGCTGTAACATCCCAATCCCACGTTCACCTAACACTCCACCTTGCTTTACACCCACCTTCATTTTATAAAAAGAAGAAAAAGAAGTAGAAAGTAATCACAAATAAGAAAAGAGGAGGAAGAGTGGAAAACGGGAAAAAAAGAGTGAGAGAGAGAGAGAGCTCGCCGCCATCTCGCTTCGCCTTGCCGTGTCACCGCTACTGCGCCGCCTTTCGAGGTCGCCGTTGACACCAGCCACTCCGATCTGCTCCGCCAGGCTTGCCTCAGCATCACTGTCGCTCAGCCGTTGTATGTATATGGGAGTAGGAAAGAGAGAGAGCTCGCCGCCATCTTGCCTCGCCTTGCCTTGTCACCGCTACTGCGCGCACGTGCCTTCTACTTCTCTCTTCTCTGATGATCGCATCGTCCGAGTGTGGTGTGTGTGCGTCAATCACCACCGCCTCCGTTTGTCGTCGCCGATCCACCGCCGTGCATCAGGGAGGACGCCGCTGTCATTGGAGCACCGCCGCAGCACCGTCGAGTGAGTTGTCGTGATCAAAGGTGGTTGCTTGCGTCACAAGTTACAGCTGCATATTCTCTGTTCGAGTTAGCCGTTGACACCAGCCACTCTGATCTGCTCCGCCAGCCTCGCCTCAGCATCACTGTCGCTCAGCCATTGTCCGTTTGCCGATCCGAGCAGCCACCGGTGCTAGTCGTCTTCGCCGCACGTCTCCGCTTCTCCTTCACGATCATGTAACATCATCTCCTTGGTCAAAGCAAGTCGTCGTACTTTCCTTTGCCCCCGTTCGATCTCGTTAATCCAAGGTGAGGGTTCGGTGTTAGAGATACGATCTTCATTATCATTAATGTCTCAAATATTTGATTGCTCTCTGTTTTAGGAATGTGTTGTAATTAGTTTATTCTAGAAGCTTCTCTTCTCTTGTATATATTCCTCTTGTGTATCAACTCATTCAATATACGAAATTACATTTCCTACATGGTATCAGAGCATTAATACGATACCCTAATTTTTTTATTTTTTTTCCTCTCCTCGGCTGTCTCTCTTCTCAACTTCTCTCTCGCTTCTGCTATTCTCTTATGTATCTTCTCTTCTCTCTTCACTAATCATGGCCGCCATTGCTGAAGCTGTTGATGCAACTCAATATGTTCTCAACATCAACATGTCAAACATCACAAAACTCACCTCTGTCAACTACATGACATGGAGCCTTCAAGTGCACGCTCTGCTCGATGAGTATGAGCTCGTCGGTCACGTTGATGGATCTCCGCAGCCGCCGTCAGAATCTGTCACCAATAATGGCCAAAAAACACCTAATCCAGCTTACACTAAATGGAAGCGACAAGATAAACTGATTTACAACGCTCTTATTGGCACCATTTCTCCATCCATTCAAGCTCTTGTCTGCAAATCAAAAACCGTATGAGAGATGTGGAAAACCATTGCATCAACTTATGCCAACTCAAGCAGAGGTCACGCACAACAACTCAAACATCAGTTAAAGCAATACTCAAAAGGAGACAAATCCATTGATGAGTACCTTCAGGGACTAACGACACATTTCGACAACTCACTCTTCTTGGCAAGCCTATTGAACATGAGGATCAGATCGAGTACATTCTCGAAGGCCTCCCTGAAGAGTACAAATCAGTTGTTGAGCAAATTGAAGGCCGCGAAGTCTCTCCATCCATCACCGAAATTCATGAGAAGTTACTTACCAAAGAAGCGAAGCTGTTGATTGCCGTCTCCTCTGCCTCAGCCAACATGGCTGTTGCTCGCCCTCGCCAGTTTCAAGCCAAACAGAACCAGTGCCACACTTGGAATCAAAACAATCAACAACAATATCAACAACAAAGGCATGACAATCGAACAACAAAAGGATATCAAGTTCGTTGTCAACTGTGTAGTGTGTTTGGTCATAGTGCTAAGAGGTGTCCGCAGCTATCGCAACATCACTCAGGAGCACAGAACAGCCTGCTGCCTTCCCCATTTCGTTTGTGGCAGCCGCGTGCTAACCTTGCTGTTGCATCACCAAATCCATCAAATGCGTGGCTGATGGACAGCGGTGCCATTGATCATATGACCAGCGATCTAAACAACTTGGCAATGCATCGGCCCTACAATGGAAATGATGCGGTTCTCATTGGTGATGGCTCCGGTATTCCCATAACACACACTGGTTCCCAATCTCTACCCTCTAAATCTCGCAATTTATCACTCAATAGTGTTCTTTGCGTCCCTAATATTCGGAAGAATTTCATATCGGTCTATCGCCTATGTAATGCTAATAAAGTCTCTGTTGAATTCTTCCCTGCACACTTTCAGGTGAAGGATTTGAGCTCGGGGGTCCCATTAATCCAAGGCAAGACCAAAGATGAGCTATACGAGTGGTGTGCCTCTCCAACCACCCTAAACTCATTCTTTGCTTCCACCACACCAAAACTATCTATGACTGATTGGCATCACCGCCTCGGCCACCCATCTACTACCATCCTCAAAAGCGTTGTTTCCAATTTCTCTTTACCATGCTCGCAATCTGTAACCTTACACTCTCTGTGTTCAGATTGTGCCATCAATAAAACTTACAAATTACCATTTTCACAAACCTCTATTGTCTCCACTCGTCCACTGGAATATATATTCACCGACTTATGGAGCTCCCCAATTGTATCTGTTGACAACTACAAGTACTACCTCGTACTTGTTGATCACTACAGCAGATACACGTGGCTTTATCCTCTCAAGCTGAAGTTGCATGTTCGTGATACATTCATTGCCTTCAAAGCTCTCGTCGAGAACCGGTTCAACAACAAAATTGGAACGCTCTACTCTGACAATGGAGGAGAGTTTGTTGCTCTCAGATCATTCCTCTCGGGAACATGAACATCACATCTCACTTCACCACCTCACACACCGGTGCACAATGGAATCTCAGAGCGAAAACACTGTCATGTTGTGGAGACAGGCTTAACATTGCTCACTCACGCTGGGATGCCAAAATCTTACTGGTCTTATGCTTTCACGATAACCGTCTACCTCATAAAAAAACTTCCAACGCCTGTCATTGCCATGGAGTCGCCATTTCAAAAATTATTTGGTGATGCTCCAAACTACTCGAAGCTCCGCGTCTATGGCTGTCTCTGCTTTCCTTGGTTACGATCGTACACCAGCAACAAACTAGAAGATCGTTCCACGTCCTGCGTTTTCATCGCATACTCTCCGACATAAAGTGCCTATTTGTGTCTCCAACCAAGCTCTGGCCGCATCTATGTATCCAGACATGTGAAGTTTGATGAGAATACCTTCCCGTTTAGCAATTCATCACCACCTGCGACATCAACTACCAATTCCCAAGCAACGCAACAGAACGCACCACAAGTCACAACGCTCCCAATTGCTCCGCCAAATCCACCATCACAAGCCAATCCGCCGCCTTCGCCACTCGTATTGCCACCGCCGACCGGACCCACAAGCTCAATCCTTCACCAGCCAGAGCATTCACCATTGTCACCGTCGAATTCAACAACGGCATCTTCATCTTATGTTCGTGAGTCTCATGTCTCGACAAACTCAACATTGCCTCAAACAAGCCCTAATTTGACAGGCCTAACTTCAGCCCACCAAGAAACAAATACTACACCAGGCCCAGTTACACATGAACCCCAATCCCAAACACCACAACAAGCCCACACACAATCCCAAAATCAAAACACGTTACCACCATCTCCTTCTCTCAACCCGACGACCTCTGCAAACAACTCCATCGCCGACAATCCTCAACCTGAAATCACCACCCCATGACCACTCGTCGCAAAAATCAAATCACCAAACCTAACCCCAAATACAACTACTCTGCCGCCCTTTCAATATCCATTCCCGCCGAACCCCAAACAGTGACTCAAGCTCTCAAAGATAAGATATGGAGAGGAGCCATGTCCAAAGAACTCACAGCCTTTACTCGAAATCAAACACTCGAGTTGGTTCCACGCCAACCACATTTCAACGTTATTGGCCGTAAGTGGTTATTCAAGAACAAATTTCTATCTAATGGCTCTCATCACAGATGCAAAGCACGTCTTGTAGCCAAAGGTTACAATCAACAATATGGACAAGACTACACCGAAACATTCAGCCCGGTCATCAAGTCCACCACCATTCGTTTGATTCTCGACATCGCAGTCACTAATTCTTGGCCAATTAAGCAATTAGACGTCAACAACGCTTTTCTACAAGGAACTTTGACGGAAGAAGTCTACATGGAGGAACCGCCAGGCTTTATTGATTCTGACCACCCATCACATGTTTGTCGCCTCCACAAAGCCATATACGGACTGAAGCAAGCGCCACGAGCGTGGTACATGGAACTCAAAACATTTCTTCTCAGCCTGGGATTCAAAAACTCGCTAGCCGACACATCTCTGTTCGTACTTCAGATTGGTAATGCCTTTGTCTATCTCCTGGTCTATGTTGATGATATCCTTGTCACCGGAAATAACACACAGGGAATTCAGCGGATTCTCAAACTCTTGGCTGATAGGTTCTATGTGAAAGACGATGAGGATCTCAACTACTTCCTCGGACTTGAAGCGCATAGAACATCCGACGGTCTTCATCTTTTACAACGAAAATACATTCTGGATCTCCTACACCGCTACAACATGACAAATGCCAAACCAGTGACAACTCCAATGGCTTCATCTCCAAAGCTAACGTTGTTGTCAGGTACCTCTCTCTCGGATCCTACCGCGTATCGACAGCTTGTTGGAAGCCTGCAATATCTTGCATTTACGAGACTTGATATTGCCTACGCGGTAAATCGTCTCTCGCAATTTATGCATCGACCAACAGAAGACCACTTACAAGCAGCCAAGCGAATACTACGATATCTAGCTAGGACTCCAACACACGGAATCTACTTCTCGGCAAAGAAAAAACTCTCTCTGCATGCCTACTCGGATGCAGACTGGGCCGGTGACTCGGATGATTATGTCTCCACCAATGCATACATAGTCTATCTTGGCAGTCATCCTATATCTTGGACAGCCAAGAAACGGAAAGGAGAGCTCGATCGTCGATAGAAGCAGAGTACCGAGCCGTCGCGAATACCATCGCTGAACTAAGTTGGATCTGTAATCTTCTCACTGAGCTCGGGATTTCACTCCCAACCCCACCGGTTGTGTACTGTGACAACGTAGGCGCCAGATTTCTTTGTGCAAATTCCGTATTCCACTCACGAATGAAACACATTGCCCTTGATTATCACTTCATTCGTGGTCACATTCAAGAAGGTGCCCTTCGGGTCTCTCATGTCAACACCAAAGATCAATTGGCTGATGCGTTGACAAAGCCTCTATCTCGTGCACGATTCATCGCATTAAGAGACAAGATTGGAGTGGCTTCACCCCCTCCATCTTGAAGGGGCATGTTAGAGATACGATCTTCATTATCATTAATGTCTCAAATATTTGATTGCTCTCTATTTTAGGAATGTGTTATAATTAGTTTATTCTAGAAACTTCTCTTCTCTTGTATATATTCTTCTTGTGTATCAATTCATTCAATATACGAAATTACATCGATGACACTTTCCCATTTACGTTTAATGTTTATGTCGTGTGTTTCGTTTATGGCTAACGCGGTTCTTATAAATAAGTATATATATATATATATATATATATATATATGTATAGATACGTATGAGCTAGATGTGTATGTGCGATTATATTTTTATGGAATGGTTGTGATGCTTGTATAAGTATTTGGGGCGCGGGTAATAGACTTAGTGATATATATAATTATATAGGTTTAACCAAAGATTATAGTATTTGTTATATATTTAAATATATATAGTATTCGGGTATTAATTACAGGAAGTTTTATACCATTGTTTTGTTGGCTGAAAAAATATCATCGAAATGAATATTAATAAATTAGGGTTTATCAACAGAAAATGGTTGTATGTTTGTGTGATAAATCGGGACTTGTATGACGTTTTATGGTATGTTATAAGTGCGACTTAGAGCCGAGAGCACTAGTAGCGGGAAACCGCGATAGGATCTGCAAGGAAAGTGACTCCCATGGCGTTAGTGCGTTGAAACCCGTCCGATTGAGCATGGCAAAGCACTTCTTTGTAGTTGTGTGGTGGCCTATAGGAGCGGGATGCTTGATTGGTCAAGATGGTGGCTGACGAGCCCGTACGGTAAAGTTTTCGATGAAGTGCTAAGGCACGAGAGATCGGTTAAAGTGCTAGAAGAAGTGCTTAGGCACGAGGGATCATGTAAGCACTAAGGATGGCGTGTGTTGACACATGGTATCCTGGTCCGCGCTCTGGCTATAGATTGGGCGTGCGTCATAAGTATATGCGTGAACGGTAATTTATGGGCCTTTGGGCTCATTCTCACTGGGTAATCCAATTACTCACCTCCTCCCAGTTCCTTTTGTTTTGCAAGTTAGTCAGATAAAAGCTGGATTTATTTTGTATTGGTGGCGGTTTTTGGGCATCCTGGGATCCTACTAAGGGAGAGGACACCGTCTTAGCATGTGTGGCTGACACTTCAAGAAAACAGGGTCTTTTCCGATGGCCATAATTTCGTCGGAAATTTCCGACGGATTTCCGACGGGAATTGGACGATAGTAACATCCGTCAGAAATCCGTCGGAATTATGGCCGTCGGAAATTCGTCGGAATTATGGTCGTCAGATGTAGCCGTTTGACGTTGCCGACGGATTTCCGACGACGACCATCTGTCCGACACATTCCGACGGATTTCCGACAGGTCGTCGACGGGTTTCCGACGGATTGTAGCTGTTTGAAATAATATATACGTTACATAGCCGTTTGAATATAGCTGTTAAATCCGTCGGAAAACGCGCACAATTTCCTTATAAAAATGTATCCACCCTCTCATTTACAATCACAAAAAAACCTCTCATATATAATTCCTTACAAAAATATCTTCTTCAGATCCTTATAATTATTTTCGATCATGGATGGACAAGCCTTATCGAATTCCGGACACGGGCCTAGTTACGGAAGAATTCAGAGAAGGTCTGCAGGAATTCATGGCATTTGCGGCTAAGCAGAAGAAAGCAAAAAAACCGGTAAAATCTACTGCCCTTGTACGAATTTTCGGAATCATAGATTAATCGTGATAGATGAAGTATGGTCACACTTTTATTGTCATGGGTTTGTGCCGGGTTACAAGATTTGGTATTATCATGGAGAAAATGATACAATGGTGGATAATTATGCTAGTACTAGTGAACAGTATATTGGGGATAGCGCTAGTTTAGAAGAACCTGCAATGGAAGTAGAAAGTAATGTAGGTCATGTTCAGATGGTGAACGATGCATTCCGTGAAAGTATGTCATCGGTTACTGAGTATGGAGATAGAGGGGAAGAACCTAACGCAAAAGCTCGGAAATTCTTTGATATGTTAGACGCTGCTAAAAATCCTTTATATGATGGGTGTAGAGGTGTACATTCCCCTTTATCAGCTGCAACTAGGATGATGGGTATAAAGACGGATTTCAATTTGAGTGAGGAGTGCGTGGATGCAATCGCTGATTTTGTAAAAGACATTTTGCCAGAAGATAATCTTGCACCGGCATCATACTATGAGATACAGAAACTTGTTGCTGGGCTAGGATTGCCGTATCAGATGATAGATGTATGCATCGACAACTGTATGATATACTGGAGAGAGAACGCAGGCCTTTCGACATGTCGTTTTTGTCGTAAACCTCGGTATAAGGAAACATGTGGAAGAGTGTCAGTGCCATATAAACGGATGTGGTATTTGCCGTTAACAGAGAGATTGAAGAGGTTATATCAGTCAGAGTGCACAACAAGAGCAATGAGATGGCATGCAGAGCACACAACGAATGGAGAAATTGCTCAACCCTCAGACACAGGAGCATGGAAACATTTTCAATCAATGTATCCTAGTTTTGCGTATGAGACGATGAACGTATACCTTGGATTATGTACTGATGGTTTTGACCCTTTTAGGAAGCACGGTAGACAATATTCATTGTAGCCAGTAATTGTAACACCTTACAATTTGTCGCCATCTTTGTGCATGAGACGGGAGTTCTTGTTCCTTAGTATTCTCGTTCCTGGACCAGAGCATCCGAAGAGAGCACTCGATGTGTTTTTGCAGCCATTGATTTATGAGCTGGAAATGTTATGGGAGCATGGAATGGAGGCGTTTGATGTTTCTTGTCAGCAAAATTTCGTCATGCGGTCGGTACTTATGTGGACCATTAGCGATTTTCCAGCATATGGCATGTTATCAAGATGGACAACGCACGGAAGGTTATCGTGCCCGTACTATCAAGATAACACAGATGCGTTCCAATTGAAGCACGGACGCAAAACGTCTTGGTTTGATTGTCATAGGCGATTCCTACCAAGAGATCATCCTTATCGTCGGAGCACCACATTGTTTAGGAAGAACCGGAAAGTAATTGATGTTCCACCTCCCGAGTTAGGTTGACAATATTTGTTGACTCAGTTCAGAGATTTTGGTGCAGATAGTACCGTTGATTGTGGTGGTAACGGGCATCATCTTGTTGATGGTTGTGGGAACTTACATAATTGGCACAAGAGGAGTATTTTCTGGGATTTACCTTATTGGAGGGACCATCTTTTGAGGCATAATCTGGATGTCATGCACATTGAGAAGAATTTTTTCGACAACATTATGAACACCGTTCTCAATGTCCAAGGAAGACGAAGAACAATCTGAAGTCTAGATTGGACTTGCCAGACATTTTTTCTCGTAGAGCACTATATGTGACAGGGAACGGGAAGCCTCCGGTCCCGGCTTTTCGGTTGGATGAACGTTCAAAGGCCGAGTTTTTTTACTGGATTACCGATAGTGTTAGATTCCCGGACGGATACGCATCTAACCTTCGGAAGTGCGTTGATCATGGAGAAGGGAAGTTTACTGGGATGAAGAGTCATGATTGCCATGTGGTGATGCAGGGCCTCCTTCTATTTGCCTTTGCATATCTTCTACCACGTAATGTCCACGAAGCAATTGCAGGTATACAATCATTCAATTAATTTTTATATACTTTACACAATACTTTAGTATTTATTTATTCATTTGTTATGCATATTATGCAGGGATTGGTGCATTTTTCGAGATATATGTTCACGGTCTCTTACATCAGACGGTATCCGCAACCTTGCGAATAATATACCGGTAATCTTTTGCAATTTGGAGAAGATATTTCCGCCTTCCTTCTTTGATGTTATGGAACATCTAACAATTCATCTCCCTCGAGAAGCAGAGCTTGGGGGCTCGGTTCAGTACCGTTGGATGTAAGGATGTTACGAGTTAAATAATGTTATTTTTCATTTAAATGTTTTGATGTCTTTCTTGAATCAGTCCAAAATTTTATTGAAAGTTTTGTAGGAAATGAAGACCTTATCCGATGATGATTCATCATTTGCAACCACGTGTATGCTTTTGAACTATTGTTCTAATGACCGCTTTCACAGCATTTACTTCAAACATATATATTAATTTTAATTTATACTTACGCACATCAATTGTCTACTTTCCCCTTGAATAAAAATGTCTTACAAATAAAAACATGTGAACGAATTTAGGAAAATTGATGAAGGTTGACCCATGACTTAAAACATCATAATCGATCAACCAATAACAAAAGTCTCTACGGTTCCAACCAATCACACCCTAAGTTGTTATTGTTTATAAACTTTTTCTTACACCCACTTTTTTAGGTTTTTTTTTTAATATTCTGGACTGATTTCAAAAAGGAAATATTTATACGTTTTTATAGGTTTTTAATTATTGTATGAGTTAAAAATAAAATAAAATTAGGTTATAGTTTTAGTTTCTTTTTGGTTTTATGTTGTATTTTAAATTGAACTTCAAACGGTAACCAAACGGGATAAATGATCTTCAAGTAAGGAGGAAAGAAAAAAAAGAAGCATGGCGAGACATTACAACTTTTAAACATGGTAAATTAACATGAAGAAAGAGTACAAAACATCACAAAAACGAGAAAATAAAAAACCTCTCTTTGATCGGAAATTTCCCCTAAGTCGCTAATAAACCCAAAACAAAACATTTGTTTTCATCCCAAGTAGACAAAAGACAGAGAATACTGAAATTTCCTTGACAAATTTGTAGAACAAAATCGGTGCTTTTTTGATCTTGTATAAATTTTATATGTTTCAGAGTGTTTCTCTGTTTATATGGAGTGAAGAAAAGGTAAATTTCTTTAAAGACATGGTCACACGAAAAGCCGAGATTATTATCCAGTATCCGGTATCCGATCCGAAATTCGCTCCGACCCGATCCAAAAACGGATATCCAGATAGTTCGGATACGGATACGGATAGAGAAATAATACATCCGGCGGATCCGGATATTTGAAAATTTTGAAAACGGATATCGGATATCCGTTTATAACTATATATATATATATATATTTTTTTTTTTTTTTATTGTGAAATTAATCACTTTTTCTCTCACACATTTTTTCTTTCTTGTCTCTCCCTTGTTCATCGCCAAAGCAGCAAGGAGAAAGTTACGAAACTTTACAATCCCTTCTTCATCTTTACAATCCCTTCTTGTTTCGCCCAATAAATCCTCGAGATGCACCAACAAATTTAGCTTTTCGTACAGAAACCCAATCCTCTCCCTTTCTCTCGTTACCCTTCTTCGACTAATCAACCATTAAGCTTGGAAATCAGGGATAAGGTTTTGCAGGTTAGAGAGACGGCGATGATATCTTGAGGGTTTAGCCATGGAAGAATCAAACTCGCCCATCGGAGGAATGGATCGGTGGCCGGAATAATGAATTGGCTTTCTCCGAGTCCGAGAAGAGGAATGGATCGGTGGGGGTGAGTATTGTGGACGAGTCAGAAGAGAAATACACAGATTTATTATCAAAAAAAAATATACACAGATTTTCATATTTTAAATAAATAAACCGGATCGGATACAGATCCGCAGATATATGGTTTTTCCACAGATATTCTTCATTCCGGATATCTGGTGTTCTCGGATCCGAATTCGGATAGCAAAATGACGGATACCACGGATACGGATACAACAGATATGAATACGGATACGGATAGTCCAATTTTTTCGAACATCCGATCCGATTCCAGCCCTAGTCCCATGTGTATACTGAAATGAAATCTATATGATCACATTAATTAATTGTATTTGTTTTGTATATGAGCGATACTTCTTTTTTTTTAGTGACCTGTGTTATAATTGCTTTGTCTCTGTATAACAAAACATGGAGATGGGACTTTTGGATCTCCATTAATCAGTCATTTAACAATGGCCCTATTTGGTGTTAGACTTCGGAGACTTTTTAAGTATTTAACAGTGTTTAAAGTTTTTTTTTGCCAAACAAATTTTTACTACTTTATTAATTTTAAAATCTCAAAAGTAAGATTTTTTATTTTTATCATGATATCTAAAAACTACGTAAGATGAGCTTTTACACACAAAAAACTAAAAAAGTAAATACATTTAATTTATTTTTCTCTTTCTTCTTCCCCCAAAATCATTCAAAAGACTTTATAGATTTATATATAGGTAATTACTAACTAAATTTAATTGATTAATTTTTTTTTTCTGTTTTCTTTTGAGATCCATTTCTTTAATTTTTTTTTTCATTTTTTTTTTATAAAAATCTTTGAAAAATATCATAAATGATAAAAGTCTTGAATGCTTCTCTATTGAACAAGTTTCACTTTGAACAAAACTTTTTTTAATAATTACTATTATTAGTTCCTAATTTATTTATAATTTTTTTTGTATTTTTTGTCAACAAATTTTTGTATTGATTGCTTATGCCAATATAAATATTTTTTTAATAATTTAAATCCGGCGTAAACTATATTCTTTACAAAAAAAAATTATCTGCAATTTTTAAAGTAACGGTCAGTTTCCACAGCTTTTATTACCAAACAGACTTTTATCATTTTTTTTAAGTAACAGCTACAGCTTTAACAGCTAAAATTTTTTAAAACCAAAAATCTACAGTCAAAGCCAAAAGTAACAGCTCTTACCAAACATGCCCAATATCCATTAGAATTATTGGTCAAACTTCACTAGACTAATATGATAAATAAATGTATATCATATCATAAAATAGTTGTCACTAATTGGAAGTAGGGAAAAAAGCTTGAAAATACACCAACTCAACATAATTTGGACGTTTAATACACAAACTATTTTGACACCCATAAAAATACACAGACTAACGTTGGCATCCATTTTAATACTCCAACTCTCAAAATTCGAAACTTTAACACCGATTCCGTCAGCCCCGTTAATCCGTCGAACGGATGTTAGAAAACACCGTTTATATTAAAAAAAAACAATAGGTTAGAAGACCATTCATGCCCTTGGTTTATTTGCTGGAAGCCTTTTTTTTTTTTTTTGAAGAGAAGCTTGCCGCTATAGTCGTCGTAGATTCGAAGAGACAAGGAGATTGCCGAATGTCGAGGCCAAGAGCTCCGATTACTCTGGTGGTGGTCATTAACGGCGGAGATTCGAAGAGACAAGGAGATTGCCGCTATCGTCGTCGTAGTCTTCAATGAAGAGGATAAGTATCGAGGTAGTTCGCAGCGGAGAGGAATAGATTTGAATGTAAATGGTTGGTGGGAATGGCGCGTATGAGCTACGCGAGCGTTGAGGATCTTAAGAAAATTTCAATGGATGTTGCTTCTGCAAATAACGGTGGCGAAGGAGGAGGGAGAAAAGCCATTGGCGGTGGCTAGACCATTCTAGGCATGAAGAAAGAGAAACTCCAAATCCAGAGCTTGGGGGAATAATCTTATTAATTTTTGCTGGGTGTTTGTTGGATGGATTTGGGTGTTTTTAAGCTTTTTCCCCTTGAAAGTACTATGGTCTAAATGGTACCATACATTTAGCTCAATTGGTGGAATTTGTGAATTAGCGGAAAAATATGTTTGTGCGTTGCGTTGGCTTGGAAATTGGTGAAAGACCAAATCAAAATTTCGTTTTCTTTTTGTGTGCCTTTTTTTTTTTAATCGGTGGCTTTAGGCCATCTCCGATAGAACTCTAAAACACCAAATATAGTATATTTTTGCATCAAACCTCTTCAATGAAACTCTAAAAATAACACTAAATATAGTGTTGTGAATAGTATCACATCAAATTTGGTATGACACTATTCACAATACCAAATACTATTCACTTATTTTATTAATAAAATAATCAATTAAATAAATATAAAATCAAATAATAAAGAGAAATTTTAAATTAATAGTATAACAATAGAGAATATTTTTTGGTGGGATATTTGGTGTTGTGGTTGGAGAAAAAAAATAATTTGGTGCTAAAATTACACCAAATATAGTGTAATTTATGGTGTTATGGTTGGAAATGCTCTTATAATTGTCTTGTTTTTAGTTCTTGATCAACAAAACCAATTTTTTATGGGATAAATTTTTCAGTAAGCAAAATTTAAAATTTAGAGAGTAATCTTAATATAACACCAAATTTAAATTTATAAATTAATATATGCGGATTACAGATCTATCTTGTGACAGCCTCTGTTAAAGTCAACGAAAAATATAGGGCCCAGACACCACAAGAGAGTTTACTTCGATCGCGTTGACCACTTCTCAATCGAAAACTATGATCAATTTAATATAGTCAGAGAAATATAATTAATTTAACAAAAAGTTCAATGGTTCAACAAAAGAATGTCTCAGTCATACTCGAAATTCAAGTATAAATTTTAAATTTAATAACGAACTGACGCAATTACAAGCTCGTGACCTCACGCGGAATGGTTCATGGCAGACTAACAAATGATTATCTTTTATTTGATTAAAAACAAACTAGTGATAACTGATCGATAAATATAACGTCAAAGACTAGGTTACATATATATATATATATATAGTTGGTTTTTGTTATATATAAACGATATGTAACTAGTTAGATTAGTAACATATCGTTTGGTCAAATGTCATTTTATAGTTTCGTAAAAAACTAAAAATTATCTGGGTTAACCAAAGCTATGCATGTAAACAAGGGTTATTTAGCTGCCACCCGACCACCCGACCACCCGACCCTGAGTTTTATGGATTCAAATTTAGTTTTTTTCCAAAATAATGTGACTGGTAAAAACATATGGGATTGCATTCGAAAACTTTATTCAACGATTTTGCAAACATAATATACAGTAACCATGATATTCACAGCGAAAAAATTGGGGTATTTATATGTTTAGAGTCAGAGCCGGCCCTGAATCCAAGTTCATGCTTGCGGTTCTGTTTTAAAAAAAAAACATTTCGATCCTTAAATTTCAAAAATTTATTTAGTCTAGTGGTTAAATTTTAAAAAACTTCTTCCAAAATGTCATAAGTTCGAAACTTAATATTGTAAAACATCCAAATTTTTGTTTTAGCTTGCGGCTTTCTATAACTTAGGGCCAGGATAGAGTTTATACCAAAAAATATCATCTTGTTAGAGTTGAGAAGGTGCGGTTTTCTTTTTGTTTTTTTTTTTACATAAGAAGGTTCGGTTAAGATTTTTTTTTTTTTTTTTTTTTAGTGAATTATAAATTAATAAGCATCTGACCAAAAAAATAATATATTCATAAGCAATCTCCTATAAAAATCTAATGAGTTCTATCTGAGAGTTTTGCTAAGAATCATCATGATGAGAATGGCCGATTTGATCACGGTAGCTCTGATGGCGATAGCGGCGACAATAGCTATTCGCGTTGATGGAAACGAGTTCTCCGATCACCGGGAAATTAAAATACTTAGACATTTGAAGCGACTCAACAAGCCTGCTGTTAAATCCATTAAGGTATCTTATACAGATTTCGTGACAAAAACTTTATAGAGATGAATTCTTCTTCGCTTAATCTTTTTCTTAACAGAGTGAAGATGGAGATGTAATAGATTGTGTTCCAATACATAGTCAACCAGCTTTTGATCATCCTCTGCTTAAAAACCACACCATCCAGGTTTGCCTTCATTTACGATCTATCTTTTGTTTATATATACATGCATGCATGATGATGTTGAAACGGCAAGTTTTCGCACGTAGATGAGACCGAGTTTTATACCGGAAGGTACATCTACGTACACCAAGAAAAAGACTAAGGCTACTCAGGCGTGGCAGAAGAATGGAAGTTGTCCAGAGAACACAGTTCCGATAAGAAGAATAAGGAAAGAAGATATCTTACGATCAAAATCCATTGAGAGTTTTGGGACAAAGACGATTCCAAGCATCCCTGAAGATGCACAGTTTGATCCAAGTAAAGGCCATGAGGTACACCTTTTATATATTTTCCTTGTGTTAATTACTCTCTAGTCTCTCTTGTGGCTTAATTTATACTTTTCCCATTTTTTTGGAGCTGGTTTAGTACGCGGTCATGAATTCCATGAACGGAACGTTTTTCGGGACAAAATTTGTGATAAATGTCTGGAAACCAGAAGTTGAAGTTCCCAACGAGTTCAGCTTGGCTCAGACTTGGCTCGTGTCTGGAGTTGGCACTACTCGTAACACAATTGAAGCTGGTTTGCAGGTCTTGTACTTCTTTGGTCCTCCATCCTTAACTACATCTTGTTCACATGAAAAACATCTTAATTAACACTACCTTTGTTTGCCTTAATCTATAGGTTTATCCAGAAATATATGGTGATAATAATCTTAGATTATTTGTTTACTGGACGGTAAGTTCCCATTTTCTACCCTAATCATATTACAAAGCTAATCATTGAAAGAATTTAGACGGCTCACTAGCTAGTTTTCGGATTTTGAATAGAATAGACAAGTTTGTGTTTTTATTTGACATGTTCGAAACACACAGATATTACAAACTATAACCAGATCATTAATGCGAATTAAGAATACGCCAACTCTTTTAAATTTAAGAAAACAGACCATTTTATTTAGATTTTAAGGTTATTAAGAATTTATTTTCTTACGGTTAAGGTTTACAATTCCAGGTTTAGAGTTTAAACTTGAGTGATTATTTTGTAGAGGTGTTTATAGGGTTTAAATTTAGAATCTTTGTTATATTTAAAAATATCGAATTTTTTCATTAAAAAAAAAACAAAAATTGATATAAAAGTGCATGTCCCTTAAATTTTTTTATGCGCCGTATTCACGAATATGTTAAAGACGATACATCATGGAGTTTTTTTTTAAAAAAAAAGGCCGATGGATACCAAAGGACAGGGTGCTACAACAACCTGTGTTCAGGTTTTATTCAAAGGAGCAATCTTATTACTGTAGGTGGAGCTTACACTACCGTCTCACAATACGACGGAGATCAATACGAGCTCTCCATACTTATATGGAAGGTACTAAGTACTAACATAGTTTTTTCTTATAAAATTGAGTGGGTGGATTTGATAGGGGCATTTAGTGGTCGTAGCATTGTATGAGTTTTATAATTGAGTTACCACTTACCCGCTAAGTTATATATATCTGCATCTGATCACCCAAAATGGATTGTCGATTATATAGGACGGCGAAAACTGGTGGCTAAAGATCGGTGAAGAGCTTGTCGGGTACTGGCCTGGCAAGTAATTCAATTCTCTAGGAGATGGAGCTACCATAGTTGAATGGGGAGGTGAAATCGTTAACTTGGAGACCGATGGGAAACACACGAGCACCGACATGGGAAGTGGGCATTTTGCAGATGAAGGTTATAAGAAAGCAAGCTATTTCAGGAATCTTACGACAGTTGATGAAACCAATACTCTGAGAGAACCACAAGGAATTTACCCCTTAACTGGTCATGATAACTGTTACAACATTAAGGCAGGAGATGGTGGAACTTCCTGGGGGGTTAATTTCTTCTATGGTGGTCCTGGTCAGAACGAGAATTGCCCTTGATTTGGTTCTGTGTGCTCAAAGCTTTTGAGTCTTTTACATACATGCATGTCTGTATTTGAATATGAACGTGTTATAGTCATGCATGATTTGAGAAAAATAATCCACGTCATTAATTGTAGTTAATGTTATGTGTGTCCTTGATAATATGTGTGTGTAAAAGCTTTTCAGATTTCACATGTCTCTAATCTGAATAATATATGTAATAAAATCTTCAGTTTATAGTTAATTGCTTTTTTTTTTTTTTTTTTTTTTGAATTACAAGAAGGTTCTGGGCCAATGCTATACATCCCTTAGACCCGGGACCAGAGCATTTTAAATGGTTCCGTCCCAAACATCACTCGATCCTGTGACCTCAAGGTTTTGTCTAGGGTATCTTTACCAGTCGAGCTGGCGACACTTGGTTAGTTAATTGCTCTTGATCTGCCTATAAGGCTTTTGTACATGTTTGTTGTTTGACTAAGAACAGTTATGTACAACGGGGAAAATCGGCGAAAACGTTGGAGATTGGGAGCATTTCACTCTCCGGATAAGCAACTTGAGTGGCAACCTTCATCGGATGTACCTGTCGCAACACAGCCGAGGAAGCTGGATCGACGCTTCGGAGATCGAGTTTCAAGGTGCGAGAAACAAACCGGTGGCTTACGCTTCTTTGAACGGACACGCAATGTACTCTAAACCGGGACTTGTGTTACAAGGCAAACACGATGTAGGGATTCGGAACGATACTGGAAAGAGTGAAAAAGTAATTGATACGGCGGTTAGGTTTAGGGTTGTTGCGGCTGAGTATATATATGAAAGAAGTGGAGGAGCCGTACAAATAACTTTTAAACAAATGTGAAAAACGTGATTTTTGACAGCAAAAACTTACAACTACTCTAAAAAGTGGATTAGGTTCTGAGACGTTAAATATTTTTATAGCCATAAATGTCCCACCATATTTGTTGTATGGTTGAATTATATGATACATTGGGGATCAAAGATAAATTATGGTCATGGAGATGAGATTAGAGGTGTGGAGAGGATTATGGTTGGGGAGAATCTTAAGAATGTGTTTAGGAGTGCGATTAAAGGATTGCCGAATGAGGTTGTTGGAGAGGAAGGACCTACTGGTCCGAAGCTGAAACGGAATTGGTTAGGTAATGAAGATTGAATCTCTTCTGTTTTTTTTTCTTTTAATGTTTGGTTTTGTGAATCTATTCTCTGTCATTTGTCTACTTGGGATGAAAACAAATGTTTTGTTTTGGGGTTTATTAGCGAGGAACGTAAGCGATATGGCATATATGTGAAAGAATCTCCTTTCTCTTCGTTCGGAATGTTACTAGAAGTATTCCCAGTGGTTTGTACTAGTTGTCACTTATGTTTCCCGGTGTTAGAAGGTTGTAGCTGTTCAGCGGGTGCGACTTAGGGGAAATTTCCGATCAGAGAGAGGTTTTTTATTTTCTCGTTTTTGTGATGTTTTGTACTCTTTCTTCATGTTAATTTACCATGTTTAAAAGTTGTAATGTCTCGCCATGCTTCTTTTTTTCTTTCCTTACTTGAAGATTATTTATCCCGTTTGGTTACCGTTTGAAGTTCAATTTAAAATACAACATAAAACCAAAAGAAACTAAAACTATAATCTAATTTTATTTTATTTTTAACTCATACAATAATTAAAAACCTATAAAAACGTATAAATATTTCCTTTTTGAAATCAGTCCGGAATATTTTTTTAAAAAAAACTTAAAGTGGCTGTAAAAAAAAGTTTATAAACAACTAGATTATGACCCGCGTATACGACGAACAAAGGAGCGGTGACGACGTGAACAACAATGGTGTCGAGACTTCCGGAGCAAGGATCGATCCCAGTGGTCCTCCTCCAGGAAACACGAAATCAGCCTCAACATCGATCCCTAGCCAAAGTGAAAGAAATGTTGGTCGCGCTGCTGAAGAAGGCCGAGGAGCAAGACAAGATGAACAATTCCCTATCGGAGAGGCTCGAGACGCTGACATCGTAGAGCCGATCCCGAGATCTGCGCACCGGAAACCTAGGCTCGGCGGTGAATCCGACCAGAGGAATCGCGAGGAGGTCGGTCTCAACCCAATGGTCCTCGACTTCTCAATGCATGTCGGCATGTCTGGAGACGCACCGAGGATCCCAAGAGGGCTACCACCACTGCACCCGTCCGACGAGATAACGCCCGCAGCGATGAGACCAAACCTAGCCGAGCCACCTCAGCTGAACCGAGGAGCAGGAGGCTCCAGGGATGGACGCGACCAACAAACTGACGATCGTTCAAGGGTAAGCCTCGAAGGGACGATCACGACAATCACCGACGGAAAGAGCCGCGACGAAAGGGACCGCGCTTCAGAGCGCATCACGCTAGAAGAGCTCACCTCGGCCCTGGAAGGAGGAAGAACACGAGGAGACGCTCCTGGCTCGGATCGAATTGGGAGCCTAACAAAAGAATAAGAGAACATAATGTTTTATGTAGATGAAAGTTTTGTTGAACAAAATCGGTGTTTTTAACAAGTTTATTGAAATCCAAAGATGACCATTCATAATACACAAATCCAAACAATGGTTTCACATTTGTGTATTATGAATGGTCATCTTTGGATTTCAATAAACTTGTTAAAAGCACCGAATTTGTTCTACAAATTTTTTTTTGTTCTTAAGTAACCCATCCTTTCCTTTGTTTAGCCTCTCAATCTCTATTTTCAATGATTTATTCTCTTGAAGTATGACTATTTTCTCTTGCATCCAAAAATTGGTTACACTAAAAGCAAAAACACATTCAACTTTTGTGTCCATGTGGAAGCAAACAAATGTTTAAGAAACAAGCAAACATTGTCCATCAGAATCTCTGTACTTAATCTTGTCTATTGCAAATTGTCCATTGGATCTTGTCCATCAGTACTTGTCTACCATATCTAATTTGCTTGTCCAATTATGATATCTTATCATATTCTATTTTCAATTTTGATTGTTCAATTGTGATGAGTTATACGATGTTGATACTCCGATGGATGATATGTGTATTATAGTGTCCATTTGAATACCTTATTCTAGAATATTATGTTTACGCTATCTAGTCCACGTTATTTTGTCCATGTTACCTAGTTCACCATATTTCAAAATTGAAAGATCGAAATTCTATTTTGGAAGCGTGTGTTCCTTTGTGATGAGATAATGGTTTCTTTGTTGTCCACGCAACTTTGTCCACCATTCGTTGTCTGCATTAACTAGTCCACAAATACTTTATCTCCGATACTATTAAGTGATCGTTTTGAAAATATGTTGTCCATGCTAATTTGTCCATGTTAGTTAGTCCACATTTGATACTTCCAAAACATATACATCTGGAGATCTAACACAATTCCTAAAACTATCGAACTTACATCCCCAAAACAATGGTTTCACATCTTCTTCATCGTCGAATTCATCACCATAACCAAAGCTAGCATCTCCTCTATACCCAGAGTTGCAGATTCCGTGGAATAAACACAAAAACCGTAACGTAGCAGACAAATCGGTAAACAAAAAGGAATCAATGGGAATAAACCAAATCAAACAAAAACTCATGTTCGTGCTTCGAGTATGAACACCCGAAACAAGGAGAAAGACGGATAATTTTTGTGATTGAAAGCCACGATATGCATATATGGATTTTAGAGGAGAAAATTGAGCAGAAAAATAAATAAATCTCAAACTGAGAAGAAGAGAATTTCGATTCCCGATTGAGAAGAAGAAGAAGAAGAAGATATAAGAACTGCAAATCATGGGGGTTCTAAACTGGCCTGAATTTCAGAGCCGGCAGTAAATTGTGCGTCGGAGTTTTAAGGTCTCTTCGGGGTGAACATAAAGAAGAATAAGAAACCAAACCAACGCCAAAATAACCAAAAGGCATGAATGGATTTTCACACCTTCAAACAGTTATGAAATAGCTCAAAGTGTGTTTTTTTTTGTTATAAAAAGTAGACAAAGTGACTTTCACTCACCAACAAAATTAGAGAAATGACCAAGATTTGACTTTCTCCCTTCTCTTGCCGGGAAAACAAAAATCGAGCAAAATGGCCGCCGGCGATAGCCAGATCCGTATCGGAGTGATGAGGTGCACAAACATAGTCCGAAAAGTCTCTCGAGCCATCAATCTAGCTCCGAACGCTACAATCGCAGCCATAGCTAGCATCAGCATCTCCATCGAGGAAGCGAAATCGTTTGCCGCATCTAACGATTTCCCTCCGACGGCGAAGATTCATGGCTCATACGGGTCGCTTCTAGAAGATCCCGATGTCGACGCCGTCTACTTTCCTATCCCCACCAGCCTCCACGTCGAGTGGGCTGTACGCGCCGCCCGGAAGGGGAAACACATACTGCTTGATAAGCCCGTCGCTTTGAATGTTTCCGAGTTCGATGAGATCGTTGAGGCTTGCGAGGCTAATGGGATTCAGTTTATGGATGGGACTCAATGGATGCACAATCCTAGGACGGCTAAGATTAAGGAGTTCTTGACCGATCCAGTGAGTTTTGGCCAGCTCAAAACCGTGAGTTTATGTCGTCGATCTCAGAATTCTCAATCGTAATTTCTTAAAATTGAGTATAGAAACGATGATGATTACGTCTATAATAAACCGAATTTAGTGAAACTGATAAACAGATTTGTTGATATTTCCATAACAGGATTTATCTGAAATTGGGAATTGCTAAACGTTGATTTATGATTATTTTGACTAGGCCTGCGAGGCGGTTTGTTCGGTTCGGGTATTTCGGTTAGTAGGGTAGTTTGCTACAGAAAAATTCTATCAAAAGTAACCGATTTAAATTTCGGTTCGGTTCGGATAGTTCGTGTATTTTCTACTAAATTAAACTGAAGTTTCCGGTTTAATTCGGTTAGCTCGGTTCTTTGGTTCTGGATTTTAAATATATTTTCGGTATAGTTTGGTATACGTCGGTTAGGAAAAATTAGAAAAAAAGACGAAGAACCGATCGGTTCACAGCTCATAACCGAACATGAACCGAAAACCAAAACTTTGGTTCGGTTAATTATGGCAGGCCTAATTTTGGTTTTCGTTTGGATAAAAAAACTATCAACTTTAAAGTTTAGTGATCTTAGGGACTTTTAAATGAACTTTTCCTTTAAAAATGAGCTTTTTCCTTTTCCAATATTTGTTTTCAGGTGCACAGTTGTTTCTCATTTGCAGCAAACGAAAACTTCCTTAAAAACGACATCCGTGTTAAGCCTGGTCTTGACGGACTTGGTGCCCTCGGAGACGCTGGATGGTACACAATCCAAGCAACTCTTCTCGCCAACAACTTCAAACTTCCGAAAACCGTTACCGCCTTGCCCGGTCCTGTCCTAAACTATGCAGGGATCGTTCTCTCTTGTGGCGCATTTCTCAATTGGGAAGAAGGGATAACCGCAACAATCTACTGCTCTTTCTTGGCAAATCTAACAATGGAGATAACCGCAATCGGTACGAAAGGTACTCTCCGTGTACACGACTTTGTTATCCCGATTCAAGAAACCGAGGCCTCGTTTACTACAAGCACTAAAGCATGTTTCAGTGAGCACAAAGTCATGACCGAGTTTACACAAGAGGCGTGTATGGTGATAGAGTTTGCTCGGTTAGTTGGAGAAATCAAAAACAGAGGAGCTAAACCGGATGGGTTTTGGGTTAGCATTAGCCGGAAGACGCAGCTGCTTGTTGATGCCGTGAAAGAGTCGATTGATAATAACCTTGAACCTGTTTTTCTCTCAGGCCGGTGATTGAAGAAAATTCTCACAGATCCAGATATAACCTGTGTCGATGCTTTTTAATAAATAGAATAGGATTAATGGAATTATATATCACGATCCTACTGATCTTGATAGAAACAAAAAATACAATATAAATTATCAATCGACTATGATAATTAAAATATTAAGTGATACATGTAGAAAATGAGAATCCGATTACCAAATGAAAAATATTATTTCTTAGTAACTAAATGCTCCCTTCTTCGTCCAATTACAATGAATAAGTTTTTTCATTATATTTACTTTCATTCCCGTTATATCTGTTTTCTATGAAAATAACATTAAAAAAGCAAAAAATTCTCCTTCTTTACCTACTTTAATCAATACAGCAAACTAATAAGCACAAATTTTGCTCTCGTATCTATCAAAAATTAATATTGAAACCAAAACAATATATGAATATGAAATGAGCTGTGAAACAAATTTATAATAACAAAAAAAACCGACAAAGTAAATATATTTTTGTAAGTTTTACCTTGAACATATAGAAGCCGAAATTTTGTCTGGTGACATATTGGTTGTGGTAACTTTTCAATGGTTCTTCGATGAGATCTTAAACCTAAGCAATGAGGATTTAATTCTCATACTTAGGGGTGATTGCAAAGAATATGAAGTAAGAAACATTATTTTATATATGAGAAAATTGGTTTACACATTGTCATTTTTTTCTTCATTGTATTCTTCTATCTCATCAATCCATAGATGAATTCTTTCTCATGTCGTCTTTATTAATTTTACATTCCATCAGAGCATAGCTTTGATTAAGAAGACAATCAAGTAGACAAAATCAATACAACTTACATAAATATTCAGAAAACTAATAACAAATAACAACTCAAAACAAAGAACTCCTACATTGATTTATGGCAATCCCAAGCCGAATATAAAAATGTAATTTTTTCCATCATTTATGCACTATCTATTTCATGCGATCGTGTGGAAAGTTTTTATGGATATGTGGCTAATGTTGATTATAAATGTTGGCTAATCAAAATCCTACGTGGAAAGTTTTAAAATCAAGTAACTTCAACTTTGTAAGTAACATAAATATTTTTTTTTAGATAATAAATCAATTTTGTAACAAATATAATGGTAAACTTATTTCATCATAATAATCAAAGTGCTCTATAAACGTGTGCATATACACACATGTAAATAGATTTTACTTTTATATTTATTCTTAGTTATTTATATAATTGAGACAACTATTTTAAATTAAGATCCTAATTTAATATCATGTTGGTTTTTTGTTGGTATTGAAAATTTTATACATAATTTCCTTATCTTTATAATCTTTATTAACAACAATATTAGAATTTGGAAACTTTTTTAATTTTAACGTTGATGTGGACCAATCAAATTGATTGTTTAAAATTCTATGTGGATACCCTTATATGCATATAGCATCAACTTTTATTAGTAATATATTTTATTTTGACATATAATTTCTTTTTTCTTTTTGTTTGTTTGTTACGTTTTTTATGTTGATTTTCCATATAGTTAGCATAAATGTCAAATTAACTTCATTTTAAATGATTTTTTCTTTTGTTAATTTAGTTCTTTTGAAATTTATTTCCATTTTTTATTTTTTTAAGTTAATTTCCTTTTAAATGATTTTTTCTTTTGTTAATTTAGGTCTTTTGATATTTATTTTTATTTTTTATTTTTTATTTTGCTAATTTAGCTCTTTTGATATTTATTTCCATTTTAAGAGACACAACTTTTTTAGAATTTTTGACATTATTTAAGATTTAATTAAAATGTTGATTTGACATATTTTAATTGATCGTTTAAAATTCTACGTGCACGTCTGAAAAGTCTATAGCTTCAGCTTTAATTAGTGATAGATTATATAACAAATATATTTCTCATCAAATTTGACAAAGAACAAAAAGGAAAACAATAAAAATATACTTTTATGTTAATTATTAAAAATAAAGTTATAGAAAATTGACATTTTAACATGAATCTTCCACACATAACGTGAGACTTTTTTCTTGCCTAACCTAATATATCGGCAGATAAAAAAAATAACAAAAGGTACACAATCTTATTTTTTATGATTAAATAACAAAAAAAAAGAGATTCGAGAAGCTAGTGGTTGTGGAACCACTCGTTTCTCGAATCTCTCTAACCCTCGAGGAATCTGTGAGAGCAAAATATCGAATACATAAATTACGAATTATAATGCGGGAAAAAATAACGCATCAAAAGCAATTAAGAACAAGAACATCGAAGTGGAGTCGAGATGATCTCTTTCCTTAATTCTAAATATCTCCCGCAGTGTGGCGGTTTGATGAGATAAAGAATTTCAGGATACAACCACTTGGAGACTACGATCGCATCACCCGATCATAGAATATACGAACTTATTGTTCTACGCTATACTCTCGGACTCGAACTTACTTTTAAGAAAACGAAGAAAGAGACGAGAGGGATTGAAGGAGCTTTTGCTTTTTCTCTCTGTGAGAGTTGTGTTGTAAGTGAGTGTGAGAAATGAGAAGAGGAGGCTCTCCTTTTATAGTCTTAGAAGACTTGGAGAAGAGGCCAATGCATCAAAGGCTGCGATTGACAATCAAATCTCAGCAATAGTGGAGATTACGTAACTTACGTAATTACAATTGATTGAGAATCAATTGTGAATAATGAATTAAAATGCTTGTTGACCACGCAATTTAAAAAGGATCAAAAGGCCAATTTCCTCCAATTTCTGATTCACATTTAACAATTTTTATAAGCCTTTGGGCTTAAATAAATTGGTCCAACAGAATCTGCTTTCTCTCGTAAGGCTTTACATAAGGAATCCTTTGCCAATTCCTCAACTCTTCTCTAAATCCTTTCTCAATCTTGAATCCTGTTGGAAGATTAATAGGAAACGCGTAATTCGTCTAGAACTCACTCAACCACTTCTCTCTATATTCAACCTCTCTCCACTCCTCAACTTTTGCCACACACACACTCTCATCATCATCTCCATCAACTAATTCCAAAGTCTCCAAATCAACTAACCTGAAATCTGAAGTATACTTGGCCAAAATCGAATTTCGAAATCCTCGGGCAACCCTAGTTCCTTTCTAATCAACCTCAAAGCATGGACACGAAGAACGCCGTTTCTAGACATCAGCAACAACTTCTTTATCCTTGTCACTGCATCCATCTCACACTCTCTAATCACATTCTCTTCCTCATCAATCACTTCTTTCAATTTCTCAGTGATCCTACAACACAAGTTCCTCCTACAAGGATGCGTAAAGACCTCAAAGGCATGAGGATACTTACCCACGAAAGCTCCAATGCTTACATTCAAACCAACGAGATTCTTCCATCGAGAGATTAGCTGCAGAGACACAAAAGGACCACGCTTTTTGCAAGACATGAATTTCGAAATCCCGAGAATGATGTTTAGCTTCCTGATCTGAACAATGAGTTTGTCTAATCGATTATCTCTCGTTCGATTCTCTAACCTGGTTTGCGCTGAATCTACAGGCTTTAACCATCTCCTCTGGTTGTAGAAGTAAAGGGGACAAAAAGATGATAACTTTGTCGGGTTTTGATGAGTTAAAAGCTTCTCTAATGCTATTGAATGTTTCGATCGACTAAAATAAAAGTATATTACTAAAGGGTTAATCAACAAAAATGTATCTGTTAAGTTTGAAGATTGGAATCTCTCTCAAACTCAACTGTAACTCTTTTATTGAACTATAAACGAAGAACAACTGTATACAAAAGATAGATTGAGCAAACGCCCTCTCTCACAGATTCGAATCACTCCTCATGATCAAAGATCGCTTCAAGACTCTGAAAGTCTCTCTCACCACTCAGGCAATTACCAAATCAAAGCATAAGAAACAACAAGGGAAAAGAAGTCTATATAAAGCTATCTCTTCGTCTCTTCTCTCTACAGATTTCCAGCTCAGCTCCACTTAGTCTCCGCTTGCCACCTCATCATCTTACGGTGTATGCTTATCAGTATCTTCCTCTTTCCTCCACTATACAGAGAAGTAATGTGAATGTTGTGCAAGCTCCGCAAGAAATAATGCTATGATTATATAACTGAACTACAAAGCTGAAACCATAGAGTAACTCTGATTGTGAGCCATGGGAACAACAAACAAACATGTAATTTGCAAGCCAATGTTTAAGCACAAATTTCTAATTCGTAGGCATATAAGCAACAACAAAAAAACTGGAAGATTGGTCATCTATCCTCTAACCAAGCAGATTAAAGGTTACATTGAACACAAACTTGCGCAGGCGTCATACATCAAACAACGAAATATACTCACAACTCTAAGGAACAAACAACATGAAAAAGAAGGGTCAAGATCAGCGATGCCCCAAATTATCGAAAAACAATCAGATTTACCCCTGTTATAATTTTTTTTTTTTCTTTTAATTAAAAAATTGATCAAATACATAATAACCTTAAAAATTTTCAGTATTTACTAACCCAACCAACCATATCCGACCCATATCCAACTCATATCCTATTAGAACGGATCCACCCAAAAAACATTAATCCCCAACGTAACTTCTTTTTCATCTTCTTCTTTTTTTTTTTTTTTTTTTTTTTTGGTAACAACTCTTCTTCTTCTTCTTTGTTTCCGTTTTCTTCTTCTTCTTTGTTCCCGTTTCGTTTTCCTCTTCATTCTTTTCTCAATTCCGGCCAAGAACTTTGGATGTTTGTTGGGTTTTGCAGTGAACGATTTGCAAAATTAGAACTGGGATTTGCAGTGAACGATTTGCAGTGAACGATCACAATATTTGGAAGTTGTATTGGTTGAATTTTTGGAAAATCCGAAATTAGAACTGAGATTTGCAGTGAACGATTTGCAGACCTAGAACAATTGGGATAACTGGAACAACTATAACAACTAGAATAACTGAGATAACTGGTACAACTGAGATAACTGGTACAACTAGGATAACTAGTACAACTGAGATATCTAGGACAACTGGGATAACTAGGTACACGTGCGCCGACAACTGTATAAAATTAAATTAGTATAACTGGTATAACTGTATAAAATAATATTAAAAACAAAAAAATCGGACACGTGCGCCGACAAAAGGGCACACATGCGCCGTCAAAATAATACGTGTGTCGTCAAGTTTGTACATAGTTGTACACTAAGATTCCAGTTGTACAGATTTGTTCATAGTTGTACTTCATGGTCAAAAACTTGGAAGTAGTTATACCCTAATTTAAATTATATTTATATAGTTGTACCAATGACATTAGGTAATTAAATTACATTTAACATGTGTTCATGCAAAAATATGTGTAAAATGTAGTAATTTGTAAGATTTTCATAAGTATGAGTTAAGATTTACAAACTAACCCTAAAAGTGTAAGGTATATGATGTAAAGGTAAGATGATGTTGTAACCAATTCTCAAAAAAATGAATTTATCTGATCTAAAAGTAAGATAATGTTGTAACCATTGTTGCTTATTCGAATCAAATACGTAGTTTGAGCTGGTTTTTTTATAATAACTATTTTCACCATAGTTATACCAAATAGTTGTACTAGTTTTACACATATAGAACTTATCCAAAAACTTATGAGATGCAATTAAAACATAGTTGTACTAGTTTTCCAGAGACAGAAATTAACATCCAACAACACAAACGAGTTACACAAACGAGTTACGTACTAGCTTCATGCAAAACACTAGCACGGTCATCTTTGTACCGCATTACATATGCTATAACATCTTCATCATCCAAGATTACGCTTGCCTTCTTATGATCCGCTTTAAATGGAATGTAAGTTAACTTCAGTTTCGTCGTAGCTTCATCTATTATGATCTTCCTGCATATTCTACTAACCAACCCAAAATAAGTTAACTCCTCCAACGATTCTTTCATCAATAAAGTATAGTTGGGATCTTCACTTGGAATCCATTGTACGTTAGCTCCGTTCCCTGAATAATATCCCCCATAATCAAAATCTATGATTGTGAACTGACAACTATTCATTGTCCTCTGAAAAAGAAAAAGAAAAATAACAACATTAGTATATATTACAACTAAGTTGTACCAGTTCTACCAGTTGTACCTAATTCAGAAAGCTAACTAGTTGTCTCAGTTGTACCAGTTATATCTAATTCAGAAAAGTTGACTAGTTGTACCATTTATACCAGTTGTACCTATTAACTAGTTATATCAGTTGTACCGGTTTATTTGTTTTTTTCTACGCTTTTGTTTTTTTTTTTTTTTTAATTTCACATTATTTTAATGTGAGGGCAAAATAGTAAAATATCAGTTGTGTAAATGAAAGAGGGGCAAGTTGATTAGGGGAGGGGCAAATTGATTAAATTTATACAAAAAGGCATATTAGATGTTTCCCCGAAAAAGAAGGACAAAACCAAAAATCCTAAACACATTAAAGCATAAGAACAAAAAAAAGACAATGTTTGCATCCCATAGTAGAAATGTCCAATAATACGAATTTGTACTAGAAAGAAACCCTAAATCAGCCAACTGAATTACCGAATTCTCAAAATTTGCCACAAATTTCTCGGGAAAGTAAAGCTAAAGGCAGTTAAAAAAAAACAGAATCTGATGATAGAAACCTGAGAAGATGATATTTACCTCAATAAGCTGAAATCGGCAGCCTTAAAAAAAACAATGCTTAGAGGAGACGATGACGGTAATTTCCGACGCAGCGAATTAGGATTTTCGGACAGAGGTAGGATGTACCGGCGAGTTGAAGAGAAAATTCCGGTAAACGAGTCAACAATGAATCTCAGGAGAAAAGAAGAAAAACGGAGAGTGATTTGATCCTTCTTTTTTTTTTTTGCAATGAGCAAATTGAGGGGTAAAAAAAAAGATGTATAATATGACGCGAGGGTATGATCGCCTACGGAACTAGGGGTTGGGAAAAAAACTGTAACCGAAAAAACTGAACCAAACCAAACCGAAATAAACCATATGGTTTGGTTATGGTGTAACCTAAAAACTCATTTGGTTATCATTTTTTTTAAGAGTTCGGTTTCGGTTTGGTTTGGTTTAAAACCGCAAAACCGAATGATTTTTTCAGTTTTTACATTTTAGATTAATTTTATATAGTTTTATATTTTTTTTGGTTTAGTTTAGATTTATCATTTATCCATTCTTGTTTTTTGGTTGAGTTGCAAATATCTTCGGATTTAGTTTAAGAGTTAAAATTTAAAACTTAAAAACAAAATCTATAAAATAAGAAAACCCTAAAATCTAGTACAAAACAAACAAAACGTGGTTGTAACATGTGGGTGGTTCCTCTAATAATCGTATCTTCTTCTTCATAACTCATCTTCTAGTTCTAGGTATCTAATTTATTCTCTTTCTGTGTTTGTTTTCTAATTATTGTTCAAGCTCGTGTTTGATTACGTATGCACGTTTTGAAAGTATTTCCTTTCCTCATCTGAAATTTGTTCATAATTCATGATGTATGTACGTTTTAGGTTTTACAGTTTCTAATCTCACCAATAATTCAAGGTTTATTTAGACATACAAAATTGACCAGTTAGTGAACATATGACGACCTTGTAATTTGAATTGTTTAGACTTTAGATAGACTTTTACTTTACAGTATTACACAGGATAAAACATTGAACTATTTGTTCTATTGTTCTATCTATTCTATTATCTAATATTCTTAGTTTATCTTTATTGATCTTTTAAAATATAGATGGCAGACCCTAATTTCGGAGAAAAGAGGAAAACGAACACTAATCTTCCTCCAAAAGCAAAAAAGCAAGCTGTTCAACGCTCAGATGTATGGCAGCACTTTACAAAACATGCAGATGATCCAAACAGATGTAAGTGTCACTATTGTGGTTTAATACTTAAGTGTGCACCTACAAGTGGGACTAGTGCATTGCGTAACCACGCTACAATTTGTAAGGCGCACAAAAGTTTCATTGAAGCTGAAAAACAGAAAAATCTAGCTTTTAATCAAGATGGAGCTGGAAAAGGATCAGGTGGATTAGCTGCTGTGACGTATTGCCCAATCGCTACCAGGGTTGCATTAGGGAAGATGATTGTCTTGGATGAGTTGCCTTTTAGTTTTGTTGAAAAGATTGGGTTTCAGAACTTTTGCGCTGCAACTATCCCTCAGTTTACTATCCCTTCTCGAAGATCAATCACCGGAGATATTGTCGATGTGTACTCCCAAGAAAAGGCTTTGCTTAGCATATTTTTTAGTGAGCATAAACAAAGAGTTTGTTTAGCTACAGATATATGTACAACGCCAACTACTAGTGTAAGTTATGAACCAAACTAAAAATCGTAACCGAGCCAAAATCATATGCAATTTTGGCTCGGTTTGGTTTGGTTCGGTTACTGTTTTTAGTTTGGTTCATAACTTTTGATAAGGCTCGTACAATAAGCAAAAATAAAATTTATGTTGTCATCAATTTATGGATATAGACACTATGGTTACGAGATTGACAATTGGGAACGATTAATTTTCAAAAGTAATTGGTGTTGTTTGTATGGTGTTAGAGTTTAGTGACAATCTGGGTTAGAGTTTTTTTCATAATTGTTGTTTGTATGGTGTAGAAGAATCGTTATCACTTGTTCAAATGGACAGATGAATCAATGGTTGAAGAGATTGAGGTTATGAAACCGAAGATTGATGATCTTGAAAGAGCTTCATTCACCTTCGAAAAGGGATTACAAGCTTGTTAATCTGAAATCGAGACTCTTACAATGGAGACTCAGACTTGTAAAGCAGTGGTCTGCGGTTTTGAGAAGGAGTTAAGAAGTTTTGAAAAAGAGATTGCAAAATGGAGCTAAGGGGTTTGAAGAACATGGTTGTGTGTGTTGTGGTGATGGTTCTTTTGTACAAGTTATTTATGTAACGATGAACTAGAGTAAGAGTAATGTGTTGTGATCAAGTTTGTTATGCTTGGATAGCCTGTCTTCATTTTGAGTTGTTTGTAATGTTTGTCTTCATTTTGAGTTGTTGTGTAATGTTCTTTTGTTGAGGATCGATTGTAAAATGATCAAGAACAGTTCTTATGCTTCATTTTGAGTTGTTATGCTTCTGAATTTAGTCAAATTGTAAACAGGTTTTAACCCCAAATATTGCAACAAAACAACATAAAACATGAACTTCAAGCCATCTTGAAAACCGAAACATATCATATCCAAAATACATAAGAAGCCTTACCATATCCAAAATACATCATAATAGTACCAAAAAATATCATAGCCGAGACCTGATTCACCATAAATCCAAACAAAATACACCAAAATCCGAGACCAAATCTAAAGCAAACATACCACTAATAAGAGACCAAATCTAAGATATTAGTCAATCACTTGGCTTTGCATTGGCTAACTTGATCCCTCACCAATGTCAGATCGAACTTCTGTCACCTTCTTCTTTTTTGGTTGTCGATGAAGAGCTTTTACAACATTCTGACACTTCCTTGTGTTATGTCCACTCTCACCACATCTTCCACAATGTACGATTCATCTTTTTCTTGAAAGTTTAGTAGGAGACTCATACCTCTCCTTTGTCTTCTTCTTACTTGGAGACTCATTCTTCCCTTTGATCCGTTTAGGAATTTTCTTCCTTCCTTTTTTTTGTTGGTTCTTCTACTGTTGGTGGTGGCACAATCACAGCATCATTTGTCTTTTCCCATAAGTTTACACCAAGCACTACAGCAATTGGTGTTTCATACTACTTTCTCCACTTATGAGTGAGGTAACAGTCAACCATATAATCCTCTTGTCTGTGTTTTCTCTAGGAAATAATCTTCAGGGCGTGACGACAAGGCAATTTAGACATTTGCCACTTCCGACATGTGCAAGTACGCTGAAGCATCTTGACCTCAAATGCAAACTTCTTCTCCTTTACCTCATAAGTCTCATGGCCAGCAGGAAATACCATACAATGCAGGATCTTTTTCTGCTCCAAATCCACTCTCTTCATTGCTTTAAGACTGAACTTGCCTATGTGCCTCATTGCTTTAAGTCTTCTTGCTTCTATGCGCAGCATTGCTTTTCTGCGTATTGTCTCTAGCATCTCAACAAGTGTCATACTTCTGGCAGGGTCAATGGCGTGGTTAAAAGACTCGGAGATGTTGTTACTTACATCATCAGACGAAGATGTTGGTGTGAAGTAAGCAAGGTTGCAATTTTTTGGATTCCTCATCATCATGGATTCATAGACCTTCATGTCATTTGACTTCATTGCTTCCACCCTTTTGTCGTACTGTGGCTTGTTGTAGCTCTTTGCAACCTTCCAGAATAATCCTTTCATGTCAGCCCTATTTGGATGCTTCGTCTTTAGGTTTGCATAAATGTGCCTTGCACACATCCTATGCTCAACCTTTGGTAATAGATCTGCTACAACATTCAGTAAGCCCTGCAAACAGTCACAATTAAGTCATGAACTAAAAACACAAATGCTATAGAAGTTTTAACAAATGAAATACCTTATGTCTATCTGATATAATTGTAAAGCCATCACCATCTTGAAGATTTAAATCAGTATGCAGCTTCTCAATGAACCATCTCCAATTAATTGTCTTCATTCTCGACATCAACAACAGCCCAAGAAATGGGGAACATTTGGTTGTTTGCATCTCTTCCAACCGCTGCTAACAACTGACCTTTTATTGTGCACTTAAGGAAGCAACCATCAAGGCCAAAGATAGGGAGACAATGAGAGCACCATGTCTTCTTCAGTGCATCAAAGCAGACATAAAATCTGTAAAACACATCTTCTCTGTTAGCTCCCTGTATTGTATCCAGTTCTACCGTAGACTCCTTGTTTGACCTAGGAAACACAACCACAAACAAAGATATTATTAAACTAAAAAACTGAAGAGTAAACATGTAAAAAAATGTGAAACTTACCGTAATAGCTCAAGCCGGTATTCTCTAAGTTTTGACAATTGTAAGTCGTGCTCCTCTTGGATCACCTTTAATGCCTTTTCTTTGTTTTGCTACACTGGTCTATTGTTGCAATCAACTGCCAACGTATCTGAATTTCACCTTGAATAGCTTTTGGCATTAACTTTAGATTATCCCTTAGCTCATTCACAAATAGCTTAGCAATGACCTCTTGAGTAAGTAACTTAGAATGGTCATTCCGACTGCAAATATGTGTCTTCATGTATACTTTAACAACCCATTTTTGCAATGGCTCCTCATAAGAACAATAAATCCTCCACAAACAATCTTCCTCTCCTTCTTCGGCTTCACTTGCACATTTAAGCTCAGATTTGTCTTTCTCCCAACGAGTATATTGAATATTCCATCTATGTTTTAACACATAGTCTACCATAGCTTGTTTAAAAGCATCTAAATTGTCGAAAACTTGTCCTAACTTCAACTCGCCACTACCTTTCTCGTATCTGAAATAACCCTCTCTCACATTACCATCATGATCCTCATTTGAGCTCACATGTGTAACATACTCATCAATCTCCTTGTCAACAAAACCTGCCACATTCATTTCAACCCTTGCTTCTTCATCAAACGGGTACTCATCTCTCTCAGTCTCATCTCTCTCCGGCTCATCACTCTCCGGCTCATCTCTCTCAGGCTCATCTTTGTCAAGGTCATCTCTCGCAGTCTCATATCTCTCAGGCTCGTCTCTCACAATCTCATCAGGCTCCACAAATATATCAATTGCGTTGGTCCACATTGCCGCTTCGCACATCTTCTGAAAGTTCTCGTCACCATTACACATCAATTTCTTGTCCTTTACTTCTTCAAACGGGACCTTATACCATACTCTATGACCATACAAACTCATCGGTAGCTTATTCATTAACTCTGGAAACAACGCAGAGGGACGAGCTTCAACAATCCGATAACCAACACCAATGTAGAGAATTTTTCCTTCAACCATCTCAAACTTCCCACCATAATAACAACCAAAATTGATCGGTCTGTCTACATTATCACTGCAAAAAGTAGCAAACCAAATTAAACTCTTTAAAACATTTAATCGAACACTTGGTGGACATGTTACAATCTCACTATATAATCATGAAAATCGTTACTAAATGGCAATACAAGCTTAAACGAATGAATCCTAGACGAAAATTAATGAACTTCAAAAACTCACATCTACTGAAAACAAAGAATTTCACAAACAATCAAACTCAACTTACCTCATTTTCGATCTCGGGGAACTCAATTCCCACTCGCGAAATCACCTTTGTTAACTAGGAAATCCCTCGATTAGTCGTTTTGATTCGATTACTCTTCTCAATTTCGTATCTCCTCTTCCATTTCTGTGTTCTACGAATCAACTCTTCCTTTCCTCACTAACTCTCAAACCCGATGTCGGAGAACACTTAGAACCCTAATTTAAGTTTTCCCCCCAAACAACCAAACGACGTCGTTTTATCTTGTTGCATTAGTAACCAATGACCAAAACGACGTCGTTTGGTATTGTTTGCATCCGTTAACGGTGAAACTCACACCGTCCACGGTTCTGGTGAAATTGACCACAATTCATAAGTTCATGTAGGGAATTCAAAATATTAGGTAGTTTTTGTAGGTTTTGGCATGGCTTAAAACTTCGTGTATGAATAATCGGCAATCGAATACTTCATGGGGCAATTGGTCGTTTTCCCTAACAAAAAAAATGTTTAAAATTAAACTTTAGACTTTAGATAAACTTTTGAGAAGGCATGATATGATATGCCTTGTTTGATGATGTGGAAACTATACTTGGAGACTCATAATGTAATCAAAGGGCTTAAAGTTTCAAGGAGAAGAAAAAGGTATTAAGAGGTTTAGGTGGGAAACAATTATAAAAAGAAAATTAATATTATAACTATTTTATAAGCTTTTAGAAATCATATCGTCTGTTGCTCCCTCCATTCTCCAGCAGTTATAGTATTTGAGCTGGAATTTGTGTCTACGTAAATTAGATGTACCACAAAAAAAAGAACATTAGAGAAACAGCTAGTGAGCACATATGAGAAGTAATTGTTCTCCAATCTCCATCATAGCTAAACAATAAGTTGAACATCTCATATGAAAAACCATTGGTTGATTCTGGTCACCATTACCAACTTGAAATTATCGCATTTATATGATCTCAACAAGCAGAGCTCAAAGAATAATAAATGCAAGGTGAGCTACAAATGCCTATTTCAATCAAATGACCCAAAATAGAGGAATTTGAAGGAAGAGAAGCTTACAGATTGATGGGCAAAGGTGTGGTGTTGTTTTCGTTAATCCACGAATCATCCTCTGGGCTGAAACGGTCTCACCGCGGATGGTCACCAGAGATCTTACCGGACGAAATGATCTAAGGCGGATTTCGATCTCTAAGGAGCATATTTTGCTAGAACTTACCTGACCCGATCGCGCCGGTCATTGCTTGTTTTTGCTCGTTCCTGCACAAAGCTGGTATCGGCGAATTCGCGCGAGACGACGAACCGATCCCGTCGAAGATAATTCTGTTAGGTTTCCCCAAACCTTGAACCCGATCAAGGTTAAGAACAGCTTAAGAACAAAGCTTTAAACCCGATTAAAGCTAAAGAACATGAACACTAGAACACAAGATTTTCTTTGGGTAGTTATGACTACCTCTTTTTGTTGTTTTTCATTGATTAAATAGGAAACGTACAAGAAGCAAATTGGAGTTATCAACTCCTATAAAACAGGAAGCAAATAGAAGTGGTTAAGAGAACATGACTTACTCTGATCCTACAAACCAGGAACAGAGAAGACCAAGTTTATTTGCACTATTTAAAACAACAATTCTGAAATTAAAAGAAGACTTAGTCGTGATATTTATGGTTTGGTTTTCTTTCGCGTGTTGACTTTCTTCTCCCTCCAACATCAACAGCTTCTACCTCTGTACTCTCATCAATACTCTCCCCGTCGAAAAGAACCTTGTCCTTAAGGTTCAAGTCTGGAAAACTCGCATGTAATTGATCTGTGCCTCCGCGATTGGTAACGCCATTGAACTCGAAATTCCAGAATTTTGTCACCGTTGTGCGTAGTGGTGCGCGAGTCTAGCACAGCTTCTGGGCATAAGCGAAGTAATCCATCATCTCAAAGAGGTGGTAAGTTACCTGAAGTAGGCGTATCTGAGCCGACTCGTTTCTTCAACAAGGAGACATGAAAGACATAGTGAATACGGCTCCCTTTGGGTAACTTCAATCGGTAAGCAATAGCTCCAACCCGAGCTTCAATTTGAAAAGGCCCAAAATACCGAATTGACAGCTTCTGTGATGAACGGCGGAAGATGGAATGTTGACGATAAGGGTGGAGTTTGAGGAAGACCCAATCGCCAACTTCAAAGGAGATGTCTCGCCATTTTGCATATGCGGTGTGTTTCATCCTCTGATTTGCCTTGTGTAAGTGATTTGAGCTCTCGAAGGACAGCATCTCGAGCGGCCAGCTGCTCATCCAGTTCGTGAACCGGCGTTGATCCCATCTCATAACCTCGTAACGTTGGTGGTGCTCGACCAAACATAGCCTGAAAAGGTATTGTTCCTGTTGACGCGTGATACGTTGTGTTATACCAGTATTTTGCCCACGGTAGCAATGAACTCCACTGTTTCGGCCTGTTGTGGACGAAGCACCTGAGAAATTGTTCAATACACCGATTGATCACTTCGGTTTGGCCGTCGATTTGAGGATGGTATGCGGAAGACATTCGTAGCTGCGTGCCGGAGAGACGCCAAAGTTCACGCCAAAAAGTTCTTACGAACACCGGATCGCAATCACTAACGATGGACTTGGGATTCCATGGAGCTTAACAATGAACTCAACAAACATATTAGCCACAAATTTAGCCGTATAAGGATACGAGAGTGGTACCAAGTGTGCTGCTTTAGTGAGTCAATCCACAACGACCATAATAGTAGTGTGATTGTCAGAACGAGGCAGGCCATCAACGAAATCCATGGAGATATCTTCCCAAACCTGAGATGGAATGGGTAGTGGTTGGAGAAGACCGGCGGGAGAGAGACTCTCATACTTTGCTTGCTGGCAGGTTGTACATGTTGTGACGTATTCGCGAACGCTGCGATACATCGAAGGCCAATAAAACTACTGGGCAAGACGCTTGAAAGTTCGTAAGATACCTGAATGTCCTCCTTGTGGTGTATCGTGATACTCATGGAGCAATTGTGTGATGAAAGGAGAGCCTGGGGGAACCACCATTCTGTTATGGTAAGACAATAACCCACCACGTCTCGAGTAAGGCTGACCCGGAGCAGCATCAGCAAGCTTTCCACTCTTGAGCAAGTATGGATCAGTTGAAGAAGCTAACCGCAGATCCTCCCAAATTGAAGCGTGGAAGGCAGAAAAGGCATGTAAGCACGAGCTGTTGGGAACCCGTGAAAGAGCATCAGCTGCAGCGTTGTGTCGTCCCGGCTTATACACGATTTCGTAGTCATAACCAGCAAGTTTCCCCATCCATTTTTGTTGTTATGGAGTTAATATCCTTTGTTCTAGCAGATAACGTAGACTGCGTTGATCCGTTTGGATTGTGAATCTCTGCCCCATCAAATATGGTCTCCACGTACGGATCGCCACTACAATGGCTAGCATCTCGTGTGCATAGGTAGACCAATTCTGCTTTGTAATGCCCAGCGAACAACTCATGAAGGCGATTGGCTTGTCCCGTTGAGATAGGATCGCACCAATTCCTCCACATGATGCATCAGTCTGAATTACGAATGGAATGGAAAAGTTAGGAAGAGCCAATCTTGGTGTTGTCGCCATTGCTTGCTTCTGGGATTCGAATGCTGCTTCAGCCTCGGAATTCCAACCAAATTTTCCCTTACGCAACAAATTTGTCAACGGCCGAGCAATAACGCCATAGCTCTGCACAAATTTTCAGTAATACCCAGTGAGCCCCAAAAATCCTCGAAGCTCTGTAATGGTCGTCGGTGTAGGCCAGTCCAACATAGCCTGAATTTTTGCTTAATCCACCTTAACACCATCACCCGAGATCATATGCCCCAAATACTCTAGCTCTGCTTTCCCGAATTCGCATTTCTTTAGCTTGATGAATAAACGATGTTGTCGAAGAATTACAAACACCACGCGGATATGCTCAGCGTGTTCCTGTCGCGATGTACTGTAGACGATAATGTCGTCAAAGAAGACAATAACAAACTTGCGGAGATGTTTGCGAAAGATCGAGTTCATAAGCGACTGAAATGTTGAGGGAGCATTGCACAATCCGAACGGCATTACTAAGTATTCGTAATGTCCGTTATGAGTGCAAAAACGCCATCTTGTGTGTATCATTGGAATGAACTCGCACCTGATGGTACCCTGCCGTAAGATCCAATTTCATGAATACCTTTGCTCTATGGAGTTCGTCGAACATGTCTTCCACTGTGGGAATGGGAAATCGATCCTTGATGGTGGCTGCATTCAACGCTCTGTAATCGGTAAAGAATCGCCACGATCCATCCTTCTTCTTCACGAGCAAGACAAGTGAGGAGAATGGGCTGGAACTTGGTTGAATCAGACCGGTTCGTAGCATCTCTGTTACCTGCCTCTCGATTTCATCCTTCTGAAAGTGAGCATATCGATAAGGACGTACATTCACCGGGTCGGAACCTTCCTTAAGAGCGATCTGATGTTTGATGTCGCGATTCAGTGGTAATTCCTTTGGTGTCTGGAAGGGCTCAGTGAATTCGTCGATCAGAGATCGAAGATCCTCGGGGATGACTTGAACGTCATCGTTTGGTTCAGCAAGAGTCACTTGAAATAACATATGCCCTTTGCGGGCCTCGTTAAACATCTCCTCTCCATGGGCCTGTGTAATTTGCCCTGGTCGAAGCCCCCTTAAAACGTGCTCTTCTCCGGCCCATGAGAACTTCATCCATTGGACCTTCCAATCACAAATAGTTAGGCCCAGCAGCTCCAACCATTGAATACCCAAAACCAAGTCAAGCCCCGGTATCGGTAAACGATAGAGATCGATGTTGAAGATGACGTTGCCCAGTTCGACCTCCACTGCTTGGTATTTTCCGGTGTACCGGAGCGGATTTCCGTCAGCCACGCGAACATTGAAGGGATTCGTTTGAGTCAGCTTCAGATTCAGACGATTCGCAGCCTTCTTCACTGATGAAATTGTGAGTCGCGCCGCTGTCAATGAGTGTCACCACCTATCGTCGATTGATCGTCGCCTCGATCTGTAGGGTTCGTGGTGAGTCCCATCCGATAAGTACATTCAGTGTAATCTCAGGTTCTTCGATTGCTTCGATCTGTACTTCTTCCTCGTCGTATGCGCCTTCCATAAGCAATAACTGTGGTTTTTTTAATTTGTGGCCAGGCGTGTAACGTTCGTCACAGCTGAAGCACAACCCAAGACTTTGTTTCCTCCATAGCTCCTCCCATGACAACTTTTTGGGGTTTGGCTTACTGGTTCTCTTGTGCGGCTGTCTGCGTCGGTGTCGAACTCGATGAAAATGGTCTTGACGGTGGTCGACGGTATTCTCTCCTTTGGCGTTGCAACTGTCCATCTTGTTGTTTGGCGTAGTTAATCACCTCCCGTAGTGACTTTGGTTGAAACATACGAATGTCATCTGCGATAGAGTGATGGAGTCCGCCCATGAAAGCACCCACCAAAGCTTCTTGCGACCAGCCATGGACCTTGTTCTGCAACCTCTCAAACTCCTGCTGATAATCGTTTAATGAACCCATTTAACGAACCCGAGATAACGCCTCGTGAAAGTTTTCTCCATCATTGGGTCCGAATCGTGCCCATAATTCCTCCTCGAATACCTCACATGTGATTGGAATGTGATCATTGCAAAGTGCCTTTGCCGTGGCTTACCACCATCCACTTGCCACGCCATCAAGATGGAATGAGGTGAAGTTCACGAGTTGATCCGGCGGTATTTCTTGATACTCGAAATATTGCTTCACTTTGATCATCCATTCGGTGGGATCTCCTCCTTGAAATCTCGGGAAATCAAGTTTAACGTGCCGCACCAGTGCAGTGTGAGTTGTAGCTGCAACCGTGGTGAACGGATTGACATGATCTCCTCGATACCCGCTCGTGTGAGGATGAATTCCCTCGGTACGTCTGCTTCCTCACGATCCCGCTGATTCGTCGTTGTCGCGAATGTTCATCACCGTCTCCATCAATCGTCATCACCTCTGTACTCTCATCAAATTCTATGGTGATTCACCCTTCGCTTGATTTCCCCTCGGTTGGAGGAGACCGATAGTAACAGCGATTTGGATCTTGATTTGGCTAGAAATTGACGAAGAAGAGAATGTTGAAGGGTTTTTCTTTACTAACGTTTTCGATTGTTTTGTAAATAAAAAGTAGAGGAGACGATGGCAATTTAATTTTTTTTTTTCAAGGGACATGTGTCACCCTCTCAATTGCTGATGTGGCAGAAGGATAGATAATTCTCACCTTGATTTGATTTTTATATGTGATTAGAGAACAATCTTGGCATTCGTATCTAGCTTGATTAACTTCTACATGAAATAATAAGGGAAAAAAATGAAATAATTAAAACAAAAATATGACAGGAAAAATAAAAAGTGAAAAAAATTGCAACCAGCCTTGGACGAAGAAGAGTAGAAACAAATAGAATAGGATTAATGGAATTATATTTCACGATCCTACTGATCTTGATAGAAACAAAAAAATACAATAGAAATTATCATTCGACTAACATAATTAAAATATTAAGTGATATGTGGAAAATGGGAATCCGATTACCAAAAGAAAAAAGTTATTTCTGACTAATCATCAATTTTTTTTTTTCAAACGTCTTGAGTTTTATTGATATCCAAAGAAAACCAAAGTATCGAAGTAAAAGAACACAGAAACAGAGTACAAATTATCTATTTTATTGTATTTTCATATTTTCTTCTTATATTAGAAGAGTGATGCCTAAAGTTTTTGCACACCAATTAAGAATAATCATTTAAATTTTTGGTTTTCTCAAAAACTAAAACATCATTGTTATTTATCTAAACACCATGCAACTAATGATAAAACAATTTGTAGAATATAAATGGTCAAAAACAATTTAAAAAAAAAAACTAATTGATTTTGTATTTAAAGTTGAAAAGCAATAAAAAAAAACTAAAAACTTTTGCAAGTTAAAAACTAATTAATTTTTCACTGAAAGTTGAAAACATTATTTAATTTGAAATAAATGTTTTTCTAAAACATCACTTATGATTAGTTTTGCATTGAAAGTTGAAAAACAATTAAAAAAAAATTAATTAATTTTGCAGTTGAAAACATCAGATAATTTGAAATAAAATATTTTTCTAAAACATCACTTATGATTAGAGAACACAAATCTTGGCATTACTCTCTAGCGTATAACGGATAACTCCCGCATGAAACAATTAGCGGGAAAAAAAAAGAAATAATGAAAACAAAAAACATGACAGAAAAAAAGAAGGGGCCAAAATTGCAAATATTTTAATTTTCTTCCGCAGGTTGAAAAAAAAAACAGAAAAAAGCAACAATGTTCAGGCTCTGCTGCGTATTAATGGCGAATGTGACTGAAAAACGACAAAAGAGACAAACCAGCCTTGGACGTGAGGGAGGGTCTCCGTACGTTCTCGCAGAGAACAACATTCTCTCTCTCTAACCATTTCTTGTTATATTATCACCTGCAACCTCTCTCTCTCGGCCGTATTGTTCCCTTGGTTTTATTCTCTCTCTCTCTCTCTCTCTTCTTCGTCTTCTTCGTTTGTGAAATCGATTCTACTACTCTTCCCCTTTTTCTCTTACAGTGTGCTGTGTGTATTTGAATCTTCTTCTACTACTCTTTGACGATGTTTGAAGACAAGTTTATGGGTTTTGGAGGTTTTCATCACGGCGATTTTAACATACAACGAGCTAATTCCGATCGTCGTCTCCCTGATGGGTTTCTACAGAATCTCGACACAAACCCATTTCTGAAGAAGAATCAGAGTTACGACAAGAGTGATATGGTGGGTAATGGTCTGGATTTGTGTAAAAAGCTTAACAAAATGGGTATCTCTTGTGACATGAGTATCTGGAGCAGCAGACCCGAACCGCTTCGGGTCGACCCGGTAGATTTCGGGTCTAGAAGAACTCTCCATGGGTTTTCTTCTGGGTTCGACCAGAATCTGGGTGGAGGAGGAGCTTCTCGGATTCACAGCGTTTCCTCTGGTTTTCTTCAAAACACCTCCTCTCATGGAGTTTCTCCGGGAGAGCTTAGATTGCTTGGCTTTCAAGACTCCGTTAACCCCAACGGATTTAGAGAGATGATGGCTCTTAAAAATCAAAGAGATTTTCTCTTCAACCATATGAATCGACCCATCAAGCGTTCTTCTTCTTGTCTCAGAGCCGTCTCTCTTGGCAACGACGCATTTAAGGGCTCGTTGATGTTTGAGGGAAATAGGGTTTCTCGTGCCCTAACCGCCATGGAAGCTTCTTATCCAGAGGATAGTCTTAGAGGCGTCTCTCTTGGGAACGAGGCGCTGATGTTTGAGGGAAATAGGTTTTCTCGAGCTCTAGCCGCCATGGAAGGTTCTCTGATGGGTCAAGGCTCATATGGGAAGATGAGTCCAAAGATCAGTAATAGTTTACCTTTGGATCTAGCCTCCATCTACGGATCTGTGAACTTAATGGCCAAAGATCAGATTGGTTGCAGACTTTTGCAGAAATTGGTCGATGAAGGAGCGTTTTTTTATTCCAAGGCTCTGTTCCTTGAAACCATTAACCATGTCGTTGAACTTTCCATGGATCCTTTTGGGAATTACTTTGTCCAGAAGCTATTAGATGCGTGTGACGAGGAACAGAGAACGCTGATTGTGAGTGTGTTGACCTCAAAACCAATGGAGCTCATCAAAATCTGTCTCAACAATTATGGGTAAGCTTTTTAGTTTTCTTTCGCTCAGCTTTACCATTTTCTTCTGCTAATTTTGGTAAACAAGAAACAGAGCTTCTTGTATCAACTTCTCTGCTTCATTAATTTTAGTCAACAAATTAAAATATCACAAATCCCCACTAGTCCACGAGTTTTCAGTAGAGATTAAGACATGTCATCTTTTGTGGATTAGGATGTAATCTTTCTTGTTTTATTTTGAGAAAGAAGAAATCTTTACTATTTATGGAAATATTTGAAATCTCTGCATAGTTTGGTATACGGTATAGACATCGCTATCTATCAAAGAAGGCAACATTTGGTAGAAAAAGATGAGTTTAATTTTTTAACTTTTTTGCTGTTTTTGGACAAACCAAAACTGCAAACATTAGGAAGCTATAGAAAAAAAAGCTGAGACCTTTGGCCAAAAGCCTAGAAATCTGCTGTTTCTGATTTGATTTCTGATTTCTGCGTTTTGAAATGAAACAGGACACGGGTTGTCCAGAAGATGATAGAAACTGTGAAAACAAAACAGCAAATCGGGATGGTGAAGTCAGGTCTCAAACCTGGATTTCTTGCTCTTGTTAAAGATTTGAATGGGAACCATGTGATTCAGACTTGCTTGAATTCTCTTGGTCCTAACGACAACAAGGTTTGTTTAATGGTCACATAACCTCCATCTTATGTTTCTTACTTCGAAGCTCTGATTATTTCTCAAATGTTAATGAACACTTGGTGGTCAGTTTGTGTTGGAAGTTGCTACGAAGTACTGTGCTGAGATAGCAACTCATCGCCACGGATGCTGTGTGCTTCAATGTTGCGTTTCAAACTCTGTTGGAGAGCTACGTGAGAGACTCGTCGATGAGATATCCAGAAACTCATTTCACCTCTCTCAGGATCAATTCGGGTAAAGTAATCGTGACTCTTAGACTCGATAAGTATCATTGTGAAAAACTCTGCTTATGGTTTATGGTATTGTTCCAGGAACTATGTGGTGCAGTATCTAATAGAGCAAAACGTATCTTCAGTGAAGTTACTGATTCAGTTTAGAATGCATTACGCCGAGCTAGCGACTCAGAAATTCAGTAGCCATGTGATGGAGAAATGTCTTAGGAAATATCCAGAGAGTCGAGCCGAGATTGTCCGCGAGCTTCTATCTGTTCCAAATTTTGAACATCTCTTGCAGGATCCTTACGGAAACTACGTTATCCAAACTGCTCTCTCTGTAACCAAGGTCGGTTCCAAAATCAAACATATATTATACAACAAAAGCTATTTTAAAAAAAAAAACACAAACTGATATGTGTTTTGGGGTTGAAACAGGGTCCTGTTCGTGCGAGGTTGGTGGAGAAAGTGCATAGGTTTGGGATCCTAAAGTGGAGTCCTTATTGCAAGAAGATATTCTCCAAGACCTTCTTGAACAAGTGACTAAACAAAAATGTTGTTGTTTTCTTTTGTGTTTCAAGATCGGATAGGCCTTAAAACAATACACTTCCCTTTTGGTTTTGAAGAAGTGACTTTGATTAGTAGCTAAAATGTTGTTTAGTGTTTCAAGATCGGATTAGGCCTTAAAATAGACACTGTCCTTTTTTGTAGTGATCCCGCCTTACAGTTTGTTCTAAGCCATTGTTCTTTATATATATATACTAGATTAGGTCCCGCTTATTAGATAAACTATATTAGATTCTAAAATTGATAATTCGTGTAGTTATGATCCGTATAATTATATTTTACTTTAAGATTCATGTTTAGTTATCAAGAATTTATGTTTTGTAATTCACAATTAAGAAAATTCAAAATTGATTCATATTACACATAAACATGGTAAACATTCCCTCTATATGAATGAGAGGGTTCCAGAAATAAATTATATAATCTTCATTTTTTAATCATTATGCTTATAAAAAAAGTATCAAACAAATAGCAAATCGTTATTAATCTAATTTTATATATTATGAATCTTATATAAATTTTCTAGTTTACATTTTTTTATTATGTAGTTTCTATTTTTTGTTTCTTACTTTAATTTTTTTTAATTTAATAGTTTCCATTTAAATAAAATACAATTTCTTTTAATTGAGTATTATAAAACGATGATGGTTATGTCTCCGGAGAAAACATTATTATTATTATTATTAATTTTTTTTTTTGGTAACCGTGGAGGAAACATTTTGCTGTAGGAGTTTTAGTGAAACTGATAAACAGATTTGTTTGATGATATTTCCAAAACAGGAATTTAATGAAATTGATGATAATTGCTTCACGTTGAGTATTTTGACATCTTGCTACATCAATTCATGGATTCTGGTCTAAAGTTTGAAATTTGTTTACCTTTAAATCATATCATCTTTCAATAGAAAAGTATGAAACAAACGCCAATTTTTTTTTTTTTTTTTGCGTTTGCGTTTATAATTAACAAAATGATTTTTGTTTAAGACACTAAAAATTTGGTTTTGATTTAGTTTTGTAAGACACGATGTATTGCCAAATGTGAAAATAGACTTATTTCCATTCGATACTTGCAAGACCATCCCTATGAGAACGAATAGTGCAATGAACCTACACTATGAATTATGATCTTATAGAAGTTATGTCTAAAACTTTTTAGTTATCCAAGAAAAGATAGATAACCAATCATATCCAAATATCTCTGTACAATTATGTGTTTTATTCACTTTTGATTAGTAGAATTCTTTCCACCTAACCAATGGTAGACAATAGACAAGTTACTTGTTTCTAATATATTTTCGAAAACAGTGATTTTTGATAAATTTAAAATTAAAACTTTTAATGATGACAATAGATCATGCGGTGCGGAACAAGTGGATCAGACGGATTAAGCGGGACAAATGTGCTTCATGCGGGACAAAGAAATCATGCAGAATCAGCGGTCCAAAATGACTGAAACAAAAATTGAATGGTGATAATAACAAATGCAGTAGGGGTGGGCACGAAGCGGATATGTCGGAAAATTTTACTATTTGTGATTTGCTCCGTTTTTACCGAATATCTAATTTTGTGATTTGTTTTGCTCCGGACAAATACAGATATCCGGAAAACTTACGGATATTTGCGGATATTCGCATATATCTATTGCGCTCCATTCAATACAAAAAAAAACTAAAAAAAAAACTTTTAGTGCATTTTTTATTTAATATGAACTAACAAGAGAAAACAAGTGAAATCATCTAGTTTTTTCTTTTATAAAGAATGATAGACAAAATAAACATACAAAAAATTAATATATTCACTTAAACTCCAATATAAACATTTTTTATTAATAATTTATTAATTAGTATAGAGTTTATATATTTTTATCATGCATATTTTCTTTTGACATTTTTTATTTATTAAAAAGATACAGAAAATGTAAATAAACATTATAAATTTATAATATATTATGTATATATATATGATCTACGGATCGGAGTGGATATCCGACATTCTGAAAATTAGTATTTGTGATTTGCTTTGTTTTAGACGGATACTATATTATAGTATTTGCTTTGCTTCGAATCCTTACGGATATCCGGATTTTTCGGATCGAATCGAAATGAATATCGAATCGAAACGAATCTAACGAATAATTTACACAGCCCTGAAATGCGGTGCGGATATAACAATTAGCATACTTTGACTAATTTTTCCTAATACTTTGTGTAGGCGAAATGATAAAATTAACCTGTACAAACTTTTTTTTATTATTTTTTTCAAAATAAAAATAATGTACCGCATCTTATTTGCTATGTGTCAATAGTTTGCTGCATGTCAGTATGTTTCTTCATTAGTTTGAACTTCAAACGGTATATCCAATATTTTTATTGTTTTATTATCAACCACACATACATTAGTGATGACTGGTATATCACATTTTTTTCTTCCATTTTCACGTTTTTAAAACATGATTTTGTTACTTTTTACCATTTAAAATATTCATTGAGTTTGTACGTTTTCACGTTTTCAAAAAGTGATTCTGCTATATACTTAAAATGTGTTAAAAGTATAACTGAAAAACAAAACATTAATCTACTAAAACTAGTTTTTAGCGTTTTATGATTACTTTACAAAAACTTTATTTATCTCAGCGTTTTCGCTATTGGATTATTTGACTATTTCGCTATTCCATTAATTAACTATTTCGCGATTCTATTATTCAGCTGACACACAGTCAAGTCTATTGTTTTATTGCTGAATACAAAACTAAATAACGGATTGGTAACAATGGCAAATAAACCATCCCGCGTATGTTTAACATTGGAAACAAGGTATAACAAAAAGAAATTAGAAATCAAATAAAATAAAATAAAATAACAAAAAAATTACGAACTTGACTGTTATATCAACTGAACGGTAGAATAACAGAATAATTAGATGATCGAAAATGTTGAAAGAATTGAATTTGATAAAGTTTCGTAAAACAATTATAAACACACAAAAACTAGATTTTGTAGATTAATAACGTTTCAGTTATTTTTTTAAATATTCTTGTAATCTATAGCAGAATCACTATTCAAAACGTAAAATTTTGATGAATACTCTAAATGGTAAAAAATGACAGAATCACTTTTTATTGAAAACTAGAAAAAATAGTATATCATTTATCACCTACGATTTTTGACCATAAATATTGAGTTTTGCCAAGAAATGGTGATTATAATTTTTTTTTACATATTTGGTAAGCAAAAATTGTGATTGTAATTTGTTTTTTCCCCGTAGTTGTTAAAATAATTTGAAATGAAACAAGTTGACAAAGAAAAGAAAAAAAAGGAAACTAAAAGTCTAAAACCAACAAAATGTGATTTGTAAAGGGTGTTTTGTTTTCGACCAAAAAAAAAGAAAGTAAAGAAAGAGCCCATCCTGGTAGAGTAGGCTTTTAGAGAGAGAGAGACGGCTATTGAAAGAGAACCACAGACGCAAAGCGTATTATTATTATTATTTAAGAATGAAGAAGAAAGTCCAAACCTTTCTTGCTCTGAAAAGCATCGCAAAGATTTGTAAAAGGCAAGCTTTCGTTTAACTCTTTTTTGTCATTTCTTTATACTTTATTTTCTTTTCTCTTCCCATCAAAAATCTCACACCTTTTTACTTCTCTTGTAGCTGTTACCACTTGTTATCCTTGGCATTTTTCTGTGTTGTGTCAGTAATGAGAGTAAATCAAGTGTAACTTCTTCTCTCTCTCTCTGAAACTCGAATTTTGGAAAGATGATGGTTTGATTTGGGATTAGGAAGCTAGGGTTTTTCTCCTTTTTGGGTGTTTTTCATGGCGGTTCTGGGTCTTGCTTGGATCTGAGAGTGGTTGTCGAAAATGGAGCTAAAAAAGTTTGAAGCTTTTGGTCTTGTCTGCTTGATCTCACTGCTTCTGTTAAATCCATTATGGCTTGCCTCCTCCAACATGGAAGGTTATTACTGTTTTCTTATCTTCATAATTTAAAAAAAAAAAAAATTTGTTTGTTTATGTAATTACTTTTGCCTGCTTATCACTTTCATTGGTACATGAGAACAGATAATTCATCTGGCACTGTCGCTGTTCTTAAAAGGACTTTTTTCTTTCTTTCGCAGAATCTGATTCTTTTTGAAAGTTCAAATTTTGTAGAGAAATTTTGTTGCGTAGTCTGTGATTAGGCTTCTTCACATATCACAATGCCTTTTTATCTGATATAGACAGAAAATTTAGATTTCTGTCACTAGCAACACATTAAGAACTTGTTAAGGGTGCTAAATGCATTTGCAGATTCACCAGAAAATGGAGTTTGCTTGTATAAGCAGAGAGAAAAATGGTTGCTTTGCTTCTCGGAAGTCTAAATTCGTTAGCTTTCTGTGTTGTTAAACTCGCTTTTGTAATTAAAACCGTTTGTTTGTTTGGAAAGTTCTTCTTATTTGTGAAAGGCTTTAAGGCTTTTGGTGTGTATGATATAACAGGTGATGCACTGCACAGTTTGAGAGCTAATCTGATTGATCCGAACAATGTCTTGCAAAGCTGGGATCCTACACTTGTTAATCCGTGTACTTGGTTTCATGTAACGTGCAACAACGATAACAGTGTTATAAGAGTGTGAGTGTCTCCCTGCGTGTACTCGACTCCACCATTGTTCTTGGGTTTAGCTTTGTTTGTTTGTTTGCTTCCACCATTGTTCTTGGGTTTAATTTAATCTTGTTCGTTTGTTTGCTTCTTCAGCGATCTCGGGAATGCACACTTGTCTGGTCAATTGGTTCCCCAGCTTGGCCAGCTCAAGAACTTGCAGTACTTGTAAGTTTTTGCTTTAATATAAAAAATGGAAGTTAAGTCGATACTCGATTAGATAACCAACTCATAACTGGTTTATGCTCAGAGACTTGTAATTTATCGTACATGATAGCTGAAATGCCGTTTACGCAGAAATTTGTTTTGTTAGGAATTATTCAGTAGTCATTTGTCATTGTAGATTGTTAATATTCTTCTGAGGGTGTGATACTCTTAATTGCAGGGAACTTTATAGTAATAACATAACCGGACCAGTTCCAAGCGATCTTGGGAATCTGACGAACTTAGTGAGCTTGGATCTTTACTTGAACAGCTTCACTGGTCCAATTCCAGATTCTCTAGGAAAGCTCTTCAAGCTGCGCTTTCTGTAAGAACATCTTCTTAGTCTGCGCTTCTCATCATGCACCGGCTCAATGTCTTGCTTTATTTAAAATGATTAAAAAAAGGTTGTTTGATTGAATTATTGTATGGGAAGATGGTAATGTGGTATGAATTTTTGTTGCAAGGATAGTCGGCTCAACAATAACAGCCTCAGCGGACCAATTCCCATGTCATTGACTAATATCACCACCCTTCAAGTTCTGTGAGTATCACTAAATCAACTTCACTTTCTGCTCTTTTGAACTTCTCACTCTTAATAGGTCCCCTGATTTTTCCTTATCTCTTGCAAAAAATGCAGGGATCTATCGAACAACCAATTATCCGGATCTGTTCCTGATAATGGTTCCTTCTCGCTCTTCACTCCCATCAGGTTTGATGGAATCCATACTATTGAACATTATTTACTCTCGTAATGGGTTCCGCCAGGCTAAAGATTTCTCTACTTCTTTGTGTTCTGCATACTGGATCAAAGAGATCTTATAAGTTAGGATCAAGTACAAGAGGTTATACAATATAAAGTCTGAGTTCATCTTAACTAAATTTAATCAGTAGACATACTACATTGCCCAAAATTCTATAGTGCAAATGAAAATATTAGCGCTTTGACCTCACAAGTTGTGTTCTTCTGCGCAGTTTTGCTAACAACTTGGATCTATGCGGCCCAGTTACTAGCCGTCCTTGCCCTGGATCTCCCCCATTTTCTCCTCCTCCACCTTTTATCCCACCGCCCACAGTTCCTACTCAAGGTAATGAAATGAAGCAGACAGTAAAGTTTAGATTTTTATAATTCACTCATGCTTGGAAACATAGTGGATCGGATGTGTTGGTTTTTTTGCATATTTGTTATTGGAATTTGATTGGAAACATTCTATTGGTTGTTGACTATTTTCTTGTAAAATTTTCTTTAAGGAGGGTATAGTTCTACTGGAGCCATTGCGGGAGGAGTTGCTGCTGGTGCTGCGTTGCTATTTGCTGCCCCTGCTTTAGCTTTTGCTTGGTGGCGTAGGAGAAAACCTCAAGAATTCTTCTTTGATGTTCCTGGTTAGTCAATTAGTCTGCAATATCTTAGCTTTGTTTCATTGGAGATTTGGTTCAGTATGGAAATATTAATTTTTGCGGTTCTATGATGCAGCCGAAGAGGACCCTGAGGTTCACTTGGGGCAGCTTAAGCGGTTTTCTTTACGGGAACTTCAAGTAGCAACCGATAGTTTCAGCAACAAGAACATCTTAGGCCGAGGTGGGTTTGGAAAAGTCTACAAAGGCCGTCTCGCTGATGGAACACTTGTCGCAGTCAAACGGCTTAAAGAAGAGCGCACCCCAGGTGGCGAGCTCCAGTTTCAGACGGAAGTGGAGATGATAAGCATGGCCGTTCACAGAAATCTTCTCAGGCTACGTGGTTTCTGTATGACACCTACTGAGAGATTGCTTGTTTACCCATACATGGCTAACGGAAGCGTTGCTTCCTGTTTAAGAGGTAACCTCGGAATATTAACAGTTTGTGTCATTAAGTACAAAGATTTTGATAATATATTTTTCGTGGTGGTGGTTTGCGATAACTTTTATGTAGAAGTGCTGCTTTTGATCTTATCCATTTTCTTTTTCATTTTTCGGAAGAAAATGAGTGAACTGTCTTGATATGATTGCAGAACGTCCACCATCTCAGTTGCCTCTAGCCTGGCCAATAAGACAGCAAATCGCGCTAGGATCAGCGAGGGGTTTGTCTTATCTTCATGATCATTGCGATCCGAAAATCATTCACCGTGATGTGAAAGCTGCTAATATTTTGTTGGACGAGGAATTTGAGGCTGTGGTAGGCGATTTTGGTTTGGCTAGGCTTATGGATTATAAAGATACACATGTTACAACGGCTGTGCGTGGGACTATTGGACACATTGCTCCCGAGTATCTTTCAACCGGAAAATCTTCAGAGAAAACCGATGTTTTTGGCTACGGGATCATGCTTTTGGAACTGATCACAGGTCAGAGAGCATTTGATCTTGCAAGACTGGCGAATGACGATGACGTTATGCTTCTAGATTGGGTAAAACACAGATCTCTTAGCATATACTTGGGTACTTCTGTATCTACTCTAAAAGCTAATCTCTCTGTTCATTCTGTTCACTTGATCTTCTCAGGTGAAAGGGCTTTTGAAGGAGAAGAAACTGGAGATGCTTGTGGATCCTGATCTGCAGAGCAATTACACTGAAGCAGAAGTAGAACAGCTTATACAAGTGGCTCTTCTCTGCACACAGGGCTCACCTATGGAACGACCTAAGATGTCTGACGTTGTTCGAATGCTTGAAGGTGACGGTTTGGCTGAGAAATGGGACGAGTGGCAGAAAGTAGAAGTTCTCAGGCAAGAAGTGGAACTGTCTTCTCATCCCACCTCCGATTGGATCCTTGATTCTACAGAAAATCTTCATGCTGTTGAGTTGTCTGGTCCTAGATAAAGACATTGTAATTTGTCTGACAGAAACGAGAAAGAAAAGAGAAAGATTAAGAAAAATCAGTTCTCTGTATTCTTTTTATTTCTTTGGTGAAAAAAGAAAAAAGTAGTTTCAAATTTGTGTTCGCTGCATTTTTGTCCATACCAGCTGTTGGATCGCCTATGCATTGGCGGTTTGGCATTGCGTTTAGGGCGTCTGCGCTTGTATACAATCAAATGTCAATCGCAGACGCTGCAGTAGACATCAGCATTCCTAATTCATTTCTTGAGCAAACCAAGGCCTTTATTTGAACATATATCAATCACACCATGTTCTATACATTACACATATCATCCACTGAATAAAGAGGAAGAAAAGGCTGTTCAAGAAACGATTGGAGCTCTTTGTTCCACAAGATAAGGAACAGCAGAAATGAAACACACTGAAAAACACCAACCTTGCATTATAACATTTTGCAGATAAGAGTCAAGAATCATGGGCAGGTTTTGTATTGTCTGAGAATGAGCGAGAGCCAGGTGAGCGATCAGGGTTCTGCGATGTGAACAGATTAGGGTATGAGTAATAGGGATCATCTTCCATGGAAGGCAGTCTCATTTGCTGGTGGTCCTGGTCAGGGCTGAGTCTGTCAAATGATGAGGTCTCTGGTCTTTGCAGCTCTGTAAGATCTCCGAAGCTGCTGACCGAAGAATTCTGATGATCAAACTGCGGTTTTTCCATTGAATGGAGTCTCTCTGCTTGGTGGTTGTTCCGCTCATGGCTGAAAAGTGATGAAGTCTCTGTCATTTTGAAGTCTGTAAGATCTCCGTAGCTGCTGACCGAAGAATTCTGATGATCAAACTGTGGTTTTTCCATTGAAGGGAGTCTCTCTGCTTGGTGGTTGTTCCGCTCATGGCTGAAAAGTGATGAAGTCCCTGTCATTTGGAAGTCTGTAAGATCTCCGTAGCTGCTTACCGAAGAATTCTGATAATCAAATTGCGGTTTTTCCATTGTCTGTGGTGGGTTTGAATGAAAAGGGTTCTCAGTCGGACTTTCTGGAGACTGGTCAGGCGTCTTCTTGGTAAGCTCAGTGATTCTGAGTTGTGCAAGACTTGCAGCTGAACGAGCAGCTGCTGCTGCACGTTCCGCTGAGTCAGCAGCAGCTTGAGCAGCCGTTAGGACATCCTGCAAGTCTACATCTGATATTTTCCTTGGAGCATCCCTCGAAGCACCACTCTCTTTTGTAGAGAAGGGTCCTACTACACCAACGGATGGTGGAGAATAATTGTTCCGTTTCACGGAATCAGATTCTGTCACGTGCTGTGAAGAAACAATGGGTGAAGATTGTTGGCCCTCCACAACAGTGCTGCTTGCTTTTGCAGGATGTTCATCTCTCTTGGAGGCCGGTTTTTCGTCTCCCGCATTCTCTGACTCAAAGGGCAAGTCGGGAAAGGTATGTTCATAACTGGCAGATTTTGCTGCCCCCGGTGCATTTTCAGGGGTAGCACCTGCACCAGGAGTCGGCCGCAGCAAGACATTTGGAACCTCGGGAAAGTCCAATTTTTCATACTCAGAGTCAGAATCTGATTGCTCCTTTGGACGTGAAAAAGATAGCATTGTCAAACGTGACCTTTCATCTTGGTCCTCCTGTAATGGCAGCTTAGAGCCCCCACCAAATTGTTTTGGTCCATCCTGAAAAAAAAGAAGACAATTTAGGAAAAACAGAGAGACCGAGGCAAAAAGAAACTCAATACCGCAGAACACAGGGGTCCGAGAAGGGAAAAAACGAAAAAATTGCAGATTCTGTGCTTAATGCTACATACTAGGTTTGATGCAAACACAAACAAAGCACCTGACATGTTCTGACCAGACCCGTTTATATGTAGACAGGGAAGTTATAATAAGGAAATACGAGGAGAGAAGTACTGACAAGGAGATCTTCATGCGATTTAAAGAGATCAGTTTCTGTAGAAGCAGGGTCCCAATCAAGCTCATGTTCTTCTGCAATTTCCTTGAGAAGCTTCAGTTTAGTTTCTGGGGAAGGTGCACGCACAGACAGTAACTCCACCAACTGTAAAATTGATTTGGAAAAACATTAAAAAACATGAACCAATTTCTTGTTTCTACTAGACTGAACCATGCGATGAATGTTAGCGATTCAGTCTACAAGATAGATCAGTAATACCAATTAAAACTAGTTCTACAAGCACATGTCATTCTAAGGATTTACAGATGCTAAACTTAAGGACTCATACAGATTCGCACACCAGTCAGTGTTGAGTTTCTACATGCTAGTCTCATACAATTTTCTATATTTTCTTGAAACTCCGATTTACCTTACGATTGACACCAGAATCCGGCTTGAGCTCAGATGCAGCTGCAACGAACTCCTTTCCATACTTGGAAACAAATAGTATCTGAACCTGCTGCAGTTCCGTCAGGTCAGAGCACCTCGGCGCAGCAAAACAAACACTTGATATCGCTTCTTTTAGATCTAGAGGACACTCCCTACAAAATTTCAAAGACAAGGATCTAGAATACTCAGCAACAAGCCAACAATGATTAAACACATAAGACTCAGAAACAGAAAATGCAAGACTTTGAAGTTCAAAATTTCCTCAAGAACATCAAGGGGCAGACCAAGTGAAGAAAGATTTCAAGAAAGTTATAACCTTTGAGCCTCGATAATTGGAAGACGAACAGCTATGAGCTCACAGAAGAGCTCAAGGATCTCTTGAGCAGCCATCATCTTCTCTTCCCTTATAATATGCTCAACCTAAGAGAAAACTACGAGTTAAAGAAAATTCCCAGAAAAAATCCAACTAAACTAAAGCAAAAAATCATTACCCGAATTCGAGCAGTGGCTTCTTGACCAGTCTCGAGAAGCTTAGCGATTTCACGGCGCATTTGCTTAATCTGCGCTTCCCTTCGATTCCGGATTAGCTTAATCCGAGGGATCGTTAACTTGAGCAAGGTTTTGCTGTGTATATATCACACACACACACACAAAAAAAACCAACACAAGATAAGAGTCAGATACTGCAAAGAATCGGTAACACTAACTCATCGAATTACAATCAAATCCACAGAGAGTCTTCTTCATTTTTCCAGATTGATAATTGGCGAATCCAGAAAATACGAAAACCAACAGATGAAATCTAGAGAATACCATTTTGCAGCTTTGAAGCCCTTATTGAAGAACGAATCGAGCATCGACATGATCGATATCTGGTAACGAATTGATCACTAAAAATCGATCGCAAAGCGTCGGAACGAAGAAGATTACAAAGATCTTCTTGCTTCTCAACGAAGGATTTTTTTTCTTTGGTTAATATGTTTCGTGTTTTTTATTTGGCCTTTTCGAGGAAGCAAAACGGTGCGTTTTGAATACTGTTAAAGGATGCAAAAGCTTATCAAGTGAAGTTGGTTAGCAACTAAACCACGTCGGTGAAAATGGGCTTAGATATGGGCCTACTGGAGACCACATTTGCTAAAATCCAAGTAAGTAGATATTTTGTTGATGAGATGAGTTTTCACTTTTCACTACATAGTACTAGGCATGGGCGTTTGTAACCATACCCGATATCCGAACCCGAACCCATCCCAAAGTAACGGGTTCGGATCGGATATGGATCCTCTAAAATACCTTAATGGGACTCGATGCTTAGTATTTTGGATATCGGGTCAGGATTGGATATAACCCGAAATCCGAAGTAAACCCGAACAAATCCGAAGTAAAATCGAAGTTTTTTTTTATATACTTCGATTAACTCGATCGAGATAACATGTTTGTGTCGGTTGCGATTATTGAATTATGTTGAACTATTTCGGGTTTTGATCATATTATGGGTAAAAATACTTGAAAATACCCGAACTTTACCCGAAATATCCAAAAAATACCCGAACCCATAGTTATTTCGGTTACAAAATACCCGATGTAACTGGATCTGAAATGTTATTCGGGTAAGGGCGGATTCTAATCAGTTTACTAAACCCAAACCGAACCCGATAAGTCCCGAACCGAATCCGACCCGATGGTTTAAAATATCCGAACGGGGCCTCTGAGCCTAAACCCGAAAACCCGAAAAACCCGACCCGAACCCGAACAGGTACTCGAACGCCCAGACCTACTACATACAAATCAAAATTATTTTTTGAAGAACTTGTAAGCAACGTGTTCTCTCTCTTTTTATTTTTTTAATTATTTTTATTTTGGTGATATCTAAATTTTATTACCAAAAAGGAATGTGAGAAGTTGAATATAGGTTAAGAAAATGGACATAGCGAATTAGCGACTATAATAATTTTTGTTTTTTTTAATAAGTGTGTGACACTCTACTAAAACACTTAAATTGGTGAATTAAATTGTTGAAATCGACAGTGGCAAAACAATTGTGTTCTTAAATATTTTACTACTCATGTATATAGCTGAGAAACAAAATTATTGGTTGAGTTAGTATTTGGCTAGAACAAACCATTTGAGACACTCGAGAAAAATAATTGTTTATAATCTTTTATGATCACCGGTTATAATTGAATCAGCTCAGTATGTGTGTCCAAATTATGGTACAAACCAATCTCTAAACCAATGTAATAAACATCTGATGGTACAAATGAATATAGACTCTAAGGAAAAACAGATTGCACCAATTCACTTCTAAACATGTTTCCTTCAAACAATAAATCTTTACAGACTTGTTAATTTGATCATATTGTTATGCACTCAAAAGCCTTTTATTCGTCACTGACCTATTCTTAATTCACAAGTTCACACGTTGAACTGTTACAATGACACTCAACCCTAGATTGCTCTCTGCCTCTCTCTATGTTCTCAGCTTCTTTCAATTGAAACGGCCAACCCTAATCCTTGATTGCCCTTTCTCTTATATACTTAGGTGAAGATCTTGCTCGACAATATTCATTTCCTTAGTTAAATATCTCCAGCTCACTCTGTAGATATTCCTTCAACACCATATCATGATCTTCCCGATCCACTCGGATCATGCCACATCACCACAACTTCTATGTGTGTGTTTGCCTCATTTTGCCTACCTAATTTTTTATTTTTTTTTTAAATCTGGAGATAATCCCAGATCCATGGAGAGGCCCAGACTAATCTCCTTTTGGCCCAGCATCTTTTTCATACAAATCTAAGACTTGGCTTTAATAACATGGTTAGATGACCAACGAGAATCGAAACCGAGGGAAGCGGCCACATAGCCAGTCCAACACCACTCGACCAACACCTGCTGGTTTTTGCCAACCTAATGTTGCACACTCTTTCTCTGTTCAAGCTACATTCCTCTGGTGCTGTCAACAAATTCCAAAAAAGTTGGCTACATTTTTTTATTGTGCTTTAATTTACTTTAATTTACGCAATGAAAGAAGAGACAAACACACATGATTACAGAATGTGAGGTTTCAAACATAGCGTTGTATTGCTTTTAATATATTTTGAATTTTTTTCGTCGATAGTTTAGCTTGATTAGAGCATTCATCATATATATAATTATATAAAGATCGTTTTCTTAAAAATATTTGCTGACAATATACTAATTATCTATTGCGAAAACATAAATAAATATGTATTTTCAGGCATCGCAGATCTAATATTCGAATGTGATTTTTCTTTATAGAAATTATTTGCAAGATAGTGTATATGATACTATGTGGAGTTGTCTAAGTAAAGCATTATTGTAGTTGTGTTTTTTTTTTAATACGAGAAGATTAATTTTGACAAAAATGGGCATGCATTGCTGCATCCTGCATGCACCTCCAGTAACACTGTAAGAGACTAAAATAAGTCTTAAATCGATTTAACTAACAGTTTTTGATTAATTTGATTGAATTTTTTTTTTTTAAAGAATGATTAATTTGATTGAATTTAAAAAAAAAAAAAAAAAGAATGCAAACTTTTATATTGATTCAACCGAAAATCGGTATGAGAAATAAGAATATTAGCCCATTATTTAATGATCAAACTAAAAAAAAATCCTGAAATAATCTTGTAACTCAAACTCAGATTTATGTTAGTTTAAAACATTTATAGACCAAAGCATATACTAATCGTCGAATTTGTTAGAGCTAATTGAAAAAATATCTATCATTGATAGAAAGATGATTAGTTTAACCTGCTCTAATTTCTCTAAGTCCCCAAACTTCTTGGTTACCCAAACAAAACAAAAAAAAATGACAAAAATGCAACATTAATTAATCTTATTTTAGGGAAAAGGTCATTAAAAACAAGGGCAAGGTTCACGTTTGTGTGACAGGTTTTCCAATGATGTCTGAACACTTTTGGCTGCTTCTGTGCCCTTTCTCTCCCATTGTGAACCTTATGACTGCAATTATTAACTATTCCCTTCGTAACTCCTTTTTTGGTCCCACACCATATATATATACCTTATCTATACGTATAATTTCTCTCTCTCTCTCTCTATACATATATTTGATATATACCACTAACACCTACAATTAATGTATGCTATTCTTTTTTTTGGACAAACACACTTATATTACTATTAAAACGTGGTTACAATCCATATATAGAAAACGGGAACTTGTTGCTAAGGAATCCGTTTCTCGAATGTTCAAAGTTGATATATAATTGAAATTCAAAACATGCTAAGAATAAGATAAAAGGTTACAATTATAGATAAGGATGCTCTTTCAAAAGTGCTAGTTATTCTGCTATTAAAAGCGTGCGAACGAAATTTTTAGCTCGTAATCAAGACTAAACGTTTAAATACGTTATCTATAAAGGAGAAGATTGGTGGTATGGTTCTCTCCAAAACAGAGATGGTGATGAAAGCGATCTTTCAGGGAAGTTGGTGTCAAAGATCTTTCCATCAATATCTCCAAAAAGGAGGAGTTAAAATAGATTTTCAAAACAAATAAAGTGAAACAAAGGCGCACAACCCTATCTCTGGCCTTGTTGCTACATTTGAACAGTTCTTAGATTCAAAAATATTCAAATGAATTGAATGTAAATGATATAGTGAACATGTTCGTTGATGTAACTAAACGAATAAATGATTTTTTTTTTTTGTAGAAAAAATATCAAAAATCGACAAGAATCATGTGACCTTCATCAGGTGTACATCTTCTTTTCATTTATTATTATAACACAGACCAATTCTTCTCATCTTTTCACTAACTATATATATACACATATATCACTTGCATCACACAAACACACGTAGTACTCTCTTCTCCTAAAATCTTCTAGAAGATTCTCTTTGGAGTCTCTCTCTCAACCAGAAGGTTTCCTTTTTCGTTTCTTCTAGTTTAAAAAAAAAAACATGTCGAATTTTCTCCGCACGTTATTGTTTGTCCTCGTCGTAGTCTTCGCCGCGTGTTCTTTGGTCGCTAACTGCATTCGCACGCCGCCACTAAGTCCGTCACATCAATATCTCTCATCCTTTTCCATTTGTATTATTATATTTATTTTGTTCATATTTTAACAACTTAATTTTATGCCTTTTTTTGTAGAAATTACGGTCAATGGTGGAGGAAAGAAAAACGCCGAGATAGAACGAGCTCAAACGCACCATAAGGTAGGTCAAGTCTCGCACGGTGCACTACTCTCATTTAAAAAAAAAATAATAATATAGCATTTCTTAAAATACATGTATTCTCTAAAACATTTTTTACTGTACTATAAGACCAGATTTAATCTTCAAAGTTTGATTTGATAATTGCAACTAAAGGGTGGGAAAAAACCGCAACCGAAAAAACCGAAATCGATCGAACATAAATTTTAAACCATTTGAATTCATTATTTTATAATCCGAAAACTGAATTGAAATCTTTTTTTTTTGTGGGTAAGCAAACCAAACCGAATAAACCAAAACTCATTTAAAATGTATATGTGTATTAAAAATATATATACATATATAATCATGTTAAAACAACCATAATATAATAAATAATTATTTCCTTATATTTTTAAGTTGGTTTTAAACAAAACCGGACGGAAACCAAACGTTATAACAGATTGCCTATCCATTATTGCAATTAGGGGTGGGACGGATCGGATATCCAAAAATTTTGGGGATATCTGGATCCGTATCCGGATCCGGTGGATACAAGTTTTAATTATCCGGATCCGAATCCGAGTGCACTGATCCAACCCCCTCGGATATCCAGATTTTCAGAACGGATCTCGGATCGGATCGGATCTCGGAGGATCACGGATAATAGTTCCACCCCTAATTGCAACTGCATTTTTCAGATAAATATTTTGTCATCTTAATTGGATGTTTTTCTGAAAAGAAAAAAAAAACAATTGGGATGTCTTTTGAAATTTTGAATTGATTATTTTAATTATTTTGTGGTGAAAAAAGGAAATAGGGGAAAAAAGAGGGGTAGAAATGGAAATGTATCCGACAGGATCGAGTTTGCCGGACTGTTCATACGCGTGTGGCGCATGCTCGCCGTGTAAACGCGTGATGATTAGCTTTCAGTGCTCCGTTGCCGAATCATGCAGCGTCATCTACAGATGCACGTGCAGAGGAAGATACTATCACGTGCCATCTAGGGCTTGAATCTCCACCGTTTTTTTTTTACTTTCTTGTTTTTTTTTTTTGACGTCTGTGATTAAATATCAGTTTTGGCGGGTGGCGGCGAAACTTTCTACTATTTTGTACAATTTAATCTATGGGCCCACTTAAAGTCCGATCATTATTATTGGGCTTTTATAGGCCTTTTCGATGCGCGTTGAACGAGACGACCCAATCAGATGCTTGAAGTGAAATGTCAAAGCTTAAAAGTCAAATGTTTTGTTCCGCTATTTATTTTTTATTTTTGTTTTTAAACGAATCCAACTAGACTAAGCTTGATGTATCAGAACTCAATACTTAGTTTTAGGCTTTTAACCAATGCAATAAAAAAAATATATAGTCTTGGTTTTTAAAATTAGAACGAATTAGCTAGCCCTTTCCGAAATGTTTAGTTTTTAAATAAAAAAAATTTTGGTCGCTTATTCAATGCATTAGGTATGTTTATTTCGGAAATCAGAACGAGAACGAGTAATTCGGGTATTGAAAAACGTTATTCAAATGTTTCCGATAAAGGAACTGGACAGGAAATTTGGGTAATGGAACGAATCCGGAAAATTTGGGTAACTATCTATAGTTTGGGTAAGAGTCAACTTCGGGACGGATATCTCGGGTAATTTCGAGAAATTTTGAAAAATTTGGGATAATTGTTAGGTATTTTTATTAACTTTTAATTAATTCTAAAACGGATAATCCGGGTATTCCATCTCATTTACGTCCTCTTCTCGTACAATTTCCGTACCATTTTGAATAAAATAAATAGTTCCAAACGAGAAATTATTTGAACGGATTCGAGAATGGAACGTAAAATTTGGAATGAGTATGGATCGAGATGGAAACCTTCCCGAAATGGACTGGCCTACTAAAAGTTTTTGTTTGGCTCGTAAAGTTAGGAATTGTTCCAATACTTTTCTTTCGTCTGTAAACTCTACATTTCTGGTTTAGGCAACCGAGCCTTTTGTTTATTTTAATTATAATCATTGATAGAAGGAACAAAAAAGTTAAGACCGGGCCATGATATTTGACAAGAAAATGGTTCTTAACTCGTATAAAATAAAAACTTTAAATGTTTTTATATTGCCTTCTCATTTGAAAAGAAAAGTCGAATAAAAATCCCAAGAAGACATGGTCAATAGTCGAAGAAAAATGAATAAAAGGGTGCAACTTGCAGGATTGGTAAATTATAAATGACACATATTAATGGATAATGTACTTATGTAAATGACGTATAACCAACCAAATTGAATTTTTCATTTCACTATTTCCCCTGTGATTTTATTTTATTTTATTTTATATAAATAGCATATGAATTTGGAAAAATTCAAGATATATAGGCTAAAGTCAACATGAAACATCTCAATCTGGAATTTCTCGTTTTCACATTTCAGAATCCGAGTTGAAATAGTAGTGTATCCTACGCATACGTTTGATATTTTGAAATAGTAGTGAATCCGAGTTTTTTTTTTTTTTTTTTTTTTGGCATCAAAATTAAATGAATTTTTGTTTTTTGTTTTTGTTTAAATTTTTAAATGAAATTTGAGATAGTGTTAGAAGTATCTGCCTAAAATTGGAAGGCAGGAAACTAGATCGAACCTACCAATACGTTAGGCCTCGCAAACTAATTCTTGAGTGGAACAATCAAATCAGTTAATAATTAGGATTCAAGGGCGCTAGCTATATAGCGCGAAATAATTTTTTCTTAAAAATTGTTTTGAATTTAAGAAAAAAATAAATTTATAATAAATTTTATAATATGTCTAACTAATGATTATATATATATATAACTATCAACCCAGATTAACATGTCTATTTAATCCGTTTCGAATGAACTAAAATATTATTCGGGCTAACCCGCAAAAACTTATAATCTTGAAAATATAACTCTTACCGCTTAATGACTATGGTTTTTGTGGTCAGTCCACAAACTCTTACAAAAATCAATTTTCTCGTGTCTAACTCTATATAAAATTAGTAAAATATTTTTCAAACTTTTGTTTTGATAAATATATTCAAATAAAAAATAATAATCATAGCAAAAAATATTGCAAGATCTCAAACATATTTTCTTTTAATATGTATGGATTGATTATTATTTAATAATATCATGATAATTAAAAAACTAAATAGTAGATACCATCATTAATGGAAAACAAATACTTTACATATTCTCTTCAATCATTTTAAAAGACAATTATATTCTTTCATATTTCAATGATCTTTTATTATTTGTAATGGCATATTATGTAATAACTTACAAAACAAAGTTCATTTTCCTAAATGTCTTCTTAAATAATATTATAGAGATTTATTTTCCTTACTTTTGTTCGTATTAACAAACGTATATATTATTATACAGAGGTATATATTTGAATCGTTGATATAAATAACTTCACATTTATTATAGGGTTAATTTGTTCAATAACAAAAATGGATTTGAAAATTAAGAATACCATATGATTTTTTTTTTTGTTGGTTCAACATCAACCTTTTATTCAACCAAATTATATTACAACTCATGTTTACCAACCTCAACATATTGAGATATCCAATTTGGCACTAAAGAGCTTAGGAATATCATTTGTAAAAGAAAGAGCTTCTTTCGCCTCTTGATCCGCCAAACCATTGATTTCTCTCGGACTGAACACTATCTTATAATCCTCTAGAGCATACACTACAAGAAAACAAGTCTATTTTTGACGAAATTATCGACGGACTTAAAAACGTCGGATATTTCCGACGGATTTTTGACGATTTTTGGACGAATGAACATGCCGTCGGAAATCCGTCGGAAAATTATGACGGAACAGAACCCGTCGGTAATTCGTCAGACATTTCCGACGACAGAAATCCGTCGAACGTTTTCCTACAAATTTCCGACGAATTTTAGACGGAATTCATAGCCGTTTGAAATATTATAGCCGTTCACTAGCCATTTGAATATTTTTCGAATATCCGTCAAAATCCACACACACTTTTCCTATAAAAACGTCTCCACCCTCCCTCATTCATTCACTACAATTACCAAAGAAAAAAAAATCTCTTATCTAAAACCTTATAAAATGTCATCTTCAGATCCTTATAATTATTTTTGATCATGGATGGATAAACCTCATCCAATTCCGGAGCCAGGCCTAATTACGGAAGAGTACAAACAAGGTCTGCATCAATTCATGTCATTTGCGACTACGCAGACCAAAGCCAAAAAATATGGTGAAATCTACGGTCTTTGTACTAATTGTCAGAATCGTAGATTCATTGTGATAGACGAAGTATGGTCACACCTGTATTGTAATGGGTTTGTGTTGGGTTACAAAATCTGGTATTATCATGGAGAAAATGTTACAATGGTGGATTATGAGTGAACAATATATTGGGGATAGCTTAGAAGAACCTGCAACGGAAGTAGAAACTGTAGTCACACTACAAGAATAAACACATATTCCAACGATCACTATTATCGGAGAGTCGTCGAAATCGATCTAACATCCACGATTGTGGTAGTCCACCTCAAAATGACATTAGAGACATTAAAATCTAAACACCATCGAAAACATCAGATTAAAAAGTCTACCATAACGTTCCTAAAAGTCTATGACAACATGTCTACATAATATCAAAAAGTCTACCATCTCAATATAAACAAGTCGACCATCTCGTATTAAACAAGTCTAACATATCGTATGAAACAAGTCTACCATATCGTTATAAAAAAGTCTACCATAAAGGGTTAAACAAGTCTACCATCGTATACAACAAGTCTACCATAACATTTTTAACAAGCCATATCGTTTTAAACAACTTTGCCATTTCATTAAAAACAAGTCTGCCATTTCGTTTTAAACAAGTCTACCATTACGTTATAAACAAGTCTACCACAACATTTTAATACAAATCTAGTCTTACTACCGATACGAAAACAAATCTACCATAACATTTTTAATAAACCAGAAAACTAGAGAAGAAAAAGTCACACAACAACGTTCTGAAAACTTGCTACCATCTCATTTTAAAACACCCAATTTTCTGAAAAAACGGAAATGTGTTGAGTTTTAATTTTAGTCAGTCTCCAAGTAACTTCTCTAAGTTACGTTCATTAGAATAGAGACTTGCGTATCAGATCTTGTTCCCCGAAACCATCTTTGGTTTTAGATTGTGCATCTTTCGCTTTTGATTGTACATCTTTGGCTTTCGATTGTGCATCTTTGGCGGCAGATTGTACCGAATCTTCCTTCTCCTTGACCACAACTTCCTTCTCCTTAAACATATCTTTGGCCTCGAGAATCGACAACCTGGTTTCCAACCCACTTAGTCGGCCTCCAACATTGTTTTCCATTAGTTCCACTTTGTTTGCCAAAGACTGAAGGACGTTTATGATCTGTTGATTACTGTCCACACTAGTCTCCCCATACTTCTTTGATTCAGCAGCACCACTCCTCTTTTCCTTCTCCTTTTTTTTTTCTCCCTTATCGCTTTCCTCTTAAACTCTTCTAGCTGGATATCCATATCTTCTTCTTCCCGACCCTCCATAGCACTTTCCTCATCGATTTCCTTATCTTCCTTCTTCTTCTACTTCTTCTTCTTCACATCACTACCATCCCAATTTCTTTGTCCCTCTATTCTTCTTCTTCTCCACATGAATAACCTATGCAATTTCGTTCTTCCGCTTCTTCCCTTTATTCTTTGAAGACGTTTTTGGGACAAGTTTCTCAACAAAATTATCTTCACTTTCCTCAACAACCTGCTTCTTTCCTTTTTTTCTTCATCAAGGACTTCACAGCCGGCTCAATGTTGATTGTAGAAATCACAGGAGTAAAGGAGTTGGAATGCGAATTGGTATTTCGTTTTATTGAATCGAACTTAGTCGGTGTTTTACAAAAATATTTCGAGGTCGGTTATGAGGTCGAGATCGGATTTCGAGCTCTCACTTTCTCTCTCTAAAAATGTATTGCGGATTTGTTTCCTCTCCTTCAAAATGTAGTCGGGACCTCCTTATTTATAGACGTTTCTCGGTGGCTTTAGACTTTCCCCCGAATCCGGAAAAGTTCCGCAAATCCCGGATTAAAAGTTTTAGTCAATCTTCCCTTTCCGCAAATCAAGACCTACTTTCCGTAAAGTCGGATGTACTTTGCGGAAAGTAAAACGTACTTTCCGCGCATTCCGGAAGTGGGTTCTGACTATGACAGGTTGAGACCGATGAGCTCGGTATGTCGTAGTTCGGCGGTCGCATGTTGATCCTTCCTTTACCGATCTCGGACCGTCGTCGATCGGATTGAAACGGACCGATCTCGGTACCGAGACGAGGATTTGATCCTTACATTTACAATCGATTATGATGAGTTCGGTTTGATTTGAGCTCGGTTGTTATTGCGCGAACTTCCTTGCCGATCTTGAATCATCGTTGATCGGATCGTGTTTTGCCGATCTAGATTCAAGTTCGGCCGATCTGGATTCAAGTTCGGCGTTCCTTCAGATTCTTATCGGTTTATCGGTTATCAGTCTCTCGCGGACCTTTCTTTCAAGTTCGGAGTTCGGCGAATGTTTCGTGGGCTTTCCTTTCGGGTTCGAGCCGTCGTCGACCGGGATTAGTTGGGCCGGTCTCGGTTCATACCGGGCTAAACCGGGGAGTGCTAAACTCACCACCAACAATTAGTCCCCCCCTCAGTTCGGCGAACGAGTCTCTTGAGTTCGGCGGAGTTACGGAAGAATTTTTAGTCCGGTTGGAATTGAGATCGAGTCATTCCTTGATCCGAACTTCAGCGGTTCCCAAGTCGCAGATCTTCCGAGTTTGGCGATTCTCGAAAAGACGCGTCGGTCCAGTTTCCATAACCGTTGCGAGAATTAAGGAATCGCGACGGTTCGGTTCATTTAACCGTCGCGGAAATCGAGGAGGCGTCATAATTGCCTTTCCCCTCTATAAATATCCTTGAACCCTTCCCGATTATTCACTTCATTACCGCTCGTTATAAAAGGTACGCCCCTTTCTCTCTCTAGCGCTCTCCCTTCTCTCTAGTTTTTTTTTTTTTTTTTTTTTTTTTTTTGCATTTAAAGTTTTCCGATCTTACTTCGCCGCGGCTTTTCCGATCTGCTTCGAAGATCTTCAAACTTTCCGGTCTATCTTCGAGCTGTTCTTCACCAAATTTCTGTAACTTTGTCGTCTTTGATCGAGATGAGTTCGAGCAATTCTTCAGCTTCTGTCAACGATCGAACTGCTTCTCCACAAAATCCGGACGGCGATCTTAGATTGTTCGTTAGTACGTCGGATTCTTCTGGTGACGGTCTGAGTGGGGTCCGTCAGGAACTGATCAGGCGTAACTCGCGCCATACTCCTGCTGTGCCGAGTAGCTCCCGCGCTGCTGTCCAGATTCCGCATCTTATGGATCAAGATAGTCGTGAAACGGATGCTCAAGTCCGGCTCGAAGATGAGCAAGTTCGGCTTGCCGACCCCGAAAATAGATCAATCGGTGAAGTGGACGAACAGGTTCGGATCGACGCTGAAGCGACTGTGGTGATTGCCGACGCTGGGGAAGAAATAGTTTGTCCGGCACGAGAGGCTGCTCTGTTGGCAGTTCGCAAGATCGTTACGCCACCCACTGTCGGACCGACTCGATCAACGCTAGTTTCTGTTCGACAGACTTTGGAGCGATGCGAAGCTCCTGCCGATATAGTGTTTCGTATCCCGGACGAGGATCAGAGACCTTGGGACGCCCCTGATGATTTCGTCTGCGTGTACGAAGATTACTTCAGAAGTTGCGGACTCAAATTTCCTTTGCCCGAGCTTCTCTGTAGGTACTCGGCGCGGCGACGTGTCGCGATCTCGCAACTTCAGCCTGCCACGATTATCAATATCGTCGGGCTTCTAATCCTTGGAGAGGATTGCGGTATTCCGATTGATGCCGAAATATTCGAAAGATTGTTCCGTGTAAACATCGCGAAACAGAGACCTTGGTTCTTGTCGGCAACCGCGAAACCGGAGTATGACCTTGTCACGGGAAATAAGCCGAGCAAGGTTAACAGTTGGAATACCCGTTACTTCTATCTTCAGATCGACGATCTGTCTGTAGAACGGTCCGATGGAATCTACCGGACTCAATGGAGGACTCCCATCGGTAGAAGTCGGCATTTGCTTATTTATCTTTTGCCTTAGTTTCTTTTTGTTAATCACTTTCACTTTCACTCTGCTTTTTCCAGTTCGTCATACTCCGAGCATCATTACAACGATCCGCGGCTTTACTTCCGAACACGAGAAGAGACTGAGTGCGGCAGGGAAGGTTCGTTGGCCGGAGGCGTATCAGGAGAAGCTCGATTTGAAGGCTAAACGGATTCTTAGAGGTAAGTCTCGGTTAATCGATATTGTTTCATTCGATGTCGGTGTTTTTCTAATCCCGAACGACCTTTGCCACAGCTAACCCGCTTGGTGGGAAGAGGAAAACGAAAATGAAGATCGATGACATTCCCGACATCGATTACGACCTGGAGGATGAGAAGGACCTTGCCGGATTTTCTCCCGACCATCAAACCGAGCAGGTTGTCGCTGAGGAACGGATTGCCGAAGAGGGAATGGCCGAGAGGGAGCGGCCGGGTGGCGAGGAGGAACCTCCTGAAAGGGATGCGAATCCCAGAACTGATCTGGAGGCCGAAAGGCGGAAGAAGAAGAAGAGAAAAAGTGGTTCGTCAAAGAGGTCGGCTAGACAGGCGAAAGAAACGAGCTCCCCTCAGGCAGGCGATAATGTTCTGACGGTGCATACCGAGATTGATGGGGGAAGTCAGTCAGACCGGTCTGCCGTTTCGAAGAGACAGCGAACTGCCGGACCGTCGGCGCACTCCGTCAAGTTCGATTATGACAAGGACGAGCCCGTCATTAATGATGCGGGTGCGTGTGCCGATCTGTATCGGCAGTTGACGTTCGGCACCCAAAAGCTGCCGCCAACCGAAGACCTTTTCCAATCTGATGCGTACAAGAAATTGGCTCGAACTACTGCCGACGTAAGCGAACTCTTTCCTTTATTATTTGTTTTGTTTGTACTTTTTTTTTTATATCCCCTTGGCAGATGACGACCTTCTGTTATCTCCTTTTCAGATGGTGGCTCAGACGAACGAGCTTGTTGGAACTTACGACCGCGAGCTCGGTATCGCGCGTCGTGAGGCTATTGAGGTAGGCGATGTTGCCAAGGAATTGCAGAAGGAGCTGCTTGCTGAGCAGGCGAGATCGGAAGCCGGCGACGTGGCTTTTGCCGAACTCAAAATGGAGCTGCTCGTCGCAAGAAAGGCGTATGCCGAGGTTAAGGCAGACAGAGACGCGGTCGTCCAAGAGCTGAAGGACGAGGTTATTCGTCTGAAGGCGAGCCGCACAAGGGAGATCGAGCAGAGAAG
>PKMM01024151.1:310875-465907 GCA_002933915.1 Eutrema heterophyllum
AGTATTGCTTTTCCAGTCAATGTGTCTTGTGAGTCATGAGTGGTTTGGAGTCCAGTGAGAATGAGCTGTTTTCAATGACTATGCCCGGAGAAGAGTAACTGAGTGACATAGACTCTGGTATTGCGATCTGGATGTGTGCATGCTCTTCACCATTCTGTACTTGGCTTTGAGTGCCTTTTTTCTTGGATTGTATCCTATCCAGTTCAATAAAGACGTCTCTCATGGTAGGGCGATGTTCTGAGTTCAAGCTCAAACACCTTCTTGCAAGTTTGGCTACTGCTAGGACCTCCTCTTGATCACATTCCTCCTTGATGCGAGCATCGAGAACCTCATGAAGTCTGTCATTTCTCATGGCTTCAAGGAAGTAAGCTCCCAACATCCTGACTTCTTGTGGCCTCAGAAGGGAGACAGGTTTTCCTCCTGTTAAGAGCTCAATGAGCACAACCCCAAAGCTATAGACATCACTCTTTCCTGTGAAATGGCTTGACTGGAGGTACTCTGGGTCTACATATCCAACTGTTCCTTGCACCATTGTCGTTAAGTGAGTATCATCTATAGGAACAGATCTCGAAATCCCAAAATCTGATACTTTTGCACGGTGCTTTTCGTCCAACAAGATATTTGTTGACTTGACATCTCTGTGATAAATTGGGATAGACGCGGCTGAATGCAGGTAGGAGAGAGCATCTGCAACTTCGCAGGCGATGCAGAGACGGACTTCCCAAGTCATTGGGAAATCATCTGATGGGGTTTGAAGATGATCGAAAAGGCTTCTGTTGGGAATGAACTCATACACCAACATAGGCACCTCTGTCTCAAGACAACATCCCAATATCCTGACAACATTTCGGTGGTTAATCTGTGACAGAAGGATTATCTCATTGATGAATTCCTCAAGATTCTCTTCTTCTAATGCTTTGGACTTCTTGACAGCGACGATCATCCCATCTTCCAACATCCCCTTGTATACAGTACCTTGCCCACCTTGCCCTAGTATTCTGCTCGCGTTGAAACCGTCGGTGGCCTTCTCCAGGTCATTGGAGCTGAACAGTTTGGTTTTGTTGACACTGCCTTGAAGGATAGATGTTTGTTGTTCCAACAACAAACCTCCATTTCGTTTGAAAAACTTCCTCTTCTGCTTGTCTGCTTTACGCTTTTTATTAACCTTGCATTGCCACCACGTTCCAACGACTAAAAGCAACAATCCAGAACTTAGAGTTCCACCTGAAGAAGAATGGAACTCTTAGAGCATTTGTAAGTTGATCTATTGAGTTTCAATCTAGAAAACGATGTGACTATGCAGAAAACATTAATATATGAACTTGCCTAAAATGGCTGGCCATGTTTTCTCACATCTGAATGATCCAGGCACATTCACACACTTATTCTTTCCACACACCCCATATCGAGTTCTGCATTCATCAATGTCTATGGACAACACAAGAACAAAATTAAATAATTACCATAAGCATTTACAGAATTGTATACACAAGCTCTTTATCCAAACTGAGAAGGAAGTTTATATACACACCTTGACATCCACCAGGTAAATAGGGATTTCCTTGATAACCATATTTACAGCTGCACTGATACGTATACTGATCATCTGTGCGTATTACTCTCGTACTTATGTTGCATTGCCTACTCCTTGGAGAGGTGGTGGGAGGGGGGGCTTCAAGACGCCATTCCAGATCCATGGTGAGACTAACTCCATCTATAGGGTAAGTAGTCCAGCCCCCTTGTGTCAAGTAGGCCTTCTGACATCCGTTTTTACCGGGTTCCAGTTTCTCCACAGTTAAATCAAACACTTGAAGACCAGGCGGTATTTTGGTCTGGCAGCATTTATAACCGACACAGCTCTTGTCAGCATCTTTGTAATGCCGAGCCTGATTCCCACATCTCGCCTCACATCCAACAATTTGTGTGCCTGTGCCTTGCATCATCGCTTTGATGTTACATCCAACAGCTGTGAACAGATTATTGTCTGATATGAAGAATGGAGTGCCCGTTAGATTCAAAGGCCGCAAATTGTAGTTTTCTCCATAGGAACAGCCTGAACTTTTCAGTGGACTCTGAATCTGAAACCTGTTGCTCTCGGAATAACGAAGCTCATTGGGAAAGTCATCTTCAAGGGCAAACGAGTTAACTTCCCGTCCGATGCTTGGAAGGAAAGGAAAAGAGGGGTATGATGAGTGGTTGCACACAATCTCGAACCATTTGTTCTTGTAACAACCTTTGCCTATCCCAAAAGGGTAAGGAACACGAACACCCGCACGATAGCACTCGTCTCTGCAATTAGGTAGTGCTAAAGGGAAAGTAGAAAAACCAGCTATGTATCCACGGATTTGAAACAGTACAAGAAATGCAAGAAAGAAACGTTTCCGATCACAATACATTTTCTCTCCCTCTCTCTCTCTTTCAGGAATCAGAACCTCTTGTCAGGTTCATATACACCTCTCTCTCTCTCTCGCACAAATAATGATGAAAGAAACCATGGTGGTATTTTTTTTGTTATCCTTCTCATAGTCACATCAACGAAGACCTTGACCCGCGTGAATGCAGTGGGCTCCATAGAAGAACAACATAAACCACCCAAAAAAAAAACAGAATTATCTCTCTGAAAAGTTGAAGATTTTCATGATGAGAAAACTCTTCAAACGAAACGCAGAGATTAACTGTGATAGAAGCTGTTCATTCCAAATTTCCATCACCATGACACAGACGAAGACACTGGTCTGTTTTCGTTTTCATACAGGTCCGGCTGGTATTTTCTCAGCAAAAGTTATAAAGATATGAATCTAGATTTTTGACCTTTTTATATATATAAAAAAAAAATCGAGAACATGAAAACTGTTATGTGTACGTAGTTTTTTGCCCCAAAAATTAATGGGTCCTTGGACCATTGCATTATCTGTCCTGTCCTATCCTTTAAGATCGAGCCGACTAATTAATGTTACGACACGTCGGAAGTCATATTTTTCTTCTGTCTACTGGAAAATGGACAAAAGAATCCCACATCTTTGTAAGAGGGAGAGAATAAGTGCAGAAAGCATTTTAAAAACAGAAATTCTTTAAAATATCACTAAAATAAATTTTTGTTTCAAATATATCATCACTAGTATTAGCCAAATCGTAAACAAAGAGGAAGAGAAGACTCTATCCAACCAAGAGGCTTCTCTTCCTACGGGCCTGATCACTAAACAAGAAACAAAGCTGGCCCAACAGAAGCCCATTACACCTGCAACAGTCAAATGCAGAAACAACCTCAACGGCTAACTTTCCCAAAAGCAGATGATCAAATCGTACAGAGCCAGCTCACCCTCTGCAGCTAACGAACAAATTCACATCACTCTCGGATCATGAGCCATGCCAGCTCTACAATGACACATGTCCTCTTATCTAGAATCTTCTTCTCTTTGTATAAATAAACGACTGATGTAAGACAAAATCTATCAAAAAATGAATATTCAAAGTTAGCAACTTTCTTTGTTTTGCACAAGTTTGCTCCTTGATTTCTTCCTGCTCACAACTAGTTGTTTTATTCTAAAGCTACCAATAAATTGTTTTTTTCCACAAATACCGCAAACACTAAAAAAATGAATTTTAAGAGTTTATAATTTAAATATTTGGGTTTGGGTTCACTATTTTGGGTTTAAGATTTAGTTTTTAGGGTTTAGAGTTTATTTTTCGAGGGTTTAGATTTTAGTTTTGAGGGTTAAAAATTAAGTTTTAGTTTATGGTATTTGTGAAAAAAATCAATGTTTGTAGTAGTTTTGGAAAGAAAAAGCTAGTGATGATATGTTTGCAACGAAAACTTATTTTAATGGTATTTTTGAGAATTGTCCTTTTAAAAATCACTTACTCGATCTTTTTAAAAATGAAAATTGTCAATGTCGCAAACACACTAAAAATCCAACTAAGAAAAAATTCATCTCGCCTAATATGTAGCTCGTTTAGAGTACAAAAAAAAGTCTACAATTTCAATTGAGCTCATATCAACAATTACTAAACCCATAAACATACTCCATAAATGTAGGATTACTAGTTTTTTAATCTGTGCTGTGCGCAGAAGATTTTTTTTTTTTAAAATTAAAATTTTGATTTTAGTTAATAATTTAATATTAGTTGTCATATATATAAGTACGTATAAATTTGTTGCATGATTACGTCAAACGAAGACCTTGACCCATATGAATCTAGGCTATAAAATACATTCGCAGTGGGTTCCATAGAAACAGCATTAACCACACAAAAAGAGAGGATTGAAAGTAGTCTTATCTCTGAAATGTGGAAGATATTCATCATTAAGCTCTTGGAACAAAACGCAGAGTTTTACTGTGATTAAAAGTAGTCTTATCTCTCTGTGACGTGACAGTGAAACTATAAAAAGGTTTTTTTTTTTTTTTTTTTTTTGTATCAACAGATAGCAAATCTTCGAGTTATGGACCTTTTTATGTGGAAGGCTCAGGGAGATTATAAGGCCAATTAATGGTCCTTCAATTCCACAATGGGCCTAAAATTCGTCATCAATCTACATATCCAACCAGTTTGATTTTTAATTGCAGCAAACCAATATTCTAGTTTGGTTGAATTGTTTTTGTTATATATATTGAAATTTCCGAAACTGAAATTCTATGCATCTCTTCATAAGAAATCCAAATGAATCAAGATTCCAAAAAACTGTATATTGACCGTTCTAATTCTAAAGGAAAAAAAAAAAACATTACGTAAGGAAATAAAAAGAGAGAACCTTTTGTAACGAAAATGATATAGTATAAAAAAGTTTGCCCACGTTGTTATTATTAATTTAGGATTTGATGACATTGAGAGTCCATTTAATGCAAACCGTATAACATAAGCTACGGGACTTGATTCCATACTCCACCGATCTTATTCTATCATCTTGGCCGTCTATTTTCCATGAACACGTCGTCCATCTTTTGAAAGATGTACGGTTCACGTTTATTCTGGTTTTAGAACCGAGTCAGACGGAGTTAAGTTAAATCTTAACACGAAAGATTTTGTATTTTCCATTACAAGTGTCTGTCAATTTGGTAATTTTTAAATACTTTTTTCTTTGATCCTTTAAACGGATTTTCCATTTTTCAGTAAGAAACGAGGAAAACTAGAGAAAGTGAGAGAAAACTAAAAAAGAAGAAGAAGAAGAAGAAGAAGTTAGGGTTTTTGTTTTTGATGTATTATCCTGAGATTTGAGCAAAGAGAAGATGTTTTGCCTTGTAGCTAGTTCGCACAATCCTTCCTAAATTTACTCACTGCACAGGTCAAGCTCGACATTTCTTTTCTTGGTGGTAATGTTCTTTCATTTCTTAATCTTTGGGTTTTGTTTCGGCAAACACTTTCCTTTTTTGTTTTTTCTTTTTCTTTCTGAAGCTATTTTCTTTAGCGGTTGTGATATGGCGGAATCTTCATATCGAGCTAGGGCTTTGTTTTTTTTTGTTAATTACTATGGCCTGTGGGTTTTCAATTGAGGTTTTGGATTAGTTGATGAAAGGTTGCCGTAGAAAAGTTGCCATTTTTGGAATAAAAAGCATGGTTTTGGAGTTTTCTTGTCAGATTAATTCATCTACATTCGCATATATCTGAAGAACCTCTGGGTTACTGGTCTTTCCATTTTCTTGAGGATTCAAAGCTTCAAAACTTATATTAATTTGCTCTCATTGCAGCCTATTATTTTCGAGGTTCTGCAATCTCTGAAGCAATTTGGCATCTCAAAAGTTTTAGTAGTGGCTCATTATAGTGTTCAGTATGCCAGATTCTTCTTAGCCAATTAGAATAATTTGAAGGACCTATTGTTGCTGTTGTGATGGATAGAAACAGACCACAGCATCCGTTCCAGCAACACCCTGTGGAACCTGGATATGTGAATGACTCTGCCCCTCAAGCATTTACGCCCGATCATTCGGCAAATGCCCGGCCTCCCAATTTGAATGCTTCAGATGTCAAGCCGGGGCTTCATTACTCCATACAAACAGGAGAGGAATTTTCTCTCGAGTTTCTGCGGGATCGGGTGATTTCTCAAAGGTCTGCAAACCCAATTGCTGGTGATATGATGGGAAATGGGATGAGGGAGTATGAGAGAACAAACTTTCCGCTTCATGACTTTGGAAATAAACTTGGGCATATCCCGTCAGCACCAGAAGCTTCATTACTTCAAGATAGAAGTTTAGGAAATTTTCATGGATATGCATCTTCTTTAGCCTCAGGTAGTTTAACAGCAAAGGTTAAAGTCCTTTGTAGCTTTGGTGGGAAAATACTCCCACGTCCAGGTGATTCAAAGCTTAGATATGTTGGAGGTGAAACACACATTATTTCCATTAGAAAGGACATATCTTGGCAGGAGCTCAGGCAAAAAGTTTTTGAAATCTACTACCGGACTCATGTTGTGAAGTATCAACTTCCTGGTGAAGATCTTGACGCCTTGGTGTCTGTATCATGTGATGAAGATCTCCAGAATATGATGGAGGAGTATAATGAGATGGAAAATCGTGGGGGTTCTCAAAAGCTTAGAATGTTTCTTTTCTCTGTCAGGGATTTGGATGGTTCTCTTTTGGGGGTTAAGCAAAATGATGTTGACTCCGAGTTTCAGTATGTTGTAGCTGTAAATGATATGGACATTGGATCAAGAAGCAACTCAACTCTTAATGGACTGGACAGCTTTTCTGCAAACAATTTAGCTGAGCTGGATGTCAGAAACACCGAGGGAATCAATGGTGTTGGCCCTTCGCAATTAATGGGGGTTGATTTCCAACAATCCTCTATGCAGTATTCTGAGTCTGCGCCACAAAGCTCCTTGCTACAGTATTCCCAATCTATTCCACACAATGCTGCATTTCAGTTCCAGCAAGCTGTTCCGCCAAATTCTACTCTTCAGTATGCCCAGTCCATTCCGCCAAGTCCCACTCTTCAGTATCCACAATCTATTCTACCAAGCTCCACTCTTCAGTATCCACAATCGATTTCCTCCAGCTCCTATGGAATATACCCACAATATTATGAAGAAAGACAGCAGTTTCCTACGCATCATGAACACAGTTCTTCCAATTACTCTATTTCCATGCCTTTCCAAGGGCAGCCATACCCTCACCCTGGCATCACACAGCAAAACGCAGCAGTGCAGGCAGGAGAGCTAAACATAAAACATGAGATGAAAGTTCGTGAGAATATAGAGCCTGAAAATCGTCAAATTTTGGCAAAAGATCGCCAGAATCCTCCTCAAGCAGATAATATCGAGGTTAAGAATCACTGCGAAGTTCGGGATGCATCAGTTTCTGCAACTGTTCCTAGCCAGGATGCTGCACATATGTTGCCCCCACGACAGAACAATCCTGTGAAGCCTTCTACCTACCGTGATGCTGTTGTTCCTGAGCAGGTTCCTTTATCTGGTGAGGATGATCAGCTTTCAACATCAAGTGGTACCTGTGGTCTTGCTCATACTGACTCTGAGTCAAATTTAATCGATCTTGATTATCCGGAACCTTTACAGCCCACACGGAGGGTGTATCGTTCGGAGAGGATACCTCGTGAACAGTTAGAAATGCTAAACCGCCTGTCGAAGTCTGATGACTCCATAGGCTCTCAGTTCTTAATGTCTCATTCGCAAGCTAGCACTGGACAGCAAGATCCAGCAAAACAAGGAGAGGGTAAATCACATGAAGATATTGTTAATGAAACAGTCTCTGAAAAAGTTGGGTCATCGAATGAGCAAAAGATTTTAAACCCTGATGCTGCCAACAATAACAGAATGGTCAATGGTGGAGGTATAGAGACTGAAGCTCCTAATTTTAGCCATATAGACACAGCCATAAGTCATGTTATCCCTGAAGATGAAGCTTCTTCAGGTGTTCTTATTGACATCAATGATCGATTCCCTCAGGACTTCCTTTCTGAAATATTTGCAAAGGCACTTTCTGAGGACATGCCACCAGGTGTCAATGCATATCAGCATCATGGAGCCGGTGTTAGTTTGAACGTAGAGAATCATGATCCTAAAAATTGGTCTTATTTTCGAAAACTGGCCGAGGAACAGTTTAGCGAAAGAGACGTTGCTTATATTGACAGAACCCCTGGCTTTCCATCTGACATGGAAGATGGTGGAGTGATAACCAAATTGCATCACGTCGCTCCATTGACTAGAGATGGCATTTCAACAGCAAACCGTGGGGATCCGCAGCTGAATCTAGGTGAAGATTGCGACGATGTACAGATGAAGGTCACAGAGAGTGAGGAATTTGGTGCTATGGTTGAAAATATAAGGATGCCGGACTGTGAACATGAGGTATAAGTTTCTGGCAGATTTGATTCACGATTCCAAAATGATGAATGTACTAATAAGGATGAATATTTGTAGGATGAAAAGACAGAAACAAGAAATGCTGGGCTTCCTCCAGTTGGTCCGTCTCTGACAGATTATGATACAAGTGGTTTGCAGGTATGATGGTATAAAAAATCTTACACCTGATAGAACTTTTAAATTATTTTGCATTTGAAAAAAAAGGATCTGTGCCAGTGTTTTATGCAGTCAGACTTGTTAGAAGAATCAAACATCAAGTTTAAATCCGTGATCAGTGTGCTTACATTTAGTCTTCTTTTTTTCCTCTGTTGGTCATATTAATTTTTTTTTATCTGGTTCTAACCTTGGTCTGATTCTTCTGCTCTTAATTGTTTCTAGATTATTATGAATGACGATCTCGAGGAGCTAAAGGAGCTTGGTTCTGGCACGTTCGGTACAGTTTATCATGGGAAATGGAGAGGATCAGATGTTGCCATCAAGAGGATAAAGAAGAGTTGCTTTGCTGGTCGATCATCTGAACAAGAGAGATTAGTGAGTGTTTCTGCATTTTTCTATTAGAAATATGTTAAAATGATTACAGAGTGATAACACTTCTAACATTGCTTGTCATGGGATGCTTATGAATACCTTTTTTATTTGGTTTTCTAGACTGGTGAATTCTGGGGAGAGGCTGAAATTCTTTCAAAACTTCATCATCCAAATGTGGTTGCATTTTATGGTGTAGTAAAAGATGGACCTGGTGGAACATTGGCCACTGTAACAGAGTACATGGTTGATGGTTCTCTGAGACATGTTCTGCTCAGGAAAGATAGGTACAAATCTCTTTTATAATGTTTCTGCGTTTTCCTATCTGATGAACAGTTAAAGATTCTTTGCTTTTCATTCTTATATTTTCAGACACCTTGATCGCCGTAAGAGGCTAATCATTGCCATGGATGCTGCATTTGGAATGGAATATTTGCACGCCAAAAACATTGTTCACTTCGATTTGAAATGTGACAATTTACTTGTGAACCTCAAAGATCCTTCTCGTCCAATCTGCAAGGTAAATTTCAATCATCTGATGTCTTAGAACAAATCAGATTTTGTGCCTTACACTATCCACACCCATTTTGTTCTTCCTCAAGGTTGGTGATTTCGGTTTGTCGAAAATTAAAAGAAATACATTGGTATCTGGTGGTGTACGCGGAACCCTACCATGGATGGCACCAGAGCTTCTAAACGGTAGCAGCAGCAAAGTTTCAGAGAAGGTAAAAATAAAATGTTTCATAGTGAATATAATAAATAATGGAAACAAAAACCATACCGATTTATTGCTCTTTTCACCGCAGGTCGATGTCTTCTCTTTCGGTATAGTCTTGTGGGAGATTCTAACCGGAGAGGAACCATATGCTAATATGCACTATGGTGCTATAATAGGTGCGTATTTACCAACCCACGACCCTCAGTTTTTCTGCCCAATCTAGGTTTTGGTTCGGATTTTTTCGGATTATGAACTGATTACCATTCGGCTCGCTTTGATAAGATTATGGTTTTGGTTCGGTTTGAGCTTAAGTTTGAAGGATTTTTCAAAGAAATTGAGGTTCGAATCAGGTTATGTTCTTTTCGACTTTCGGTTGTGGTTTGTTCAGATATGGAAGAAATGGAACTTTATCTGTATATTTCGTTTAATCGGCTTTTTTGGTCACGACTGTCTTAACCGCTCATAAAATGTACTGCTAAGTGCAGGTGGGATAGTGAACAACACACTGAGGCCGACCATACCAAGTTTCTGTGACTCGGACTGGAGAATATTAATGGAGGAATGTTGGGCGCCTAATCCGACGGCACGGCCATCCTTCACGGAGATAGCTGGTCGGTTACGTGTGATGTCAACTGCAGTAACTTCGAACCAATCCAAACCACCAGCTCACAATAAGGCTTCAAAGTAAAACAAAGTGTCTTTCTTCTTTATAGGTTTTCTTTACTCTTTCAAAGCGTTTGGGGTCAGGAGGGAGATATTTGTTGACCCTTTTCTCCTTTCCCTTTTCTTTTACCAAAACTAAAACAAATTAAGTAATAAAATTGGTTTGAGGAGTTGTACCAACAGTCGAAATTGTTTAATCTCGTGCTACCCTTGTTCTTACTAATGTGGAAAAGAACTTGTGATTGATATGTAAGAATGTTTCTTACCAGAAGATTTTAGAATGTAAACAATCAAGATTCAAGGCTAAAAGTAACAACATTATTGAACATGGATTCTCACAGATTTGCTGATCAAAATGCAGTTACGAGAACAAAACTTGAAGATGATTTTAGCCATCAGTTTTCTTCTGCGGATTTTCTCCTTTTGCTCCGTTTCTTAAGCATCCCTTTATCCGCAAGTGTTTTACGTTTCTGTTTCCTCCGGTCTTTGACCTTGTCTTCGAATCCATCGTCTAGCATCTTCATCATTGCCACCCTTTTAGCTTTTGATACCTGCAGATTCAGATTTAGAAATTTGCGTAAGCCTCAGGCCTTTGCTTGGAGTTTGAATCAGTAAAAAGGCTTGACATATATCTCGCGGCTAATAACTGATCTTCTTACTTTGCTTATGTACGAAGATGAACTAAAACCTAATACTAGAACACCAAGGCGAAGCAGAGCTGTTGACTGGTATTGGATAAGAATGAGCGAGATACAAAAGAGGAGAACTTTAATGTATCACAAGGCGAATCTTACCTTTGTTACTTCTAAACTGTCAGTGATTTCTCTGTAGTTGTACAGTTCCATCTGTTTTCCAACTTCCGCTTCTATTTCATGGATAAGGTTCACATCGGTCTGCAAAAGGAAATGTAAGGTTAGGTTCTAAGCAGACCATGAACAAGAAACCTGAGAGTCCATGTTTTGTGTAATTCCATGATTTCCAGCTTTACCTCAGTGATAATGCTTACAGCCAGTCCTCCTCTACCAGCTCTAGCTGTACGCCCAACACGATGAACATAATCCCTTGGATATCTGATGTGAGCCAAGCGTAGAGTAAGAATATCAGTAAGCTTCAAAAGCACAGTGAACAGACGAAAAAGGAAATCTTCATTAGAAGGTACCTCGGAATGTCATAATTGATGACAAGGTCAACAGTAGGAATGTCCAATCCACGACTGGCAACATCAGTGGCAAGCAATATCGGTACTTTCCCAGACTTGAATTTACTGAGTGCAGAGAGACGCATAGACTGGGAATTCAGTGAATGCAAAGCTGCATTTTCCACTTCAAGCTCTTCAAGCATAAGACTTAACCTTTGACATGTTCTAAAACACGAAACAATGTTTAATCAGAAACTGCAAACGGAATCACCCGCTAATAGATGAACTCGTAAAGCTATGAATATGAGACCTGCAAGTGGAGACAAAAATCATGGCAGATCGAATCCCCTTATCTTCCATTTGCGACAAGATGTGCACGAGATAAAGTTCTTTTGCATCTTTATCTAAGAAAATGTACTGCTGCTTAAGAGTATCAACCGTCTTTAACCCTTCATAGGCTTCATAGAAATAAGCTTTGTTTGAAGAATGTTCGAGCAAAGTCTGTAAGTTACTAGTCATCGTAGCAGAGAACAACAATGTTTGTCTACTTTTGGGCAGACACTGAAAAATTGTCCGCAACTCGTCTTGGAAACCAACATCAAGAACTCTATCCGCTTCGTCCAGCACCAAGAACTAATTAAACAAACCACAAAAACACTAAGTAATGCAAAGAATCTAAACAAACAAATAGAAATAAAAAAGTAAGTAACTTTCATAGATCAAAATGTGATTGGAGCATGAAAAGTGCAAATTCTTTACCTTGGTTCTGGAGAAAACTGGAGGAATATCTGGATTGTTTTCAAGCAAAACCTTAATTCTCCCAGGAGTAGTGATGACGACATGAGGTCGTGAAACCAAGCTCCTCGTTTGCGTCAGCATGTCCATTCCTCCCACAATCACAGAGCAACGCAAATTCAAGCACGAACCCAACGCCTTGAACTGCTCGGCGAGCTGGAAGGCCAGCTCTCTGGTCGGCGTCACAACAAGCGCAAAGACTCCATACGGATCTTCAGCGAGGCGGTTAAGTATCGGCAGAGCAAACGCCGCCGTTTTACCACTACCGGTCTGAGCAAGACCTAAAACGTCCCGCCCGGCCAATATTTTGGGCACGCAGTGAGTCTGAACTGGAGTGGGTTTACGCATGCCAAGCTCCTTGCACGTCTCAACTGCCCACTCGGCTAATCCGAGCGCTTCGAAGTTCGCGGCGGATGTAGTGTCGGAACTAGGGTTAGGATTTGTGAATTTCTCAAACTGAGGAGCATTCTGGTCGGAATCAAGTTTCTGGGATTGAATTCGTTCTAGTGTATCAGGATTTTTGCGAGATTTAGCTATGATGGTGATTCCCCCTCCCTGCTCCGATATAGGTTCCTCCATTCTCTTCGGAACAGATGAAAAATATGAAGATTTTACTCAAATTTATCGACGGCAATAAACAAAAGTCGAAGAATACGTTAGCCTCCGTTCTCAGATTCTGCTCGACATATATATATACACGCGTAAACTAGGGGAGTTCAAATCCGGTTAAGTCGAACCTGAAAATTCAACCGGAATTTAATATTGGTCTATTCAAAATCGAAACCCAAGATTTGAGATTTTCCTATAGCATTTTAATGAGCTCATGGGCTTATTTTAATCTGATCTCATGGGCTTATTTTATTAAACAAACTGTCCAACACTGTTTTCTGTTTGTTGAAGTTTTTTTGGTTCTTGAAAGTTTTAGTCTTTCAGATATGCCAAACCCATTTTAAGATTGTGTCTTACCCTTTTGAAAGAACCAGTCTTTTGTTTGATTTCTATGGAGCTGTTAATCATTCACGTACAAAGAATTAAGAAAGAAAGAAAGAAAGAAAGGAAAAAAAAAGAAACAGCAGAAAGGAAATCTTGAGTTACAAACAAACGAATCCAAGCTAAATCCTTTAATCTTCATCAAATGTGTATGTATAGGCGCTGATCTCATAGGATAATGCAGCTTCCTGAATCCCTGATGAAACAAAGAACCATCAAAATCAATCATAGATTCAGATTTGTTTTCTATCAGAAAAACAAAATCGCTGCGGTTATGAACATTGATACCTCTTGGACTCTTCATAGTAACTCAGAGCTTGCTCGAACTTGAGCCAGAGTGGACATGATGCCTCAAGATCTACGTGGTCAGGACCTTTGAGATAAGCTTGGACAATGAACTGATTACTTCTCTCCCTGCGTACAGCGTAGTTTGAGCAAATATAAATGTACGACTCCATTGAATCAGATTAGTATGTTTTGACTAAGATATGTTTGCAAAATCAGGAGTTTTAAGTAGAGAGTTTGGAGTGGGAGGCTTACCGTCCTTCATATTCGGATAACCAAACCAAATAGGCTACCCCAAAGTACATAGAAACAAATGGTTTGGTTAGATCGTCTGCTGAATCGACTCTGTATGCTCGATATCCTAGCTCCCTTCATTCAGAAAACAGCCGCACTTAGATTCAATGTTTTATTAGACATATTATATTATAATGTGACTCTAGAGAAATGAAGTTTGGTCACAAACTTACGTGTTTAACCAGGCAGCAGTTGAGTAGTCCACTCCGAGTATTCCTACGTGTTTCCCAGTACCGTTCACAAACCGCATGCTCACAGTGTCACCAACAGCACAAACAAGAGGCTGCATCAGTGAAATGGAAAATATCTTTCAGAATTAGCATATGAATAACCCAAATATATATCCAATAAAAAAAGTTGCCTTGCCGTTGAAATATAGTAAAGCAGGTAATGGCTAACAGATATGCACACTTACAACTCTAATTCCTTTTGTGCTGAAGTACTTTGAAACAATTATTTCTGCAACAGCCTGGAAAGAAAAATTATAGCATTACTTTTTTAAGCAATATGATGAGAAGGGTGTTAGTAGTAGCTCTAGAACTATGTCTAGTTGCTCGGGTAATATATGTCATAACTGCTCAATTAAAAGACAGTACCTTCGTTTCCCCTCGCGAAAGGTAAGGCCTCTTTTCACCATCTTGTGAGAAACGAACCTTCCCCCTTTCTTCTTTGGATTTTGTCCACTCTTTACATACTTCAGAATGATTCCACATATCTTCCATATCTTCAGGGGAAGCTCTAGAGTCCCAGTATGTGAAATTGGTGTCTGTCCATCCAGAGGGTACATTCCAGTTCATATCAAAAACATAAAAGAGAATGATAGAGGTTCTCCAAATCTGAGTGCATGTGCAGTTAAAGCACTGGCACACTGCACCATGCTCGTAATATTTATGGAGATCATAAAAAGTTTGAAATAGATGCGCGTGTTATTTTTGTATGTTACAGAAAGATACAAAGAGGGAGAGATTACTTGAGCCTGGTGAAGAGGGATTAGTAGGATGGAAGCCTGAAGGGCCAGCATCGACATGTTTTCTGCAACAATAGTTACCAAAGAGACTGCAGTTTTAATACAGAAGCTTTGCTTTTCTCATCTTCTTGGTGCAACTAGTATGAACAAAATAACAGTATGAAAGCACACTGCAACACAAAACCTTTTCCTTGCAACCATGCATGAAATATGACAGCAGAAACTAGGTAGATAGAACAATAAAAGAACATAAACAACAACCTTGAAGGGAGAGCGTCTTTTACTGCAAGGTATCGTTTCCAATATGGTAATGTCGACTTGTGAGTCGCCTTTTTTGTCCCACCATTATATGCTCTGACAACAAACTCTTCACTTCTCTGGCTGCACATGGATATTTGTCAAAAAATTAAGTAGTTTCAGGAGAAATTTAGGCTTTTTGTCATTGAAATTGTAAAGCTAGCAATATGAATTGGGGACAATTTATCATACTTATTCTGATAGTCTGTCAACCATTTAAGGTAAGCTGCCCCAAAATATACATTTATAAAGGGCTTGTGAAGAAGATCAGGATTGTCATCCACATTATATTCCTGATAGCCTTGTCCTCTGCAATAAAGTTTGACCATAACCGGAACATAAGATTTTAAAAAATTTAAGATCTTGGAAAGGAGGGAAACTAGAAATGATTTGTACCCAGCCAACCACTCTGCTGTCTTTGCAAAAACTTGTAAAATTCCTAAGCCAGTTTCCTTGGTCTTTTTGTTGTACCGCATAATAAGAGGCTTACGGTCACTTTCAAGCTCAGCAATTGCGCATATCATTTCCTGCAGAGGACGAGGGAGATGCAAAACTTTGAGGTCAGAAAAGGAATAACTGGTTTCAAGAGAAGCGAAAAACCAAGCTCAAAAGAATTAGTTTATCAAAGAACTGCCCACTTTGAAAATATTTTCTGTGTCATGATTAAAAGACCAACGATGGAATATGAAACCCACAGTCATAGGTGACAATGAAGCATACCGGATCCAATATTGAATCAAAATGTCTTCGGACAGTAATATCAGCAACAGCCTGCAATAACAATGAATTGATCAATACATAGGTGAAAATCAAGAAAAGGCTTAAATAGAATCACAAAATCCTCATCATTCTTCGATTGGAATGTTTAAGGTCAAATGAAAAACATATGAAAATTTCTGCCAAACATACAAATTGGAATGTTTTAAGAATAGGATTACCTTCATCTCGGTCTGTGTCAGATAAGGCTGTCCATCAGGATCCCTTGAGAGGTGAACCTTCTGTCCTTTAGTCTCCCCAACATCTAACCATTCAGCTCTCACCGCAGGATCCATCCACATTGCTTCTAAATCTTCTGGGTCAACACAATCATTCCAGAACATGAAACTATTGGCCATTCTTGCATTGCTATACGACCTTTCCATTGGCATCTGTCAGGAAGAAAACGAGAATTGTCACAGAAGCGATTGGAGAATTTACAACCGCAACAAGATAATGGAAAGATAAGAGCTCACTCCACATATAAGATATGATGGAAGAAACAAAAGAAAAGCAAGAGCAAACAGAAGCTTATCAGAACACATCGGTTACAAAATACATGAGTAAATTTAAATCGAATTCTACAAGCAAAGACATCAAACACGAAGACGAACCAACCGATCCCAGAAACCTCATTCAGAAAATCAATCGGGAAACTCGGCAGTCGCATGTCAACATTGCTCAACAAACGCATGCTAGTAAACTTAAAAAAAAAAAAAAAAAAAACCTCGCGACCAAAAACCACGAGAAATTTCATGTGTATGGAAAGAGCTTCAATGAAATTCTACAAGCGGAAGAAACGGCGCAGATAGAGAGAGAGAGAGATAGAGAGACCTTGGCGAAGGTATAAGCGCGAAGGACGAGAACGTAGACAACATGAGCAGATAAACAAGGCTTCTGGGAGAATCCAGAGAGAAGAAGGCGAAGATTCAAATTAATATTTGGGAAATTCTAGAGATACAGAGAATAAGACGAAGAAGAAACCGACGGTTCGCCATTTTTGACGGGAGAGCCAGAACAGAAAATCAATCACACAGAGAGGAGTGTGAGACGAGCGAAATGCAGAACAGCCCAATGGGAATGCCACGTGGCAATTCGCAGCTGCTCCATTTTTAGAGGGAGAGCCGGCTCGACTTGTCATGTGTCAACCTGAAAATGGAAGTAAGGCTTTTTTTTACAACTAGGCCCATTTCAGTCTGACGTGGCGACGCTTAACCTCGCTTTATGGCTTCCCCAACCCCAACCGTCGCTAATACGTCTACGTTGTTCAAGTATGACCGCAGGCCCACCAATCATGGGCCTGACGCTGATAGTGACACGCGTCTTTTGTTGTTCCTCCGTGAAATCTCAACCCTTTAGTTCTCATCGCACCATTACTTACGATGGGGCGTGCCGCATCGGAACACACCCATCGTCTCGGCAGAGTCGTAAGCATATTTTACATGATGGACGGAAAACTTGTTCTTTCCCGCTCAACATAAATAAATATCTTTTCCACATTTTTAGCTTTCTTTAAGTTTTTGAATTTCTCATTCTCTCCCTAGCAGAAGAAATGAAACGCTCTTCCTCTTTCAGAGATTCCTCTAGTGGTAATCAATTCTTCTTCAATTGTTGTTTTAGAATGTGTTCGATTCGATTGATGATGCTTAAATGTGTGTAGATCGAGATTTTTTCATGTTGATTCTACTGAAATCGAAGTTATTGTTGTTGAGCTTTTTCGTTTTTTTGTGCAACTGGTTTATTATTTAGTTGATTTTGCATGAGAAGCAAAGATCGAGCTTATCGGTGCATGATTCTACTGAAATCGAAGTAATAACTAATAAGGTCATGTGACGACTATTTCGTTTTTAGTGCGTTTGATTTCTAATCGATTGATTGTGATTCGTAGGCTTAAATCGAGAATCTCCAATCTCGATTTTACCGAAACGATGAAATAGTTCTTGAGATTTTTTCGTTTTAGTGCAATTGGTTCATTATCGATTGGTTTTGTTTAAGAAGCAAAGATCGAGCTTACTAGTGTATGATTTCCAGCTTGAAATTCCTTAGATTGGTACCAAATCCGAGTAAACCTTTCATTTCTTATTTTTAATATCGTGTTTCTACTCTTTAAGATGATGAGCTTCAGTACACGAATGAGCTTCAGTACACGACACCATACGGGAGAGTAACTCTTGTCTTGGGGAAGTCTGGTTCTGGTAGCAGCGAGCTCTTGTTGGAACGCGAAAATGGAACGTGTTTGCTGAACCTTACGAGGATAGTGGAACCTTACGGTGGTTACAAAGGAGACAAATTCGACGATGGTATATTTGACGATGTGAGGAAAGTGTTTGTTGGAGAAGACACTCATGGCGTCGTTTATGTCAAGATTGTCTATGTGAAAGATGGAAAGGACGTTCAACGAGAACACGGAAGAAATACAGGAACACAAACAGAGGTTATAGAAATCAAGTCTTTCACTGTTAAGTTATCCATAATTTCTACTTCTTTGTATTGGCTGATCTGCTTTTAAAATTCTTTGTTTTTTGTTTTGCTCTGTGTTTCAGACTGAGTTTGAAGTGAACTACCCAGAAGAATACATAACATCAATTTGGGGAACATGTAGAGATGAAGAATACAGATATGAGAGTGAGCCCATTTGGGAAGAAGTCTCTCAGGTGCTTGTTTTCTCTGTTTTTAGTCTGATCTTTTTTTTCTTTGTTTTCTGTTTCTGCTTTGGTGTTTAGTACGATCATTTAATGGTTCTGTCTCTTTTTTTTTTTTTTTTTTTTTTTTAGTCTGGTTCTCTTGTTCCATGTGAAGATGATGATCGAGAAGCTAGTTCAGCGGTGTCGGAGCTTCAGTTCACGACATCGTACGAGAGAAAATCTGAAGTTTTTGGGAAGTCAGGTTCTGGTAGCAGTGAGTTCGTTTTGGAAGGCAAAAATGGAACGAAACTTGTTGGATTATGTGGAAGATCTGGTGACTTTCTTGACGCTATAGGAGCCCACTTTGTATTTGTTTCTTCTGTTTTTAAGCAATTAGAACCTCTTGGTGGATCCGATGGGGTTCCTTGGGATGATGGAGTTTATGACTGTGTGAAGAAAGTGCTTGTTGGAGAAGATGGTGGCTGTGTGAGCTCTGTTGAATTCGAGTATGGTAAGGGAGACCAATCGATAGTTCATTCTCACGGCAAAAAAACTCAAGAACGTAAAGAGGTATATATATTATTTCTTAACATCATTCTTTTTTTTTTTTAATCTCTCTATTTAATGCATCTCATTTTTGCAGTTTGTGCTTGACTATGAACATGGTGAGTACATGAAATCTGTGGTGGGAACTTACAATGAAGATGGTTTCATCTCATCTCTTACTTTCATCACATCAAAGGAAAGAGACTTGGAGGAATTTGGGAAAGCCGGTACAACCAAATTTGTCCTCATGACAAAAGGGTTTGACATGATTGTTGGCTTTCGGGGAAGGTCTTCTCTTCTTTGTGTCAATGCTCTTGGAGCAAATTTCGCGGTAGCTCTAGCTCCTCCAATCAAGAAGCTTGAAGCAAAAGGCGGGGATCATGGCCATGAATCGGATTGGGACGCTTGGGATGATGGGGTACATGATGGTGTGCATAAGGTAGTAGTACCATATGATGATACAATTGTGCATGCGGTGAAGTTTGTGTATGTCAATGGATTTGAAAACGAAAGGTACCAAACTGTTGACGGAGATGATCACGGGGACATAAAAACAATTCACAAGATGAAAGAGGTTTTTGCTCTACTCTCTTGTTTTTTTTTTGTTTTGAAGGGCTCTATTCTCTTGTTAAATACCAAACTAAAACGTTTTTCATCTATAATCTCTCTTTCTTTTCATTTTTTTTTTTTTTTGCAGGGCCTGCTTTGGTTTGGAAATGAATATATTACATCTGTGGAAGGACATTTCGGAATGAAGTTGCCACTCTTTGGACCCATGCGTTCAAAGCATATACGCAAAGATTGTTACATAACGATGCTAAAGTTCAAGACAAATCTTGCAACGCATGAAGTGTTGGGATTTGATTCGCCCGATGAGTACGAGTATGTTGGCGAACGGTTCTGTTTGGAGGAGAAAGGTCACAAGATCGTCGGATTTCATGGCATGTCTACAAGTTATTTGAAGAAACTTGGAGTTTATGTCAAACCTGCAAAACTCAAGTTTGAAATCGTTGTTGACAATAATATGAAATATAGTATATGGATTTCTCATTGAGTATTGGAGGATGAAACACCAATGTTGTTCTTTGTTTGATGATTTTCGAATTTATTTCATGAATGGTTTCTCTGTTTTATTTCAATCATCGAAAACAAATAACAAAAAACATATAACCCTTTTTTTTTAAACTCTAATGACATTTTTTAAATTAAATTTACGTACTAAAAAAAGAAAGGAATAAATCTGAAATATAATTAAAATCTCTTTCCTCATGATGCAGGGCATCTTCCCTGGTGTTATTTTAATTTCAGTTTTAATGTTCTTTTCATACTTCTAGACTAATCTAGATAATGATGGTTTTTTGGTTTCCCTTTATTTATTAATCTCCTAATTTGGATAGTCTCATAGTAGATTTGTATTTTTATTTTATTATAGACAATTATCCACATTAACATTAATATCACATGTGGTAACAAAAGATTACGACATATGTCGAAATATTAATTTTAAAGTAATGTTAACTTTCCATTCCATGTTTCCTAATAATTCTTTACAAATTTTGTGTTTTGTTTTTTATTAATACTAAATGCACAAATATATGATGCACATATCTAGTATAAATAAAAGATGTTTCCTTCTTCCCTCTCTTATTTCTCACGATTCCTCTCCTCTCTCTATCGTTTCACCTTCTTCGTCGAGAAATCTGAAACCCTAGGTTTCTCGTCGTTGTCGCCGTGTCTGTACCGTCACCGGCCGCCGAATCTCTACCGCCGCCGGTCTCCTAATCTTTCTTCGTCTCCGGCCACCGCGAATAGAATTCGTCTTCGGAGACTAGAGTCGCCGCCGGTGAATTCCTCTTCGATACATTCCGCGGTCCGATTTCTGTTACTTGGCGTCGTGTGGTACGCCTAATAACCTATCACCATCTTCCTTCTCCATCTCTGCGAGTTTCAGAAAACCTAGATCTTAGTGCTTTCCATCTCCATATCACGATTTTATATATAAAATCCTTAATTCCACTAATTACAGAAAGTTCTCTTCTTCTACATAATTCGGAGGGCTTGTGACAGGTTCGAGCTCTTGGCGGCCCATATTAACAACCCTAGCTGGCTATGGCGGCTGAGCAAGTGGTTAAGCGAGTCAACTACAAGAGCTCTTTGAAGAAGAAGGATCTAGGAACTCCTGGAATCCTCACAATAGTAAGAATATATGTTCTCTTGCGCTTATTTACTTTTTGAGGAATTGGTGAAAACTTGTAGAGCCGATGATGGTTTTCTAACTATTTGTTTTTTTTTTTTTTTTTTTGTAATGAACTTGTGAATAATTGCAGGGCAAATAATGATTTCTAATTTTGTTTTTCAAATGTTTCGTTCGAGTCTCTTGAATTAATATCTGCTTAACCGGATCTTTGAATTTTTTTTGCAGATGGAAGGAAAGCTGCTCTTTGACCCTAATGATTCGAAATCAGATTCAAAGCTTGAAGTGCAGACTCAGAACATCATAAGTATGTATTCTTTCTTGCTTACACCAGGGCATAATTATTAATAAGATTCATGACTAGTTTCTCAGAGTTCTTATTGGATAAGAGACGCTGTGTTGCCTATAGATTTCCCTATGATGATCGCTGCACAGTGATAATGCAATTTCATTTTTTAGCATTTCTTCAATTTCTCCATGATAAATTTCTCAGGTCATCAATATGCCAAAGAAAGATCAAGTAGGGTTCATTTGCTCAATCTGACCAACAAGCAGGTTTTTTGTTGGCCTTTGTGGTGAAAGCTAAAAAAAATACTGTTATGTGAAATTTTGAAGCTTATCCCGTGTATCACTGAAGTTTCCTCAATTTTGGATCATAGGGAAGGAGTCACATCTTTGAGTTTGAAAATTATCCAGACATTCAGGCTTGCCGTGAAGTTATCAGTAAGCTCCATGTGCCATGGTTTCCTTTTATTTAGTGGAAAGTACTCTCGGTTGTTTCTTTTGTAGTGTTACTGCAACCATTTTTCTATGAACAGGTAAGGCCCTTGCTAAATGGGAAGGGGAGCCTAAGGAGCAACTCAGTATTGCAGACTTGGAGCTACGCGTCAAGCTTCTTCGAGAAAATAGGTATGTAATGAGAACTTTCTTTCGGTTAATAGTTTCTGCTTTCATAGGTTCACCGACTTCTGTTTAATATGAGTAACATTCATGATATGAAGTGAGTTGCGGAGATTGCATAAGCAATTTGTGGAAAGTAAATTCCTGACAGAAGATGAATTCTGGGCGACAAGGAAGGTTGGCTCTTTTGTGGTTTCCTTCGTTTTTCATTTTTCTGTTCTTTTGAGTGTCCTCGTAGTTACCGACTTTATTCTGATCGCAGAAATTACTTGGTAAAGATTCCATCAGACAGTCTAAACAACAGGTCGGGCTCAAGAGCATGATGGTTTCTGGCATCAAACCATCTACGGATGGGCAGGTATGGTATAATATCTTTACCCCTTCTTGGAAGTCATCCTTACCAGTTAAGATGCTCATGTGCATGCCTTTGTAGGAAAGCATACTCCATTGTGTTTGACTGAAGTACATCCATTTGTTGTTGTATACATGTGACATTTCATCCGGTTAACTAATCACCATCTTCACTCTTTTTCTTTCAGACTAATAGAGTGACATTTAACTTAACCCCTGAGATAATTTTTCAGGTGAGCTCTTTGGTTCATTATGTTTGTCATTAATGTAAGTGCTATAAGTTTCTGAATCCAAGTCCAAGCTGGGTTGGGATAAGTTTATATGGTGAATGGGGTTGAAGTTATAATTGGTGATACATTGGGACGGAAATTTATTGATATGTGTTCAGGTTGCATCATGTGCTACCAATTAGAAACTACATGTGAGAATTAGAAACATTTATTACAGCCTTTCAGTTCACCTTCTATCTCGTGCTTGTTTAATCTGTATATATGTAGCAAGAATACTTAAATGTTGTTTCATTCATGGTACTGTCCTTTCCCCACTTTCAGATTTTTGCTGAGAAGCCGGCTGTTCGGCAAGCATTCATGAATTATGTTCCGAGTAAGGTAACAAAGACTATAACACTCTGAGATCTTTGTTAATAGGTTTAATCATCAAATACGACAAATCTTAACTGGCTTTGGTGGTTATTTTCCTACGCCAGATGACAGAAAAAGACTTCTGGACAAAATATTTTAGAGCAGAATATCTTTACAGCACCAAAAATACAGCAGTAGCTGCAGCAGAAGCTGCTGAGGACGAGGAACTTGCTGTCTTTCTGAAGCCTGATGAGATATTGGCTCGGGAAGCTCGTCAAAAGGTTATTTCTCTTCTACATTTAATTGTGAAGAAAACATTTGTGGTATATCCATCTGACTTGAATGTCATGTCTGTAGATTAGACGGGTAGATCCAACTGTTGACATGGAGGCTGACCAAGGAGATGACTACACTCATCTTATGGTAAGCCAACTACCACTGCATGAGATATATGAAAGGTTTGGATAATTTCCACCACATTGCGCATCAAGAGTTGTTTGAACAAAAATGTCAATGCTCAATTGACCGTGTACAGAGTCACCTCATCATTTTTTAGTGCTGGTGTTCACATATTGTCTCGCCCTAGTGGAAGTAGTATGGGAAGAACTAGGCTCTATAGATAATATTAATGGTGTTAAAGAATCAAACTCGTAACAATATGTGTCGAATGTTTTGTTTTCTAGAATGCACAGCGAACGTTCTCTGAATTGTTAGATTAAAAAATTTTGTTTCTTTCAAATGTAAATCCTGGACTAACTATATTTCAATTATGTGATCTATATATATATATATTTTTTTTTTTTGGAAAATGAATTACAATTTTTCTTATTCACTCTTTTATATTAGCGTGTGTGAGAAGGAGCTCAAAACTGATATCCAGAAACATGAATCTAAAAATTGACATTGTGCTCTTTGTATGGGGTTGAGAGGTTATTTACATTATACTATATCATATGACCTTTTGTTGTGCTTAATTTAAATTTCCCCGACCACGGGATCCAGCGTGATGGCATGATGGATGTTGTTGAACCACAGAATGATCAGTTTAGACGATCACTTGTGCTAGATCTTAATCGTCATGGTGCTGTTGTATTGGAAGGCAGAAGCATTGGTACACCTCTAAGCACCTCTTTCGATTCTTTCATGTTACGTTTTGTATAGCGGTAGATAGTTCACAAAGTGTAGACTTGTATTTTGGCCTTTTGAATTTAGTTCTTGGTGGTAAAATGTACAATGATGCTCACTTATTCTTTTGAAATTTAAAGCAGATGTTGAGTCAGATGATACGAGGATTGTTGCAGAGGCTCTCACACGGGTTAAACAAGGTTTGCTGTTTCATTCTGCTATGTTCTGCTTTTGCTTTTTTTTTTCTGTGCTGATCAATGGCCAATGCCACACTTTATATTTGTCTGACCTCGCTATCCATCTCTATTACCCCTGGTAGTAAGCAAAGCTGATTGTGAAACCACCAGAGACGCTAATCAGGAGAGATTGGAGAGAATGTCCCAGCAGGTAGCAGAAATCGAGGATCTTCAAGCACCACAAAACTTCCTGTTAGCACCGCTTTCTATCAAGGTTTGGCTTTCTGTCAATAAAAGGTTTTCACTGTTGATGATAGATGCTGCGTCAATCCTCTTACCCTTTCTTGTTGGGAATCAGGACCCTCGTGATTACTTTGAATCTCAACAAAGAAACGTCCTCAATGAACCCAGAAGAGCAGGGGCATTAAAGAGAAATGTCCATGACGCTTATGGGTTGCTAAAAGAATCCATTTTGGAGATTAGAATTACAGGATTAAGTGACCCGTTGATCAAACCTGAAGTTTCCTTCGAGGTGCTGTTCTACCCCATAGTAAAATGTGTGCTGACTAAAAGAAACCATGGCCTATTACTTCGTTGCCTAAGCTAAAATTGCTAATCCTATTCAGGTTTACAGTTCATTAACCCGAACTATCTCAATTGCCAAAAATATTATCGGGAAGAACCCGCGAGAGAGCCTTCTGGACAGATTACCAAAATCCACTAAAGATGAAGTCTTACATGTAAGTTCTAAATTTTTCAATGTCCTAAGTAACAAGAAGCCATATGGATTCTGTTGTCCCCTCAAATGCATCCTAAGGGTCCCTTTATTTTTTCTTTCATCTGCAGCACTGGACATCAATACAAGAATTACTGAGACATTTTTGGGCATCTTACCCAATAACAACCAGATATCTTTATACCAAGGTAAATTTTTTTCTGTTTCACAATCTCCCAATCCCAGAATTTGCTATATACATAGTTTCCTGCTCAGGAAAGATTCAAACTCACCTTACACCAAGAGCAAGTTCTTTATTCTAGGATGTTATATTTTATCATGCAGGTTGGTAAGCTGAAGGATGCAATGTCCAATACTTATACACATCTCGAGGTAAGCTATGAAATTTATCTGATATAATAAGCAACTAGGGGTTATCCGTTAGAACAGTAGTTGTTCCTAATCTCTACATACCAAAGCAACACAAACATGAGATTTGGGTAAATTAAATTGGCGCAGAATTGTAGTTGAAGCTTATTGCATATGGTGTAGTGTGTACATTTCGTGTACTGTTTCCTTGATATTAAACCACATTTGACTCAGGCAATGAAAGAGTCGGTGCAATCTGATCTCCGGCATCAGGTTTCTTTACTGGTTCGTCCAATGCAACAGGTTAGCTTCTTCCCGTACCTGAAAAAAAATGATTTTAGTGATATATCTCGGCTAAGTCTATATTCTCCACTCACATTTGATCTTATCCGGTTTCACCACCGAAACCTGCATTGTAATCCGATTTATGAATTGATCTTAACCTGTTTTCTTTGCCAGGCTCTTGACGCTGCATTCCAACTCTACGAAGCCGACTTGCAGAGAAGAACCGCTAAGAGCGCTGGAGGCGGCGGCAAAAGACCGAACGAGTGTGTTTAGATGACAAACAGAATCACTGCAAGATCTTTGTTTTGTTTCATCTTCACCGAATTGGTGTCTATTTATCGCCAATCACCAACTCTTAAGCAGATATTGTTTTTTTAATCTTTATCTTCATTTCTAATCTATCAGGAATATAAAAGAAAATAGATATCTGCCTATGTCTATATCCAATGTTCTAAATTGCGCTAGTCGGATGGTCGGGTTGGATTTAGCGCCGAACTCAATAATCGACATTTAGCGTCGAACTCAAAAATCGTCGATTAGGGAATTAGTTTTTGGACTTTTATTGATTTTTTAACATATTAATTCATAAATTTATAATTTTTTAATAATTTTTAATGACTTTTTGGACTTTTAATGATTTTTAATGATTTTCTAACAATAGTAAAACCAAATTAGAAATTTTCCAGATTTTTTTAGCAATAAATTTTTAAAAAAAAAAAAAAAAAACTAGACGGATGGGGTGGATCTAGCGACTAATCGGAGAGTAATCGAAACTAGGCGGGGATTTTTAGAACATTGTCTATATATCTGTCTTAGAAAAATACCACTAAATAATAATGAGTTTTTGGAAAATTAGTTCTCCTATATTATTTGAGAACTATTTTTAGAGAATAACTTTGACCTAACGTGTTATCTAGGGAAAATGGTCAAAAACAACTCTAATTAAATTTGGTGTGCCGAAAAAAACTGAACTAAAATACGGTGTCATTTACTATCCAAACTCAAAATAAATTTAAATTTTCTATCCGAACTACTAAAACTAACACGAATCCAACCTTGACCATAAAAACGTTAGTTAACCTTGACGGAGTGCTGATGTGGCAGACACGTCAATGACACGGTGGATTTGGGTACCAAAACGACGCCGTTTTCATTTGTCTAACTAAAAAAAAAAAAAAACGTCGTATTGAATCGATTTAGGGCTAGACCCTCAAAATAGATCAAGCGTCAAGCCAAAAAGATCAAGAGATGCAAATCTTTAGCTTTTGATTATTTTCTTAATGGAATCGTGGGAACATAATAATTATCCATGTCTGAGTGCATAAGAAATACTCGTAACTCGTGGTAGACAGATTTTTTTTTTTTTTTATTCGATGCTTTATTTATCACTTGTGAGTAATTGCAAATCAGAGACCATTTAAAAGTAATTGCAAATCAGAGAATTAAAATTACATGTGAGTAACCGAACTACTTGTGAAGCAATTTTCTGTGTGTTTAATTTGACTTTGAAAAATGGAATGCTGTTGTGTCTTCTTCTACCTCTGGATGCATCAAAACCATGTAGAATGGTTCCTTTGATTGTGAATCTCTTCGGTTTGAAGAAAAGAGTTTGAATCGATTGAATCGCCATAGATGATATGAGCAACGACGATTGAGTCCTCATCAGTTTCTTAGCTCATCGCTCCCTCGGATAATCTTCTGGAAAATGAACATAACAAAAAAAAAAAAATCAAAAGGGTTCGATTTTGAGGGTCTAACCCTAAATCGATTTTGAGGGTTTAATTTACCCCCAATTCAATATGACGTCGTTTTGTTTTTTGTTTTTTTTTTCCGAGTTTAGACAGATGAAAACGGCGTCGTTTTGGTGCACGGACCCACCGTGTCATTGACGTGTCAGCCACATCAGCACTCCGTCAAGGTTTACTAACGTTTTTATGGTCAAGGTTGGATTCGTGTTAGTTTTAGTAGTTCGGGTAGAAAATTTGAATTTATTTTGAGTTCAGGTAATAAATGGCACCGTATTTTAGTTCGGGTTTTTTTCGGCACACCGAATTTAGTTGGGGTTGTTTTTGACTATTTTCCCGTGTTATTTACCTCTTTGTCATGATACCAAAATGAATTTCAAAGAAATTTATAAATGAGTTTAAATTATTAGACTAATTATTATTATTACTATTAATTTGGTTATAGAATAAAATAGCTCTCATTAAATTAACTAGGTTTTGCAAACATGCTACGCGTAGTTATTATTTTTAATATTATTTTGATAAAAATCATATGCGAACAATTATATTTATTGAGATATTATCTTGTGTATAATGGTGATTGTAATAATATATTTTAAAAATATTGCAGTTTCAATCTCAATAATTATATATAGTTTGTGAGGTTTCAACGGTCTTGTTTTGAATCTATATATCTCTCATTTGAAAAACGTATTATGTGGTCGAACATTTATAAGGTATTATACCAAAGCCAACTAAAAGTGTAACAAAATAATCAAATGCTATTTAATAACTATAATATTGACACAAAGATAGAAGTTTATACAACACTTCTTTAAATCAAGAAAAAAAGTTTTTGTTTTTTATCATTTTCAATTTCATATTCGTTATATATGTTTTCTATGAAAAAACAAAAATTTAATAAAGTTAAAAGTTATTCTCTTTCCTGCTAATTTAACCAATACAAATTTCGGATTTAACCTATAAATTGAAGAAAAAAAAACTAATAAACACAAATCTTTCTTTCACATTCATGACAACTTTAATTTTGAAATTAAGACAATAGATGAATATGAAATGAATTTTGAAACTAATTAAAAATCACAAAAGATCAACGATTTTTTGTCATTTTTATCTTGAACAGGTAAAGACCGGAATTTTGTCTGGTAACATATTGGTTGTGGTAACTTTTAAATGATTTTTCAACTAGGATTCAATCCGCACTAGCTATATAGCGTGGAGAAATTTTTGTTTAAAAATTGTTTTGAAGTTTAAGAAAAATTGTTTTCATATGAATTTTAAAATATGTTTAACTAATAATTATAGATAGAACTGTCAACCCGGATTAACATTTCTACTTAACGCATTTTGCAAGAAACTAAAATATTATTCGGGCTAACCCGCAAAAATATATAATATTGAAAACATAACTCTAATATGCACCGCTTAATGACTATGATTTTTTTGGTGAGTCCACAAACTATGTAAGAAAATCTATTTTCTCATGTCTAACTTTTTATAAAATTAGTAAAATATTTTATAATAATTATAGTGAAAAATATTGCCAGATTTCAAATATATATTTTCTTTGAATATGTATGGATTGAATATTATTTAATAATATCATAATAATTATTAAACTAAATAGTAAATAAGCTCTTTAATGGGAAATAAATACTTTCTATATTCTCATCAATAGTTTTAAAATACAATTATATCATTTCCTATTTCAATTATATTTTCTTATTTGTAATTGCATTTCATGTAATACTTACAAAACAAAATTCATTTTCGAAAATATCTTCTTAAATAATATTATAGAGATGATTGTACCTTATATCTTCCAATCAGAGTGAATAAGTTTTTTTCATCATATTCATTTTCATTCTCGTTATATATGTTTTCTATTAAAACAACAAAAAAACAAAAAAAAACAAAATATATTATCCTTCCTTAGCTACTATAATCAATACAAAATTTCAATTTAATTTACAAATCGGAAAGCAATGTAATAAACACAACTCTTGCTCTCGTATCTATGAAAAAAATCAATTTTGAAACCAAAACAATATATGAATATGGAATGAACTTTGAAACAAATTTATAATAACAAAAAATCGACAAAGTAAATATACTTTTGTAAATTTTACCTTGAAGATATAGAAGCCGTAATTTTGTCTGGTGTCATATTGGTTGTGGTAACTTTTCAATGGTTCTTCGATGAGATCATAAACCTAAGCGATGATGATTTAATTCTCATTTTTAGGGACCATTGCAAATAATATTGAATTAACAAACATTATTTTATATATGAGAATATTGGTTTACAAATAGTCATTTTTCCTTCATTATAGTCAGTCTTTCTCAATTCATGGGTGAGTTCTTTTTCATGTCGTTCTTTTATTTTTTTTATTCCATTAGAGCATAGCTTTGATCAAGAAGACAATTAAGTAGGCAAAATCAATACAACTTACATTAAATTTCAGAAAAATGAATAACAAATAGAATAACTCAAAATAAAGAACTCCTACATTGATCTATGGCAATCCCAATCCGAATATGAAAATGTAATTTTTTCGATATTTTCTGCACTATCTATTCCATGCGATCGTGTGAAAAAATTTATAGACGTGTGGCAAAACTTTAGATGCTAATGTATATTATAATTATTGGTTATTTAAAATTCTATATGGAAAACCTTAGAATCAAATAAATTCAACTTTTATAAGTAACATATATATTGTTTTATAGATAATAAATCATTTTTGTAACAAAAATGGTGATAAAATTATTTCATCATAATAAACAAAGCGCCCTCTAAACGTGTACGTACACATGTAAAGAGATTTTACGATTATATTTATTCTTAGTTATTTATATAATTGAGATAACTATTTTAAATTAAGAAATTGTCCTAATTCTTAGATTTTACGATTATGTTTTTTTTGTTTGTTAATGGAAATTTTATACATAATTTTATTATTTTATATATTTTTAATCATATTAGAATTTGGAAACTTTTAAAATTTTGAATGTTGATGTAGACCAATAAAATTGATTGTTTAAAAGCTGACGTAGACACCCTTAAAGGCATATATCATCAACTTTTTAATTCTATTTATCATTTTATCATCAAACAATATCAAATTAACAATTTAATGTTCAATTAGATTTGAATTTTAAAAGTTTACGTAAACAATTATTAGTGGTTTTTAAAAATTCTATTGGAACATTTAATTATTGGTCGAAAACAAATTAATAAGCACAACTCTTGCTATGAGATTCATGACCAATTTAATTTGTAACCAAGACAATAAATGAATATGGAATAAATTTAATAGAATAGGAAATTAAGACATGATTTTCTTATTTTTTAAAACTCATTATTTTGAGTAATTTATATGGTTGTCGTTATTAGGATTGTTACGGTTGCTAAAAATATGGGATTTTTAGATTGGCAATATAATTAATGATATATATTGTGATTAATGGCAGCAAAATTGTAATATTGAAATTTTAGGAACCACAAATTAATTCATTTAGTATATTTATTTATGTGCAAATGTATTTAGTTTGTATAATAAGTCATGATGATTTAGGAATCTAGTTAATTAATGCTTCTTTCCTTTGATCGTTGGAAGCTTGTGGTAAAATTTTTAATTTTGAATTTGAATAGATAACCATTTCTGGTTTAGATTTTATGATAATATTTTTTAATAAATATTTATTAATATAAACGAATATTAACATAATTTGGACAATCTTACTAAGATTAATTAGATTTGTATTTCGAATTTAATTCTAAATTAACTGTGATTCCTAAAATATTAATCATTTTATATATGTAAATAAAAAATATTGAAATGAAGACTAAGATTAAAAATGAAGACAAAGATTAAAAAATGAAGACAAAAATTAAAAAACAATATCTGCTTAAGAGCTGGGGTTTATTTATCGCCAACCACCAACTCTTAAGCATATATTGTTTTTTTAATCTTTGTCTTCATTTCTAATCGATCAGGAATATAAAAGAAAATAGATATCTGCCTATGTCTATATCTATTCACCTTAACAATATATATGTCTTAGGAAAATACCACTAAATAATAATGAGTTGTGGAAAATTAGTTCTCCTATATTATTTGAGAACTATTTTTAGAGAATAACTTTGACCAAACGTGTTATTTACCTCTTTGTCATGATACCAAAATGAATTTCAAAGAAATTTATAAATGAGTTTAAATTATTAGACTAATTATAATCCATGTTATTACTATTAATTTGGTTATAGAATAAAATATCTCTTATTAAATTAACTATAAAATGATTTATTAATATAAAAAATCAATTAATAACACTTTTCATAATTGGCATACACGAAAATTATATATATTTTTCTAAATATATTTAATAGCCAATCAAATTGAATAAAACAAATTTTAAAATCCAATTATATCATATTAATTATTTTGAATCATTACTTTCCTCCTATCATCTTTGTTTGGTTTAATTTTTTTAAGAAATTGAATCATCACATTATTCATATAATAATAAAAAATTACATTTTTTTGCATATGCTATTTTTTTTTAAACGAACATAAATCAGTAAAATTGTTAAAAATCCCACATCGACAATAATGTGAGTGATGGTCCGTAAATCTATTATAAAAAAGACCCAGATAATAAACAACCGTAAGATTAGGAAGTCTAGCTAAATATGCATCTAAATTTAAAATTTTGTATTCGGGTTAACCTGGTGCTTTAATTGAAGTGTATAATTAAACAAATAAAGTACTATAAATAGTTTAGATTGATAATAAGTTAAAATATTTTAAATATTTTAATTTGACCAAAAAGTTAAAATATTTTAATTTTTATGGTTGATAAAAAAATTAAAATATTATAAACATTTTAAGTTGCGTAAAACGTTGAAGTATTATAAAAGTAAAATATTTCTATCATATATATCAATATATATATATATATATATATATTAAATGAGAAGTGATTTTTTGGCTTAAAGCTCTCTCATTCACCCTCAGGGTGGTTAATTATTCTGATGTCTCTCTGCAAAAAGTCGTTAATACCCTAATTGATTGTTCAAATTAAGTTGAACATGGTTTACATATATATATATATATATATATATATATATATTAAATGAGAAGTGATTTTTTGGCGTAAAGCTCTCTCGTTCACCCTCAGTGGTTAATTATTCTACTGTCCCTCTGCAAAAAGTCGTTAATACCCTAATTGATTGTTTAAATTAAGTTGAACATGGTTTACATTCAGAAAAAACGGCTAATGTCATACCAAAAAACCATGCGAATTTTGTAAACCGATTTAGTTTACTAATAATGGGTCGTGTAGTTTATTATTGGGTTTAAACGCGAAAAATTTATTTGGGGTTATAGCCCAATTGACATGCGGCCACCGTTTTACTTAAAAAAAAAAAAACCTAAAACCCGAGGTCGTATGACTACTATATATATCAATCTAAATGCCTTTATAGATCATTCATATTTTTGCAACTTATATACGTTTAGCATTCTTGGCATAGTTACGTTTTAGTTTTTACCTAGCATCATATTTTTAAATTGTTTTGTGTTTATATTCTCGCATTAGTTTTATGGTTTGTGTCTTTAGATTATCGTTAGTAATCTAACTCTGTTGTTTTGATCATCATTGCAGAAAGTTTACGAGGCTGCGTTTAAGTACTTTGGCTTTATAAGATCTGAAATAGGTGGTTCACATGGACTTGGTTTTTTCGTGGAGATCTGAAACAGGTGGTTCACATGGCCGTGATTTTAGTAGGTTGGTTTGATAATTATTGATTATTATTAAAACTTCAGTTAGTTCCTTTGTACAGTTTCGAGTGATTAACAATGTCTATGTTTATGAAGATTTAATTGGTCAAGTTGCTAACGTTGGCGAATTCCTTCATTCGGAAGGGTTTGCGTTTGATAAGACTATCAATCATGGAGGTGATAGTTTATACCAAACAATTAGGTTTGATTTAAGAAACACAAGGTACTTGTGCGTGTTGTTTTGTGTTGTCTTAATAATATCGGAGAAGTTGTGTTGATACATATAAATTGTTCCAAACTGTTTTTGTGTGTGTATGGGTTTTCAGAGGTGTGCTTCTAAGTTGTGAGCTGACCGGTGAGATGGCTTTTAGGTTTTATTGTGATTGGCTGGATAGTACTGGTGGTGATGTTGTTTGCGTTATTCGATGGGGTTTAATTGAATTATACGGAGGTATTCGTTAGTCATGTTCTACTCTAGCCAGTGCCGGTCCAATGTTTTTAGCTACCCTAAACGAGTCTAAAAAAACATGCCACTTTTATATATTTTATCCAAAGTCAAAATAGTAGTAATATAAAAAAAATCATACTAAAACTTCATAAAACAATCCAATTCGTTTGTAAAAATAGAAAAAAAACATTAAAAATAAAATTTTATTGTTGAAATATGACTCTCTTTACATTTTTGCCTGCAAAACCATTAACTAAACTCATATAGTCGAGTTTTTCAACCATAAATGTCTCAATTGATAGCAAAACCAACTCATTCAACATCTATTGTGACATGGTAGACTGCAAATAATTATTTATCAGCTTCAACTTCGAAAAACTTTTTTTAGCAGTGGCAACCGATACCGGAATTGTCAACAATATGTGAAGCAATTTCCGTGTTAGGATAACAATCCTCCATTTTTTCTAAAAAATCAAACATGATGTCCTCACATTATCTTCATTTGCCGATGTTAGTTTTTTTAAATCAAACAAAAACCCAAAATTTGCGTTTGAGAGTTTGAGAGTTTTTTTTTTCTAAAACATAATTTACTAAAAAAAAATAAAAAAAAAATATTTGTTATACAATAATCAATATATTTCTTAATAAAATGCTCATAAACAATGCTAATAAAGTCCTACAATATTACTATTATAAAAACCTATACATTTTTTTTACATTTAAGGTCTAATAAAAAAAAAAATCAAAAAATGCCCTTCCCGGACTGGATGCTCTAAGCGGTGGCTTGGGTAATTTATGCCAAAGGCCGGACCTGACTCTAGCTATGACTTTGGTACGTTTTTTCTTCGTGTATTGTTAATATTTGTCTTTGGGCTGTGTTTTAATATCAGGAAAAATCACAGTACGTGCAATCCATCCAACTCGGGTTGTGTTGAATCCCTAAGTCGCATAAGTAGATGATTTCAGAACCATGTACGATACTCTATTAATATTAAGTTTATGTCTGTTTTCGTATTGGTTACTATTTATTGCTTCTTCCGCAGAATCTCACGGAAACGTGCAAGACAAGATGTAGGTGGGGTTCGCGACCGAGTCTGAGGATATCTTTAGAACGTTTAGGTTGTGTTTTCAGGGTGTTAATTTTTTCTTGTTTTTCCCAGAATTATTTGTATTTTGGGTCGATTTTAACGGCCTTAAGAGGTTTGGCGTTATTGATTTATACATACTGATTCTTCGGTTTAATGAGGTTTTGGATTTATATTGGATTCCTTTCGATGTGTTTCTATATTATATTTTAATCTTTATTGGTGTTCCTTATTATTATGGAATGGGGTTTTTATATTATATTGGCCTCTCTAAGCTTTTCTTTTTTTTTCTTTTTTTTTTGAACAACCCTCTCTAAGCTTTTCTATATTACATTCCCTTTGCATAACTCGGTTCCTAGAAACAAAATAAACAAACGCACCACGTAAATAAGTATAATTATTACATTCCCTTTGCTCAACGACCGTATTCGTATATATAGTAAATAACACTGATCAGGTCACGTCGTGCTGTTATATATATATATATATACGAGGACCAAGCATGCAATTACTTCTCCATAACAATTGGCACCTTAATTGGTCCCTAATTAGTTTTTTTTTTATAAAAAATATACCCTCATTGATCATGTATGTTTTGGTTTAATTAAAAACATGTGATCGAAACTAAGCTTAGGAACATTGATCCTAGAGGTGGTTTGTACAATGGTATAAGATTGATTATTACTCAATTAGCAAAATATGTGATCGAGGCTAAGTTTATCAGTGGCGATAAAAGTCGGAAAGAGAGTTCTGATATCTATGATGCTTGTTTCACCGCCAGAAGCAAGGTTTCCCTTTAGAATGCGGCGTAGGCAGTTTCCTATTGCTATAACATTTGCTATGACTATAAATAAAAGTCAGGGCCAGACTCTACCGAGGCCGGTGTTTTCACATGGCCAGCTCTACATTGCCGTTTCTCGGGTTACGTCGAGGCAAGGTTTGAGGATTTTAATTACTGATCCAAAGGGGATACCACAACGAAAGATACTAAACGTTGTTTACAAAGATGTGTTTGAAAACATATATAAGAACTCGCGTTTTTCTTAATTTTTAAGAGTATGTGGAATACATACAATTATTTAGTGTTACCTTTTTTGGGTTTTAATGTTGAACGGTGTTAATTTGGTTCCGATTTTTCTATGATTTTCAGTTACTCATAATGTTCTCTTCAAATGTTTAAGTTTAACAAATGAAACCGAGCTCTTTAAGCATAAAAATTGAGAGTTCTTAATTGAAGATATCATGTCATTGGATTCTTTTCTGTGTACCTCTGTTTCAGTATAAAATACCTTATTGAAGAAAATATGACATTTATTATCTATCAAAGTAAAACAGGGAAAGGAAATAAGAGATAAGTAAAATCAATCCAATTTACGAATGATTGGAACCTCTTTAATATTGTAATCAAACATGGCCATAAGACTCATTCCAAGAGGTAACTCAGAGATTGGAGAAACTCGAATTTATACTGAAAAAACAATGGTTATGTGGTCTTTTGTTTCCGGTGATAAAAAAAAAGAATTGCGTTTTTAAAACTCTTCCGCCCGCGCAAGGCGCGGGCTAACCACCTAGTGTATTTTAACTTGATCAAAAATTTATATGCGGGATTTAGTAAGATTATCTGATTATAAATATTTTTAATTACAATTTTTGATTATAAAAATTATAATATTATAATAAGATCATAATTTCCTTTTGTGGATAATCTTTATCTAATTCTTTCCACGTTAACTTATTCATATTTATAAAATTTTGTTATTAACTTAATTATGTGGTATTAATGAAACCCACCATTATAGTAAACAAACTGATTTGATTTTATTAAACGAAAATATATTGCTATTTAATGATATTGTATGTAGTTATATAAAATGTTTGTTCTTCTAATAGTTAAATGTTTGTGTGCATATCTAAAGTTTTTAAATTTTAGTTCAAGCAATAATATAAAGTTTTTAAAATTTAGTTTGTATGGAAATGTAGTATGTTTGGAAGCAATAATAGCAAAGTCAAAAACAAAAAAGCCAATAAAAAAGATATCTTCTCGAACTAATGAGGTGATGACATGTGTACAAATTAATTAGTTGTCATTTAAAATAGTGGTTGGCAATAGAGATAGTATAAGAGAAAAATAAATTAATAAAACATGCAAATGCCAATTTTAATTGTGGTGCTGCCACGTAAGCAAAAAAACTTCCTCTTTAATATACTTTAGATATAAGTAGGTTGTAGTATATTATCGATTATCTACTATATAAAGATAGAAGGGGGCTCTCCAGCGTCGACACGTCAGCCCCCTTATTAATTCTACAAAAAAAAATTACTATATAAAAAGAGAAGGGGGCTCTCCAGCGTCGACACGTCAGCCCCCCTTATTAATTATACAAAAAAAATTATTTATTAAATTAATTAATTACACAAAATGAAAATAAATAAAAAAGGAAAATAAATGACTAAAAGCGTGTTTCGTGGCTTTCTCCGCGACGTAGCTGCCGGGAAACCCATCCGAATTGGCGGTGAGCACATAATCGCTGGTGAGCATCGGAGCGGCGCATCAGAGCGGAGCGGCGAGGACGGGAGCGATGAGCACAGAACCGGCGGTGAGCATCAGAACTGGATCTGAAAAAAAAAAGAGTTAGATCTGAAGAAGATGAGGAGGAGAAGAAGAGAAGGAAGGAGACGATGTGGAGAAGAAGAAGCGGAGGAAGGAGCGGCGAGGACGGGAGCGGTGAGCATAGAACTCACCGCGACACGTCGATTCAACCACTCTTCTTGCGTCGTCGAGTGCGGAGGAATGCCAGGGAGCGGAGGAGAAGATGTTGTTGACGGCGGCAAGATCTGAAAGTAAGAGGATTAGATCTGAAGAAGAAGAGGAGAAGAAGAGGAAGGAGAAGAGATAAGCAAATTGTTTAAGAGAAAAAAAAAGGAAAGAGAAGATTTGTGTTCGTTATATTTAATCTTATCAACGGTAGAGGATAAAATAAATTGTGATCCTCGTCTTAATGTAGTAACAAATGAGAAGTCAGTTTTTTTTAAACGGTTATTTGTATATTATTTGTAAGTGTTGGATTTTTTTGTATATTATTTGATGTTTATTTGTAAGAGTTTACAATTTAAGATTTAGAGTTTATGATTAAGGGTTAGAGGTATAAAGTTTAAGGTTTAGGGTTAAGGGTTTGTGTTTGGGATCTAGAATTTAGGATTTATAAAATGATTATATTTAAAAATATCTACTATATAATATTTAAAGAGAGAAATATCTACTATATAAAATTTGTTTTTGTTGAGAATTTTGTGAAAGATTCATTCATTGGTCAATCTTATGCTCTTGAAAACCAGAGAGATAGTAATCGTTGACCAAAACATTTGAGAAAAAACAAAGGAAGAGATCAAAGGTAAATCATCAAATATATACAATTTCAAAAAAAAAAACATGGGTTCAATGGACTATACTCACAACTAAAGAAATTGAAGACTATTCATAAGGAGGAATGTGAAGTACAAACTTTCAACATGGGTAGAAACAGCAATGAAAACACACTTTCAACTACTTTTTAATAATAATCAATCAAAATGATATTTCGTTTAATTGGGACTTGGGATCATTAGATTTACTGCGAGACAAAAATATTACGTAGTTGGAAATAAACCATTGGATCTAGCAGCCCGACTTAATTGAATATTATAAAATAAAGTTTCCAACAGCTGAACAAAGTCAAAGAAAAAAAAATATATCATGAAACAAAATAAGCAAATAAAAATACACAATTAAAAAAACATATAACTACAAAATAGTTTAAAATTAAAATACAACGCGCAGGTTCTCAACCTAGCGTTATATAATTTTCAAAAGAGAGAAAATTTTGAGTGTAGAAATAAAACAGACAATTATGGCATCAAGGCAATACTCGAACCAAAAGCAGTGGGGATGGAAAGTTGGTATCAAAGCCACTGTGCTAATTTGATACTACTGTTACTTTTGGCTTGTAGACTTTTGGCTTTAAAAACTTTTAACAGTTAAGCTGTAGCTGTTACTTAAAAAAATTGATAAAAGTCTGTTTGGTAATAAAAACTGTAGAAACTGACCGTTACTTTAAAAATTGCAGATAATTTTTTTTTGTAAAGAATATAGTTTACGCCGGATTTAAATTATTAAAAAATATTTATATTGACATAAGCAATCAATACAAAAATTTGTTGACAAAAAATACAAAAAAACTAGAAATAAATTAGGAACTAATAATAGTAATTATTAAAAAAGTTTTGTTCAAAGTGAAACTTGTTCAATAGAGAATCATTCAAAAATTTTATCATTTATGATATTTTTTAAAGATTTTTATAAAAAAAAAATGAAAAGAAAATTAAAGAAATAAATCTCAAAAGAAAACAGAAAAAAATAAAATAATTAATCAATTAAATTTAGTTAGTAATTATCTATATATAAATCTATAAAGTCTTTTAATGATTTTGGGGGAAGTAGAAAGAGGAAAAAAAACTAAATGTATTTACTTTTTTTAGTTTTTTGTGTGTAAAAACTCATCTCACCTAACTTTTAGATATCATGACAAAAAAGAAAAAATCTTACTTTTGAGACTTTAAAATTAATAAAATAGTAAAAATTTGTTTGGCATCAAAAAAAAAAAGACTTTAAACAATAAAAAAAGTCCTCCAAGTCTAACGCTAACGACCATTTACGAAAATAAATAGACAAGAGTGTGCAGTTGTAAATTGCATTTCTTTCAATTTGTTTTGACTCGACGAACATTTCGTGGAGTATTCACGTTTTGGCTCTACAGCTACACTCAAAAGCCATACAGCGGAAGAGTTAGTTAGGGTTTCTGGCGGCGAGATCTCTTTGTTTTCTGGTAGCTTAGCGATGGCCTTCTCTTCTCTTCTCAGATCCGCCGCCACTTCCGCCGCCCCTCCTCGTGGTGAACTTTATACGTCGCCGTCATACGATCATTTTCAGGTAGAAAAAGTCTATCGTTTTTCTTCTCCCTTGTTTGTGTTCGATTTGATATATTTAAGCTTACGTTTCGCTTTGTTCCGCTACGATTTCGTATTTCCGTGTATCGCCTTGGGTTTGTTCGTAGAGAGTAGGAGGTGATGTCTCGTCTTTAGCTCTGGTTTCAATTTCTCAGTGTAAAGTAAACTCGGTGGTTGTTGTTGTATCTTGATCTTCTCTACTCGCGTCCTGATATGTCGTTAAAATTGAATGCCTAGTCGTTTAGCCTGTGTTATCTGATGAGAATCTGACTGAATCGGTGCAGAATTAAGGTTTTATACGTTTCGAGGGTTTTTTTTTTTGGGTATAATTTCTGCGTTGTTCTTTCTGATTTTACCTTTTGTGTGGAGAAAATTTAGTGGGTTTATCTTTTGTCTCAAACGATCAGGTCACGTCAAGTCTTAGATTCAGTCACAACCTGACCTCGTCCACATTCTCTGGTGCTGCGGTTTCTACTGGGTCATCTTCACCTTTACAGTTCAGTGACAAACTCTGTAACACATATTAACTTACACAATGCTTGTTTTTTGGTTCTCAGAAGTGTTTAAATGTTCAAGTGTACAGGAAGTGCAATGCAAGAAGCGTTCAACCCATCAAGGCAACAGCTACAGAAGCACCTCCTGCTGTTCACAGTAAGAAAACAAAATTCATTGAAATTCTTAGCTGTATAGGAGGCTGCATTCAACTGCTGAATTTGATTTGATTTGATTGACTTGTATAGCGTCAAGGAGCAGTGGAAAGACAAAGGTTGGGATCAATGGTATGTTCTTTTTATCCATTGTTAAATTCATTTTAAGACCCTCACATCATCCGATAGTATATGCCTTCATTCCTTCTGATATACTTCTAGTCCCCTACCTTTTTCATTTCTTACCGATGCTTGAGTCTTTACTATGTGCGGGACAGGTTTTGGTCGGATTGGAAGGTTAGTCCTTCGTATCGCAACTTTCAGAGATGATATTGAGGTTGTAGCAGTCAACGACCCATTCATAGACGCCAAGTACATGGTAAGGATGATTACTGTCTTATCTAGCAGTAGATGCAACTTACAATGCCGTTTTGCTCTTACCAGTTTTTAATGTAATTTTTAGCCAGGAAATTTCCATAGCTGTTGCTATCTCATCCCATTTAGTGTTGCTTACTCTTGGTAACTTTTTCATTTGCCTGAAGGCCCTGAACCCAGTATAGCTTAAGGAAATCATTTTATAATGGGATACTTGTATATCAAACTTACTGCAAATCTTCTCTCCCCTCTTTTGCAGGCTTACATGTTCAAGTATGATTCTACTCATGGAAATTACAAAGGAACCATCAATGTAATTGATGATTCCACTTTGGAGATCAATGGAAAAGAGGTCAAAGTTGTCAGCAAGAGGTAATGTCTCCAAATGCTATATATATCTGTCTAGGCATGGTTGGATTATGAATTAATTGTTATATTTATTCTATGGATAAGCTAATAAGCTTACTCTATTTAGAGCCTGACATCTTATTGCTTCTTCCTCAGAGACCCAGCTGAAATCCCGTGGGCTGATCTTGGAGCTGAGTATGTTGTCGAGTCTTCGGGAGTATTCACCACCCTTGCAAAAGCTTCCTCACATTTGAAGGTGTGCATTTTCATCTGAATACACTTGTTGATCTACTTGTGTCACTGATGCTAACATTTAATACCAGGCCTTATATTAATTCAAACATTCCTCTGCTAAAATGGCCTATGGTTTGCTTGACCTTTTATTGTCTGTGCAGGGTGGCGCCAAGAAAGTCATCATTTCTGCACCTTCAGCAGACGCACCCATGTTTGTTGTTGGAGTAAATGAGAGTACATACAAATCAAACATGGATATAGTCTCCAATGCAAGCTGTACCACCAATTGTCTTGCACCTCTTGCCAAGGTTTGCAACATTGCATATTGTTTTTGTCTTGTGTATAACTCGTTGTGAAAGGCTTCATTATGGTCAAATAATTTATCTATGGCCTCTAACTTGTATCTTTCAGGTGGTGCATGAGGAATTTGGAATTCTTGAAGGCTTGATGACAACAGTCCATGCGACCACAGGTCTTCCATTCTTGGTCCTCTTGTTATAAGTCACTGTATATCATTAACCTGAGAAGACTAAATTATGTGTTTTGTTCATATCTTCTTTCCATATTCAGCAACTCAAAAAACTGTGGATGGCCCATCAATGAAGGACTGGAGAGGAGGCCGTGGCGCCAGTCAAAACATTATTCCTAGCTCAACCGGCGCTGCAAAGGTACACAATATCATATGGTTATATATACACATCCAATCTGTAATCATATTCATAAATTTTTTTCTTGCTCTCGTCTCAACAGGCTGTTGGTAAGGTTCTTCCAGAACTCAATGGAAAACTAACGGGAATGGCTTTCCGTGTCCCAACACCAAATGTTTCTGTTGTGGATTTAACTTGTCGACTTGAGAAGGGTGCATCTTACGAAGACGTAAAGGCAGCCATAAAGTATTACACTCCCAAAGCAATCTGTTCAACTAATTTCCCTTACCATTATCATTACCTGAACTTAACATGGAACTGTAGTAACCTCTCACGTTTTGATGTAAATCTCTTAATAGGTTTGCTTCAGAAGGACCACTTAGGGGCATTCTTGGGTATACAGAAGAAGATGTCGTCTCCAACGATTTTGTCGGAGATTCAAGGTATCCCACACTTAAAATCTTGTAACGGATCATGGAATTCAGAATCTAGTTTTTGGTTCTCAAATGTGGTGATCATTGTCAAAATTTTCAGGTCGAGTATCTTTGATGCCAATGCTGGGATTGGATTAAGCAAGTCCTTCATGAAACTTGTCTCCTGGTATGACAACGAATGGGGTTACAGGTAAACAGTTAGTCTCTCTCATTACTTTACCATCAATCTGCCATTTGCCAATACGCAAAGACTAAAATATTTGCGGTTTCGTAATGTTACAGCAACCGAGTCCTTGACCTGATAGAGCACATGGCGTTAGTTACAGCCAGCCGCTAAACCCTGCCGGTTTCTTGTGGAAGCCAAAGACTTTCTCCTTGTTCGGCTCAGTAGGTACCTACCTTCTTCTTTTATTTTGTAACTTGTGGTGATGAACCTTCCGGTTTGGCTCTGAGTTTCATGGAATCACGACTTGGTTTTATAAACCGTACGATCTAATAATAAGGGGAAGATTTTTTTGTTGTACTAAGAAAAATTGTTTGCGGGTATCTCATTTCCGAGTTCGAACTCCCGTTGAGAGAACGATGTACCTTTTTTATATAGCTAAATTCAAAGATTGGTCTCTCTATGTTTGGAATTTTCCGGTTATATGTTTTTTTGGTTAGCTTCAATAACTCATCTCTATGTTAAAAAGTTAATTGTGGAGTTGAGATGAGATGAATAATCGAAATTCTGTGACAGTCAACCATCCATGAGTACACTAAGCTGTGGCTTTGAGATTATGACGATAATTAGCCAAGTGTTTTTTTTTAGCTTTTACGATAATTAGGTAAGCGAGTTTAATAATTTAATAACTTTGTACCGGATGATGATGATGAAAGAGTGACATCACATCCACTTTAAGGCAAACTTATCTGATAATAATTTATATATGAAGAGAAAAACACCTTTAGAGATTTATGGGATTTTGTAAATAACACGATGTTACATAAAAACCCACTCAAAGAAAACGTTGGCATAAAGAGGAAAAGTTCGAGTTAACAAAGGTATAAGGGACAAAAGTTTTTTGCAATCGTGGGAAACCACTTTGATCTCAACAAATGTGCACAAATTAATTAATCATTTATTCTTTATCATAATCCAATTTTTTTTATAAACAAATAAAGTTGTTTATTTATTTTACGTGGCCGTTTAAAAAACCTTTTGATTTTTTCTTTTAGATGAAAATGTAAAAGAATTGGGACTCTTTCTTGTTGTTTGGTTCGGTTTTTTGGACCACTCCTGCATCACCAATGACCACCTACTTCGTCAACTCAACAACATATGAGTAACTCTCTTAAACTATTTTCACTATATATATATTTCTTTCTTATTTTTGGTATAAATTTCCCATTATGTGCACATTTTAAAAACAAAAGACAAAAACGTATTTCGTGCACCTATTACTATCTTGAATAAGGGATAGCACTATATATGCTCTCTAACAAATCTCAAATGAAAAAATATCATACAGCTAATATATGTATACCAATTCCTCATTATGGCAATAAGCGGTAACTTTTTAACAATTCAACCCAAACTTTATCTCTTATATATTATTTACATTGATATTTATCTTAATTTAGGAAATTTAAATTACTTCTACAGCTATATAAGTCGAGTAGGTTTGTAAATAATACTAAAGAGTATCGATTGACTACGGGGGAATATAACTGCTTTTATATATTAAGAAGAGAAAATAATATTTTTATTTTTTTTTATTTTTGTAAAACTAACTTTTTCTAATAAAATTAAACACATAGTATTTGACATTTTGTTTTTTCGTCACAAAATAGAGAGAGTTGTGTGCGATTCGTATACTTAACTTCCTTCATATAAGCAACAAATTTTGTTTCTCTCTCACAACTTCCCCACAAACACTTTTTCTGCTTTTCGAAATTCGAACGCAGAAAGAGAGAGAGAGAGAGAGAGATCGGAGAATGGCCACGGAGCATATAGTCCGTACCGCAGACGAATACAATGTCGAGCTTTTACCTAGCGACGACGATGCGCCGCCGCTTCAATCGTCTTGGCGTCTCAGCCTCGAGACTTTCCGACTGCCTTCCTCACCGTCGTCTACCGGCCGTCATGACGGTCGTACTCGCTTTTCTCGCTACTTCCATACTCCCAGTAAGTTTAGTTTTGTTCTTCCTGTTTCATTGTTTTTTTTTCTCGTGATCTGCGCTCAATCCGTTTCGTGTGGATGTGTATACATGATCATCGACCATGAGTTTGTTTTAGGAACTTAATCGCGTGTATGAAACAGAAAAGTGATTATGCAAATCTGTAATTGTTGGTGTATCAAGTGCCACACTCATCTGTAAAGGATTCTTCTTCCGCTGAAACTTGTTCGGAAAATAAATTCAGAAATTAACCGAAATCGCTTGATGTACAATTCAGTCTTCTGAGCAAAAACTAGAGTTATTGTGTATGATTCTCTGTTTAAAACCCATTTCCATTGATTAATTCAAGGGAATATTAAACTTTTTCTTTTGTTGATTCAAAGTTATCAAGCTTTTGATGGAATCTTAAAGCTTCTCTTTTGGAGTTTGTACATGCCAGATTCTTTTTTTTTTAAACTATGTGGATGCTGAATCAGATTCTCTACAGAGGTTTAACGCGTTGTAGAATGATTGAAAAATTGTTAAACCCATCCTTGAAAAGGGTTTTAGTTTAACCCTCCTCTGTTGTCTCCAATGTAGGAAAGGAACGTAAAGTCTCTGAATACTACAAGAAGCAAGAGAGACTCCTCGAGGGATTCAATGAGATGGAGACTATCCACGAAACCGGTTTTGCATCTGGAGCGCCAACTGAGGTCTGGCTCTACCTTTTTCTTCAGTCTTTCTTATGGTATTCTCTCTTTAAGATTTCATCCTTTATGCATCCTCAATCTTTGTGGCTTCAACAGGAAGAAATGAAGAAGCTTGCAAAGAGTGAGAGACTGGCAGTTAACATCTCAAACGCAGCAAATTTGGTACTATTTGTGGCAAAAGTTTATGCCTCTATGGAGAGTAGATCCATGGCTGTGATTGCTTCAACTTTGGACTCTCTCTTGGATCTCTTGTCTGGTTTTATTCTGTGGTTCACTGCTAATGCCATGAGAAAACCAAACCATTTTCATTATCCAATAGGAAAGCGACGGATGCAACCTGTGGTATGTTCTATCTAGTAAATCTTTGTTTGGTTATGTCTACCAACTAATGCTTTGTGTTCTGGTTCACCAATGACCTGTTTTACTTGTCTCGCAAGAAAAATATACATACTTTTAAGCCAAACCAGATGGTCACAAAACTTGTGTGTTTCTGTCTTTGCAAGCCTATGGAACCCAAGTTATAACGCAATTGTATTTTACAGGGCATCATTGTGTTTGCTTCCGTGATGGCAACTCTTGGACTGCAAGTTTTGTTAGAGTCAGGAAGGCAACTAGTCTCCAAGGTACATCACACTATCACAGCGTTTTCCGGTAACTGCTACTTCATCGGTTATTTATTTGATGTATTTAACCAATTCGCTTTTTGTTACAGAATGGTATTCATATGAATAGCACAGAGGAGAAATGGATGATCGGGATCATGGTGTCTGTCACCATCGTGAAGTTTCTACTCATGCTTTATTGCAGAGGATTTCAGAACGAAATCGTTAGGGCCTACGCTCAGGATCACCTCTTTGATGTCGTCACCAATTCAATCGGCTTAGCAACAGCCGTCTTGGCCGTCAAATTCTACTGGTGGATTGATCCCTCCGGTGCTATACTTGTAAGTATTCACTAAATCATTATTAAACAAAACTCTGTAAATTTGGAATCTAAAATGATATCAAGAAATGTCTCGTGGGATTGCGAAAACGTTTCTTTCTTTTTTCTTTGTGGTTGCAGATTGCTTTGTACACCATAGGAACATGGGCAAGAACCGTACTAGAACACGTCCATTCGCTGATCGGACGCTCTGCGCCGCCAGATTTCTTGGCGAAACTGACATTCTTAATATGGAACCATCACGAACAAATCAAGCATATTGACACAGTAAGGGCTTACACTTTTGGGTCACACTACTTTGTGGAAGTCGATATTGTTTTGCCAGAGGACATGAGATTGCAAGAGGCTCACAACATCGGAGAGACTCTTCAGGAGAAGCTCGAGCAGCTTGCTGAGGTGGAACGGGCTTTTGTCCACATAGACTTTGAGTTCACTCATCGTCCTGAACACAAATGTAATTAGATTTTTGGGCTTTTCAGAAAAGATTTAGGAGGAGAATGATAAGTTAAGTAATCTTCTAGTGTTAGTTCTTTAGTTTGTGTTCTAGTGGCGTCTTATTCTCTGTATGGAAAACGAATGAATGTCTCTTATTGTATGCGGTTTAGAGTTTGAACGAAAACCACGTAGTCTATCTATTCGTAGCGTGCACTGCGTGCTGTTTTTATAGTCAGACTGCAAGATGTTTGAAGCTAATTGACATTCAAACTGAAAATAAAGAAAAATAAAATAAAATAATGAGTTTAAATTAAAACCACTCAAAAAAAATAAACAAGGAGCTGGTTATCTATCTATCTTCCAACAAAGTTCCGTGCTTTATTGCTCTTCTCCACCAGACATTCTCTGGCTCAGATTCTTCGCCATGAAAATGTAAAGAAGAAACAAAGACGAGCTCTAAAAATCCAAGCAGCCATGGCTTTTCTTCTTCCTAATCTATCTCCCTCAATCCTTCTTCAAACCGGAAAATCCCCAAACCTTAAACCCATTTTCAATCAATCTCTATCGCCGTCGTCTTCTTCTTCTTCTATTAGCTACGAATTTGGGGAAGATACTCTCTCTACACTCAGCGTCCAGTCTCCTCCTCTTCGAGATGCGCAGGTTAAGACAAGACCCACTGCGCAAGATAAGCATAACCACGACAGAGATGAATTCTATATCAATCTCGGTATCGCTGTCCGTACGCTTCGTGAAGATTTGCCTTTGCTCTTCACTAGAGATCTAAACTACGACATCTACAGGTAATTTGATTTTTTGAATGAGATTGTGGATGAAAGAAAGAGTCTTTGGATGCAATCTACAGAAATTCATCATCTGGATACAAAAATAATCTTCCTTTGAGCTCTGTTTGTTGATGTTTCGCTAGAGAAATTCAGAATCTTTTATTTGTTTTACAGGGATGATGTAACATTTGTGGATCCGATGAACACATTCACTGGGATTGAGAACTACAAATTGATCTTCTGGGCACTCAGGTTTCATGGGAAGATATTGTTCAGAGATATCTCACTTGAGATTTTCAGGGTTTGGCAACCATCAGAGAACATGATTCTGATCAGGTGGAATCTCAAGGGTGTGTCTAGAGTTCCATGGGAAGCTAAAGGAGAGTTTCAAGGCACTTCTCGGTATAAACTCGACCGTACTGGCAAAATCTACGAGCATAAAGTCGATAACTTGGCCTTCAATTTCCCTCATAAGCTCAAACCCGCTGCTTCGGTTTTGGATTTGGTGACTGCTTCCCCTGCAAGTAGCCCCAATCCAACCTTCTTTTTCGGTCCTGTTGACTCGTATTCATCTTCATGGATTGAGTTCTATCAAGCGGTGAGACAGACATTGGACCAGACAGAGGATATGCTTGTGACAGACAGTTTAGTCACATGCTCATAGTGGAATTATAGTTGCTATACACACATACTCAAGGACACACTTCTCAGGTGTATATAGGTTTTTACATTTGAAGGTTATATATATATATGAGTAGATCTGGTTGACTTTAAGCTTCTGAGAAACATATAAGTGTAATGTTGTTCCAGAAGCTTTATACAACTTTGTCAATACATTGGAGTTTTGTCTTTATGGTCATGTGAAACAGTAATATTACTCGGCGATTAAGCACACAGAAAACCAACAAACCTAATCAAAGATCACCATTAGACTGAGTTCTGTTTTTATATCAGTCCCATGTAGATGTATCTCCCTGCAATTTCCGAGTAAGCATAAACAAGATCAGTTCGATAAAAGAAAGCAAATAAAAAACAAGTTTCTAGTTACAAGAAAACATAACGTATGTGTGTATATGTATACCTTTATATTGGCAAGGTGCGCCATGAGTTTTGTAGAGTTCGACTTAGAGAGGAAGCCTATCCAAGGGTTTCAAGACTGCGACGTTACTGCGATCTGTATTCATGTACTTCTCATAAGCGACCCTCAATTTTCCAGTCTTGGCAGCTTTATGGAACCTTAAGATCATGTCCGAACAATCCCTGTGATAAATAATTGTAAACAATGAGCTTAACCAATGTAATCAGTCAAGTGATCTGCAAGATGGTGATATTAAAGAGAGGGTTACTTACTTCATTTGGGAGACATTGTAGTGGGTATGATTATTTAGGAGCGCGGTCCAAACTGGAGTCATATGTAAAGTGCAGCGGGCTACATAGATGGCTGATGCGCAGAGCAGCGACGGCTTGAACTTCAAAGCTTCATACTCAACCAAGCACAGCTCAATTAAGTAGAAGGCGAGTTGTTCAAGCTGCAAAACAGTAGTATTAACTGTCTGCCTATTCATATACATATTTGATTTTACAGGTTATATAGCTTATTAGATGCAAGATTCGTGCATACCTTCTTGTTTGATTGAGCAGCTTTTAGGAACCTCAACATGAAAACGTAAGGGGTGGCTTCATTCAAACGGAACTTTAACTGTTTAAGCATAATCCTCTCCTGAAAAGAAATAAAGAAGATGAATAATGCAAACGATCAATTATTGTCAAAATGGATAGAGAAGCAAACAGAGTTTATTTATACCATTCCCAGAATTTGTTCTCTTGTGTATGATTCTGCGGAGATGCTAATCAAGTCTTTGATCTGCACATGGACATAGACAATAGATGTCGCTTACCATATGGAGTTGATGAGAGGTTTTAGCTTTCAGGATAGATGTCACTTACCCTAGGATGCCAATAGTCCTCGTATTTAGATGCCAGTAAGAGTGCAGTAACACCGATCAATTGCATCTCATTTTTCTGTATTGGAACTTGGGAGAGGTAACGGTCTAATAAATTCATTGTGAGGTAGAGAGTCTCATGCATTAGATCAAATTTGAAATGAACCTGCAAACAAATAGACAGTACCAAGATATATGATTCCACATGGAGAAGAAAAACTTTGAGTAGGGAAAATATCAAGTTGAAATGAAAACGAAAAAAACTGCTCTCACTTCAATAAGCCAGTTAATCAAAATTCCACGCGTAATTGGACTAACTTCTGTCTGAGTTGATATGTAGTATCCCAAAGCTGGATTTAATGCCTGCATCAGCATTTCAAGTTAAAGCTACTGAAAAGCCTAAATTCATCTTATGAAATTTATTTAATATTCAGAACTATAAGGAGGAAAGAATATAAAGGAAAGTGAGGCTGAATGTATGTGAAACAACAAGTGGTATACCTCAGCAGTCCAATAGAACTGATATATGTCATCCACGTATTCTGCAACTTCCAGCTGATTGGATTCATCATCAATGTTTGGAAGCTTTTCTTGCTGTGCAGATTCACTATTTTTCTCATCGAACTGCAAATAAAGTTACCAAATTAGCAGTATTGGAGAAAACGAAGTCACAAGGAGGAACACAACAGCTAGGAAAATTGTGAACCTTTGATCCAGCCACTAGTAGAGATGTGAAAGACTTTCTACGTTTTGATTTTGGCCTCGTCGTAGCATCCAACACTTTCGTTGTTGGGTCTGTTTTTTCTTTAGATGAACTCTCTCCTTGATTATCTTCTTTGAGACCTTCTGTTTCAACCTGTTCCGGAAGTGACAGTGCCGAACCAGCTTCTGCAGGAGAAGGGATTGAAGAAATAGATCTTGATTTACTTCTTGCCACCGGGGGCTTCTTAAGAGAACTACGGTTTTGCAGCGATGTCTTCACAGTTGTCTGGATCTTGAGTGAGAGAGAAAACTTATCACATATTTACTAAACAAAAAACCTCAATACGTTTGTGACTATCGGCAAATGAAATGATCAGAAGCAAAATACGAAAGTGAAGCCTAAGAATAACAAGAGCAGATGGCAAACAAAACAAACGACTGATTGAGCAGTTTAATGATGATAGATAAGGCAAAAATATTGTTGAGAGAGCTTCAAATAGTGTTGGCTTTTAGGAGAAGGAACCACTTGCATACAAAGATAAGAAAGGAATTAAGACCTTGATAGATTTCCTTGCCATACGAACATTATTATTACTCTGGTTGTTGCTGTCCCTGACCATGCAAAGAAAATGAACTTAGCTGCGTACATCTCAGGTTGCTGCTCACAAACGATAAAAACAATTTTCTGGTTCTCGCAGATGAGAACTAACAGCTTCACTTCTTTAATGATGATATCAGAAACAAGCATGTTTACTTACGATGGTATAGAACAAACACTTGTCCGAGTTTTCAAAGTAAAGCTTCTGACACTGCTTAGCTGCGGGACGGCTTTGTTGCTGACTTTACTGGCTGAAACAATGCAACCTCACTCATATCAGATACTGAACCAATCACATTACAGCTTTAACATACACGTTTCCATCACACATCGGAAGTTTAGAGAAGAAATCCATGTTACCTGGACCTTGACCTAATTGTTTTGAATCTAAGCTTGAGACATTGTCCTGCACAAAAAAGAAGGAAATAATCAGAATCAAGGACAGTGAGTAGAGTCATATCAAATTAAGTCAGAAATCCTAAATAATTAGCATCACAAATTGTTGTACAACCAGCTAACTGTAAGACAAAAACAATGTCAAAGTATACTGATAACAACCTTCTTTGTGTTCTTATCTGTGAGGCTTGTTCTCTTTAAAGCTGGTAAGGATTCTCTGCAAGAGCAAACAAATCAAGGAAGTTAATGAATGAAAGATGTAGAAATATTCTCAGCAGATATTAAATCAAATGCCTTGTAAGATAAGAAATGTTTTCGCTATGCTGAATGAACAAGAGGTCACTTATGAGAGCTTCGGCATATCAATAGGTAATGTATTGCTTCTGAACAAGATTTTTGTTTTCTTCTCGGAAAATTCTGCAAACTAGACTGGAAGGTGATATTCTACTAGGCACAAGATTAGCATAAAGGTACCTTGTTCCACCAGCAGTTGATCCAAGGCTCAGAGTTTTGTTTTTGATGAATTTCTCACCTATATTATGAATTAAATTGTCCGAAGTTTAGATAAATGGTACATACCAACTCAAGCTATAGACATGAAAACAAACATAACGTTTACGAAGTCACCTGTCTTATGAATGCGATTGTTTCCGACTTCAGTTGTTCTTTTACTCTCGTTCTCCTGTAAGAAGAAAAACTAGAATCAAGGCTTGCAAGAAAGATGAAGGAAATAACGCTCAGGTAGTTTGATTAATGAAACGCATGCTCTAAGACACAACGTTTATGATATTTGATTTAACTCATATGCAAATTAATTGCGATATTCTGGTTAATCTTATAACTTCCACCCGCATCTAGTAATAGTAATTTGAAAGTTCACTGCCTGAATACAACTTGCCAATACGATTGTTGTACCTTGATAGATTTTTTCAAAGAAATACCATGAACCCTGGTAGAACCAACTGAAATCCTACACAAGAAAAGGTCAATTAGCACAGCATCATCAACTCATTGTCAAAATCAGATAGTTTATACATGGAACTGTGCAGATTCTTTCTGGAAAAGCTTATAGACTGATCTCAAGAGCAACATGAACTGTAGTTAAGGCACCATACCAAATTTATGAAAAAGCAATCGATTAAAGAAAATGAAAGAGGATAATTCACTGAAAAAAGGGCATCAGAAACAAAGGTTTCCATTTTTTATAAAAAAAAATATGCCCAATGCAGAGGAACAACTATCTACTGATCCCAATGCAGAGATGTAACACTACTGCAAGTATGTGACGTCTATAACAGCAGCTAACAACTTCTGCATACCTTTGCAAATTTGCACATTTTACACCCTTCCATTTCCTGCATTGTTGCACGTTCAATAGGATAGTTTTAGAACAGAACAGAAATAAACACAATCAACACTAACTTAAAAGGAAATGCTTCCTAAACATAAAATCAGTTTGATTAAGAAGACAATGGACAATTTACCACTCTTATCCATGAGAAAGCAGAAAAAGAAACTCCTGATGTTAAGCAAACTTACATCGTACTGCAGCCACAAAGTGTTGGCCTTAAAGTGTTCACACCAAGATTACTTAAATCAGCCAATGCTTTTCTTGTGACCTTAGTATATTCCTCTGGGAAGAAGAGCAAATGTTGAGTTAACTATCAAAACTACATCCCGGAAATGTAATGAAAATTCTCTGCTAGAAGCTTACCAGAATTTTCATTACTGCTATTTCCCTTGCCTGCGATTCTCGAATTTACCTTGTTTTCAATCAAAGCAAAATGGATTTAAATGTTGAATAACAGCATAAGATCCAATAATTCAATGAATTTAACAAAAAGGAAATGGAGAAACCTCCATATTGTTTGTGTTAGAAGTTGTTCCACTGCTAATTGTCACAGATTTTCTCCTAAACAATGTAAAAGCAGAAGATTAATTTCTTAAAATTCGTAATTCAAAGGAACACAAGTCTTACAAATGCAAGACTTACAATGTACATGCTGGATCAGTTTTCTGGTTATCGGAGTAGACTTTGAAACTCCTAGTCCCCGCTGTTTCAGAAGTAGATATTTTTACAACTGAACCATTTGTTTGAGACTGAATATGATGCACAAAGCAACACAGTCCTCTTACCTCGCTTTCCAAGGAGATCATCTCTACTTAGTCGTGGTGCCTTCATAAAATACAACATTGTAAGTGAAATAAGAACTAAGGCTTCATTTTATTTATCATATGTACCTCTTTACCACACAAAAAAGAAAAAAAGATAAAAGAATCTGAAGAGTCAAAAAACCCTAATCTCTTCTATATGCGAGAAATTAAAGATTCCAAACCCTAATCCCGTTTAAAATAACGACAAGGAAGGTTCGCTCAATGGTAATCGTACGAAAAAACAGGAACATGCTCTCGATCTCAAACTCATCTGTGATGAGCGTAACAACACAAACTCGTGTTTCAAACAAGATCTTGAAGAAATTAGGATTTCACCAAAATTTTACCTTGGCGAATGCCATTTTCCTTCAATCTCCAGATCTTCCGCTTTTCCCTTCCCAGAGACTGAATGAGACAGAGTTTTACCGTTGCAAATCGCCGAAAGGCAAGAGCGGTGACGCCGAAGTATTTGAAATTGAGCTTATTGAAATTTACGATTATGGCTCCTTGAGTTTTTACTCATTTACTGTTTGTGTTTGGGCTAAACTTGTTTAACCAAGCCCATTTAAATCCAACCTAGGACAAATCAGGCCCACCAATAATTATTATAAAACACATTATTATTTGCAATTTTTTTTTGTTTTCTTCTAGTTTCATTTATTGTAAAAGCATGACCACGGTCACGGTTATAAATTTTGTTGCTTTAGCTGTAACCATCTAATATACGATTGAATAAGGTTTTGATTAGTACGGTTATGGTTAGATACGATTTAATGATTATAATTTTTCTTTTAAAAAGGAACAATGAATGAATAAAGGAAGACTTATATTATCTTTATTACAAAATATATTTAAAGTAAAAAAAAACTCCATAGAAAAAGAATCCATGCAGTATATAAAGTATAATCCATGGAAGTTCACGTATACATGATGTACTATGACTTTGAGGAATACCCTGAAATACCATATACTTTCTGCTCGCAAAAATAAATAAATATATGATATAATAATGCAAATGACGTCAGAGACCTGCAAAATTCAGACAAAATTTGAGTCAAGTACTTGTAATTCGTGCATAAAACCTGAAAATGATGAGAGTTCATTGTTTTTATCTTGATTTATCGGTCACTTGCCTGGGTAATACACCCTTTGATTCTAATCATGATAAGGCGTCAGATCAATTTGGAACCGCTGTTTTCCCTTTGTGACACTCTGCAAAAATGTCATAAGGAGCCAAGGTTTCAATAAACGAAAACACATTGAAATTTATGGGACGATGAGAAGGGCTTACCGCGATTGCTATGAGCTCTTCTAGCAGTTCTTCTAGATGACGCAGAGGCTATGAAAACGGGGGGAAAGTAAGCAAAAGAACGATCAAGCATTAGAAGATAACATGGTCTGCAGAAAGTGAATTTACATCGCCTTTTAAAACTTACCCATTGTGTTGGACCATCGACTGGTGCACTTAAAGGATCGTCATGCACCTAATTCTCAGGAGAATGATCCCAGTTTCATAACCAAATTGGCTCACAGAATCAAAGAAAGTACGGAAAAAATGCCACCAACTTGAAAGAAATATTGATACCTCCATGAAAATTCCATCGACACCAACAGCTACGGCAGTTCTTGCTATGCATGGTATTAATTCGCGAAGGCCTCCACTAGCAACACCCCCACCATCCAACTATATAAAGAAGGTATGCTTGTGTTAAGACTTTAGATCATTTGAAATTTCGGTTCAACTCAAGAAGCAATAGTTCTCAGCAACCACTAAGCAGTTCATAAATTGGCTAATGATCATACCTTCTTGCCTGCAGGTTGTTGTAATGAATGAGTTATATCAGCAACCTGCGATACATCAAATTATAAAGCTGAAACCAAGAAATAAGCTCCCATAACAAGAGAAAGAAGAAGAAGCAAGATTTACTTACAACAGGACAATTAGCTTCTCTCATCCATTCCAAATTTCGTGGATCTACTATTAAATCATCTGAGAAACAAAATCAAATTGTAAGGAAACCCAGGAGTAAAAAAAAGAGGTTTTTAGTGTGGCTTTTAGTCCCAAAGTATTGGCAAATATCTACATGTTCATTCACGCTGCCAATTCTTTTAACACAAAGAACACACTACAGCACGGTTTGGGATCCTGTATCTGAAAAAGAGATTTCAACTTACTGTATCCAAACATGGTTCCTCTTTCACAAACCATCACATTTGGATTCCCTGCGAGTCTAATCTTCTCAGCCGAGTTTCCCATAACCTTAAAATGGTTTTTACATGAATCAGTCACTACAATATAACAGGGAAAAGAATTTGTTTTGCCAGATCTAAACAAGCCAGAAGAGATAACTCACAGAAGGAGCACAAAATTGTCCTTTCTTGATATTGATAATTTTCCCAGTTTGGGCTGCCGCGACCAGAAGATCTGTCTGGAGATATAGTTAATAGTTAAAACCACAGATGGAAAATTTGATAGCTAAAAACAGGAGAGGTGAAGAAAGCATATGTTAGAATCTTGCCTGGCGACATAAGAATGCTGGTATCTGAATTATATCTGCAACCTTCCCAACCACTTCACACTGGTAAAAATAAACTAAGCATCACAAAGAAACAAAGATTTGTCGAATCTCGATTCACTTGATGTGACTAAAATTCATTATACCTGGCTCGATTCATGAACGTCGGTTACGATTGGTAGATCATATGCTACTTTCACCTTCTCAAGAATCTGTCAAGAGAACCAGAAATGTGACTACCTGTAGCATAGTTGTGCAGTATACACACACAAAAAATGAAGCCACATCAAACTACTTCTCGGTAATGTAATTGGTGGCATCATAAACCTTAGAGTTAATAAATATAAGATCCCTTTAACACCGACACTCCTCAAGGTTTTCAAATGCACAGTTCTAACAGCACCGGATAGAGAATCATCCAATCAAAGAACAGGGAATGGTTGATCAAAAGTAAACAGGGAAAGTTTACCTTCAGGCCCTCAGCCATGCCAGGACCCCGGAAGGACTTTGATGAAGTTCTGTTAGCCTTATCGAAACTTGACTTAAAAACCAGAGGCAACCCAAGCCTAGAGCATTCACAATCAACAAGAACATGCATAAGAAACCACACTGCAAATACATATCCATTTTGAACAAATTTCTCAATTTTACAATTCTTTTATTAGTTCCACCACAAGTTCTCAGGAGAAAAATAGCTTTTCATTCGTGATGGTTACACATACTTTGTGGAAATATCTTTTATGCTTTTAGCCATTCGAAGAACATGTTCTTCGGATTCGATCACATTTGGACCAGCCAACAAGAAAAAAGGCTCAGCAACCTAGAAACAGTAATAATAAAACAACTCAATTCACCAGAAAAATAAAGGAAATCACACTCAGCATTGTGATTGTGAATACACTCAAACCTTGAGCTGACTGTACAGTAATGACGATGAATCCGCCATTATTTTTCGTAGAGCAGGAAACAAAACCTGAAATTTTCAAAGGAAAATCCTAATCACAATCTAAAATTCGAGACTATTTCTCTACATCGAAAATAAATCACAAAAGAAGAGTTTAGGAATCTGACCAAAAGGACGCCTTGCACTGGAAGTTGTAGTGTGAGTGAAGGCAATGAAGAGAAATGAGATGCCAAATTTGCCAATGGCCGAGAGAGGTGATGTTCGGATACGAGAACAGTACAATCCCTGGCGTGGATAAGCTCTGACCGCTGGTGTTGCGGATAAATAATCCTTTCTTATTTGGTCTTATCATCCATTCGGTTTGGTTCGTGGCTTTGATTCGATTTCGGTTTTTTAGATTTTAGAATAATAAAAATCAATCGGTTTATAAACGAAATTCGATCGGTTACGGTTTTTATTTCCTTTTATCCACCCTACTTTTTGATTTGTCATCTTTCGCTCCTAAACTTTCACCAACTCCTCACTAAACCCTAGCTTACCCTCTTTGTTCATTTCTATCTCTCTCTCCCTCTCTCGGCAGCGACGCCATAAGTGGAGTGGAGATGTCGGGAATCGAGGATGGATTTTCAGCGGAAAGGTTGTTTGCACAGGGATACTCTTACACCTACGACGATGTGATATTTCTACCTCACTACATCGACTTCGCGACGGACGCCGTCTCGCTATCCACGCGCCTCAGCAAGCGCGTCCCACTCTCGATCCCGTGCGTCGCTTCGCCGATGGACACTGTGTCCGAGTCCCACATGGCTGCTGCTATGGCCGCGCTTGGAGGAATCGGAATCGTACACTATAATTGCGACATCGCCACTCAGGCTTCCAACATCCGCCACGCCAAGTCTCTCCGAGTTCCGATTTCCTCCGACGCTGTTTTCAAATGCCCGGACCACCAGATTGGTTCTGTAGATGAGTTCGGTCCTTCTTCCTTCGTTTTTGTCTCTCAAACAGGTAAATCCACCATCAATTCCAGACTGAGAGCTGAGCAGTAATCTACTTTTTTTTTCTTTTTTTTTTTTTTCTCTCAACATTTCCGAAACGAATCAAAACACGGATTTACGATTTGATATATGTGAAAAGCTTTCACACTGATTATGATTATCTAAATAATAAGATGTTGATTGACAAGCAGGGACATTGACACCGAGTTTATTGGGATATGTCTCGAAGTCGGAATGGTCGAGTATGAAAGATGACCAAAAGGAGATGAAGATATATGATTACATGCGGAGTTGTGAGAGCAAAGATTACTATGTGCCGTGGGATATTGATCTTGACAAGATCGAGGCGGTTTTGGAAGATAAGCAGAAAGGATTTGTGGTTCTGGAGAAGGAAGGTGAGGCCGTGAACGTAGTAACAAAAGACGATGTGGAGAGGGTTAAAGGATATCCCAAATTGGGGTCAGGAACTGTCGGTCCAGACAAGAAATGGATGGTGGGTGCAGCCATAGGGACGAGGGAATCAGACAAGGAGAGGCTGGAGCACCTGGTGAAAGCTGGAGCTAACGTTGTGGTGTTGGATAGTTCACAAGGGAACTCCATTTACCAGCTTGAGATGATCAAGTATGTGAAGAATACTTATCCGGAGTTGGATGTGATCGGTGGGAATGTGGTGACTATGTACCAAGCAGAGAACTTGATCCAAGCGGGAGTTGATGGGTTGAGAGTTGGTATGGGATCTGGGTCTATATGCACAACACAAGAGGTTTGTGCTGTCGGACGCGGACAGGTAAATGAAAAAGCTTCCATACTTGACATATAGTGTTAAGCCTTAAAAGGGCTTCAGTTAATTGCATGAACTACATCTTATAAAGTTGGTTTATTTTTATGTGATTGGTACTCTCTTAGGCTACTGCTGTGTACAAAGTGTCAACGCTTGCTGCTCAGCATGGTGTACCTGTTATCGCAGATGGTGGTATCTCAAACTCAGGTCACATTGTGAAGGCTCTAGTTCTTGGAGCATCAACTGTGATGATGGGAAGCTTCTTAGCTGGAAGCACGGAGGCTCCTGGAGCTTACGAATACCAAGTAATTGCTCACAACTTCAATATTGATTCTAACCAACCAACTTCCATGATATTTTTCCTCAATGATATTGCTTTGTTTGGTCTGTCTTGTGTTAATTATAGAACGGTAGGAGAGTGAAGAAATACCGAGGTATGGGTTCATTAGAAGCAATGACCAAAGGAAGCGACCAGAGATACTTGGGAGATACCGCAAAACTCAAGATTGCACAAGGAGTGGTCGGAGCAGTTGCGGATAAAGGCTCGGTATTGAAGTTTATACCTTACACAATGCATGCCGTGAAGCAAGGTTTCCAAGATCTCGGTGCTTCCTCTTTGGAGTCCGCTCACAAGCTATTGAGAGATAACGTCCTTAGGCTCGAGGTACGCCGTTATTTTTACTCCTTTGAAAACTCTCTTAAGCTGCCAGTTTCGCCATTTTGATTTTAGCTTTTGCTTTTTTTTTTTTTTTTTGATGTTGCGAATAGGCTCGTACCGGTGCAGCACAGATTGAAGGTGGAATCCATGGACTGGTTTCTTACGAAAAGAAATCGTTTTAGCTTTCCTGAGTTTACTTTCTTATGTAACCGTGCACCCAACTATAAGGACTATATCGCTTAATATCGGTGCAATTTTGTAATAGTTCGTAATGCTATTGTCAACCATTTCGGATTATGGAATTGGCATAATCTTATACATGGTTTGGTTTGGTCTATACATAATTTTTCTCTCGCATTTTATTCTAGACAAACATAAAAGTTCATAAGTTTGTTTACAAATAGAAGAAGTATGTGATTAAGAGCACCTCCATTGGAAGTATTTCCTCAATTAATCTATATAAAAAATATTACTATTATACTGATGAGATACTCTCTTGAGTCTCTCACCAATGGAGATGCTCAAAGGAAGCAAAAGCCTGAGAGAACACAATCATCGCACACCTCCGGGAAACCCTGATAAGTGTCACGCAAGAGGCTGAAGAAGAGAGAAGAGAAGACACATTGGATATTGTTGAGCTGGCAATTACGGAACAAGAGAAGATGAAGAAGTTAGAGGCGCGTGAGAGAGAGAGCGTGAAACAGCGTGAAACAGCGCCAATTGCATAACCGCCTTTGATGTGAGAAGTGTCTATAAATAGAGAGAAGAACTATTGTAGAGATTATGCTGATTGTGAGTTGTAACTGATTCAGGCGATATGAGCTTGGAGAAGATTATCGACATGAGATCATCGATCAAGATCGACATGAGATCTTGATCATATCCTTTGTAATTCCATTTCTAGATCAATAAAGAGAGATCCATTTCCTTTACTCTAACAAACCCAAAAATAAACCATATTCATTTACAACATATAAAGTTTTGTGCTGTAGACTCTCTTAAAGATTCTCTATGCCGTTTTTTTGTATGACAGAAATCTCAAAACGCAGAGCTTCTTCCAAATCAAATATGCACTAGAGAGAATGTTATATACCTTGGCTTTGCTAGATACAAAACGGCAAAGAAAACAGCCAAGAACAAGCATATGCTACCAACAGTCAAATACGCAATCCCAAGGAAATCATTCCTCCCACCGAGCCAGCTAGTTGTAGATAGCACAAGATAGCTTCTTCTTTCCATTGAAGCTATAGGTGTTGTAATTGTTCTGCAACAAGACCTTTATGGTATCCCCTGCTTCAAGATCAGTGTCTATTTTACCATACAACTTTCTAAATGTTGGTAGACAGTTCTCATACTCAACTGTCAGAAACACAAAATTTGTAGCAATTGTTTTATTACATCATTTGTTTCTATGATCAAATAAAATGTTTCATGATTATTGACTTCCAACTTAAAACTAATTGACAATGAAATCACATACTTTAGTTCCTTAACACTTCAAAAAGACTTACTGGAATCTCGTGATCAAGACTTTTACCGCCGATGGGAAATCCTTTCTGAAAATTTTGTTGGGAAGACGTTTTTACCACACTTTGATTCTCTATCACTCTTCCATTCCATGAGATGCCTTTCTTGTTCACAGAGAGCTATTGGTTGTTTCTAGTGGAAGTATCATTGAACAAACTCCAACCAACAAGACCACAAGGAACAATAGGTTCACCAGCTACATGATTTTACATCGTGACTTCTCAATTGTCCATCTTGTCGACTTTTCACATACCTGCAATTTCCAAAATCATCAAAAAGTATTAGTCTTAAACTTGATGTCTCAAAACATTTTTATTTTCATGATGGGCCCCGGAATTTTTTTTTATTGGAATTTTGTTCGAATACTCCAGCTGCACATGCTCAAAAGACGGTTCTGCTAGATTCCATGAAAAGTCCACAAACACAAGTGCGAAATAGTTTTTGATAGTGAGATGTTACCGTAGATGGTTTTGGTAATAGTTCTCAAGCTGGTAATATTACATAGATATTTCATAGATTTTGTACATTTGTCACCTATCAAAAACAAAAATTTATAATTAAGAAGAATTATATAGCAAGAATTACACATGATAGAATATCTACCGTTATTGTTCTGTCACATTTCTTATCTTCTAAGCCCTGTATGAATCTTTGGTCCAACTCCAAAGGTAATTTAGTCACGCATATATTTTATTTTTATAATGGGATACGAACTTGAATAATACGACTAACATTCGAAGTAAATCCATGGCATGAGAAACGATCGGATCGGAAAACCTTTAAATTTTAGTTGTATGAGAAACGAAAGATTTATTTTTCCCTTTCATTCTATTTTATATGCATATGATTAACTGTGATTGACGCCACATTTTTAAGATTATTCTGGTTAACCTGCAAAAACCTATAATCTTGAAAACATAACTCTAATATCACCGCTTAATGACTATGATTTTTGTGGCCAGTCCACAAACTCTTAAAAAAATTAATTTTTTCGTGCCTAACTCTTTATAAAATTAGTAAAATATTTTTTCAAACTTTTGTTTTGATATATATTCAAATAAAATATAATAATCATAGTAAAAAATATTAAAAGATCTCGAATATATTTTCTTTGAATATATATGAATTGATTATTATTTAATAATATCATAATAATTAAGAATCTAAATAGTAAATAACATCTTTAACGGGAAATAAATATTTTCCATATTCTCATCAATTATTTTAAAAGACAATTATATCCTTTCCTATTTCAATTATATTTTCTTATTTGTAATGACATTTTATGTAATAACTTACAAGACAAAGTTCATTTTCAAAAATGTCTTTCTTAAATAATATTCTCGAATATTTTATTTTTGAATATGTATGGATTGATTATTATTTAATAATATCATAATAATTAAGAAACTAAATAGTAAATAACATCTTTAATGGTAAATAAATATTTTCCATATTCTCATCAATTATTTTAAAAGAAAATTATATTATTTTCTATTTCAATTATCTTTTCTTATTTGTAATGACATTTCATGTAATAACTTATAAAACAAATTTCATTTTCAAAAATATCTTTCTTAAATAATATTATAGAGATACCATATATTTCTATATAGGACTAAAGAGAACATAACATAACCACAGATTTGACACAAAATACCTTGTTAACGAATCATGGTAATTAAGTTTTTTCGATAAAATCAGTATTAGATAACTCAATCCATTTTAAACTAAACAAACAGTCACTGTATATTCATTTTTCGATAAAATTAGTAACAAAATATCAAACACGGTATGATTTAAAATCTGAGATTTGCATTTAATGCAACGCACATATTCAGATTTCATAGCGCTGATAAGAGGCAAATATCACTAGTCAAACCCTTCAAAACACACACAAAAAAAACCAACAACAATGGCCGATCAATCAGAACCATTGTTGTCTCATTTTGCCGATGATCACGAAGTCAACGACAATACCAAATCCGAAAAATTGACTTTCGACAAGATCGTCGAACAAAGTCTATCGGATTTCGGGTTCTGGCAAATTTTCCAGATACTCCTCGTTGGACTACCTTTGTTCTTCGATGCTCAACAGATCTTCATCACCATTTACACAGATGCATATCCCACGTGGCACTGTCTTAACCACATGATCTGTGATCCATCTGCTTCCGACATCTGCAAGCTTCCAAGATCAGCCTGGGAATGGGCCGGTGGCCCCAAGGGTAGATCCGTCATTTCAGATTTCGGCCTGGAGTGCTCGAGCTCATTACTCAGAGGTATGCCTAGTTCTGCTTTCTACATCGGTGCAGTTGTTGGAGGATTTTTTCTAGCTTTGATCCCAGATGATACCTTGGGTCGCAAGAAACTAGTCGTCTACTCAACCTTTGCAATGTCAATCATTTCAATCTCTGTTACCTTCTCAACCAACGTATGGATTTATGCATCGCTGAAATTTTTCATTGGATTTGCGCGTTCTCAGACCTGGTCATACGCGCTGGTTCTCATCAGTGAGCGAGTCTCCACCGGATGGAGACCGATAGCTACGATGATCCCATTTTACCCTATTCGTTTTAGGGTTTATGTCGTTGTCTGGAATAGCTTACCTTGCTCAACACTCTTCATGGAGATTTCTCTATATATACACAGCCGTTCCCGCAGCATTATACTGTTTCTTCCTCTATCTTTTCACACTCGAATCGCCTAGGTGGCTTCACATGCAAGGAAAGGATGAAGAAGCCATTGATGTTCTCAGAAAGATCTCACCCAAGAGCAAAGCCTACTTGGAATCAGTCATTACTAAGTTACCCCTCGAGCAAGATAGCTATGAACAAGGGCCAAGTCACTCGATTAAGGACTTTTTCATCCGGAAATGGGCTTTTCGGAGGGTTTTGGTTGTCATGATCATAATGTTTGGGTTAGGGATGTCGTATTACGGAGTTCCTTTAGCAGCTAGAGACATAGACGTCAACATCTACTTGAGCGAAACCCTAAACGCATTTGTGGAGTTACCTACTTTCGTTATCACTCCGATCTTACTGGAGAGATTCAACAGAAGAAGCTCCATTCTCGTGAATACCTTACTCGGTGGAGCATCGGGAGTGCTCTGTTTCGTTCTCAGCGTTCTCGGAAAAACAGGGATCGCAATTGCGTTCGAACTGGGCACATTCTTCTGCGCAAGGATCGGATTCAACATAATGGCGGTTTATATGGTTGAAATGTTTCCGACTTGTGTGAGAAGTTCCGCAACAATGATATTCAGACAGGCTCTTGTTGTTGGAGGAGCTTGTTGTCCGCTAATTGCTTCGCTTGGAAGAGATGTACCATCAGTATCGTTCGCGATTTTCGGAATTGTGAGGTCTGGTTTAGGATTGTTCGTTTTGATTCTGCCTGAGACAAAAGGTTCGAGTCTCTGCGATACGATGGAAGAACAAGAAAAGAGAGATCAAGCCGTAAACACTAGCCATTGTTGCTGAGTTTAAGAGTTTTTTAGCTTATAGATTCTCCAATTTCATATGTTATCAGTTATGTGATGTATGTCTTGATTTTAAAAGTAAAAATAAATGAACTGAAGTTTTGTTATGTAAAAAACTAAAGAATGTTGTTATTCATCTACAAAGCTATCAAATGAGTTTCTATGTCTTTGAACTACTAATACAGAAGCATTTACATCCATGTTTGAGGAAGCCAAGAAATCTCCAACCGTTCCTAATTCCGGACACTCTTCCCAGTCGTTCATTCCCGACGTCATCGGGCAATCTCCTCTGTTTTTTCCCACCACAAACAGCGAATACATCTCTCCGATCTCTCTCAGAATCATCAGCGTTTGCAATCCGTTGCTCACTCGCTTCTCTATGAATCCAACTTGGCCCGTCGTTACGAATCTGTCAATCAAAATTATCCCCAGAAATGAAAATGCAATGTTTCCGGTGAAGACAAGAAACAGAAACAGAGTATATTTGAAGGAATAGTAGTATAGAAACAGAGTCATCGGGAAACAGAGTATTTGCAAGGTACCTGTTATAGAATTCCTCTAAGAAGCTTCGATCAGTTTCGTCTTCGGTCTGATCTTTACCAACAATCTCCATGAAAACTTCGTTGTTCTCTTTGGTCACCGCGTCTCCAACAAGTTTCTCTATCTTTGAGTCATCTGTGATAAATTGTATGATAGTGAGGTGAATCTGAGAGTTATTGGTAAGCCACTGGCACAAGGACAGAGCCTCACGATCATCAGGACCACCAAAGAATAATGCCGCAACGTGTTGTACTGAATCTGACCCGTGAAGCTGGTGAAACCCGGTTATGTTTCTATCCACAAAGATACCGATCGAACACTGAGCATGCTTTAGAACCTTCCGATTCATATGCCGAAAAACTTCCCCGTCGTTGGTGGTTTTCCCATCGATCCTCTGGTGTTTATGGAATGTAAGAAACACGATCGAGACGCGAAGATCCTCAGTTGCGTTACAGATCTCTTCATGCATATTCTCCAACTGCGCCACGAGTTTCACCTGACGGATCATGATCTTTCTATCTTTAGTAAACGAATCGATTGAGTCATTGATCTCTAGACCTTCATTAGTACCAAACTCATCATCTCCACCGTTGGAATTCACTCCATCTTCGCCTAATTCGTGGTACAACAATTCTGCTTTCCGCTTCTTTGGGAGCGGTATGAGGTGCATAAGATAAGGCGTGAACGGTGAAGAAGAAGCTCCATTTAGAGCAGAGACTAGAGAGATCAATCCACGAGCTTGACGCACACCGTAGACGCAAGTCAACACTCGTAGCTCCTCTTTGGTATCGTGGAACTCAAGCGATGTTTTTTGGTGTGAGAAACTCTTTGCTTGCGTTCTGAGCAATAAGGACGATATTACTCCGCTTAACAAAGTCGTGATTACCAGAGCCGCAACGAACATATCATGAATTATTGGAGTAAACCATTTCTACAGAGAGAGAGAGAATCAATAGAATTAGTCAACAGAGAGAAGATTATTAACTGACTTGTAACTAAACTGTACTACCTTGTAAATCAAGTTAGAATCGAGAAGAACCAGACCGACGTGACCTTTGACGGAGACTATGGTAGACAAGAAAAGCCAATACTTCTTTGGGATCTGAAGGAATGAACAAGCACATAAAACTCCTAGAAGTTTCCCTATTATACTTAGAGCGACTGTCATACCGAGGACGAGGTAATGGCGTTTGGTTAGCGAGTTAACGCTGAATCTAAACCCGATGTAACCAAAGTAAACCGGAAGAACAAACTCGTGAATCGGGTAACTCAGGCGTTGGATCAACGTCCTGTAAGTTTTTCCTTCTCTCGGAAACATTAATCCTATGAAAAACACGAAAACCGTGGAGTTTATGTTGCTGGATTCGATGGTTAACGCGATGATTAGAATAAGGATGAAGAAAGCAAGCGTTTCAGCTTTGGAGAGGTATTTCTCTTTAGGGTTTCTTTTCGGGAGCCATGAAGCTAAGAATCTATTGATCAAGATTATAACTCCGGTGGCAAATGCGTAGGCAAAGATATCCCAGATCATTGTCCCGGAGATGTAAGAAATGACGATTGTGTAGAGGAATATGTTGGTTATCTCGATGAACAATCCGCAGGAGATTGCTAGCCGTCCGATCTCAGATGTGTGGAGTTTCCAATCAATGATCGAACGGATGACGACAGGAGATGCCGTGTTGGACAGTGTAACGAGGAAGGCTAAGTAAAGCGTTAAGAAGTCGTCTTTGATTTGAAGGAAATCGAAGAGGAACCAGAGGAAAGGGAGCCAGATAATGCCACAAGAGACTAAGGATCCCAAGGTTATGATAATGGAGTTCTTCAAGTTTCGTTTCATAAAGTCAAGATCAATTTCGAGACCGATCAAGAACATGAAACATGTTCGCAAAAGGAATGAGAAAAAGATGTAATAGCTCGCTGAGTCTTTTTGGAGGAAGAAATCGTGGACTTTTTGGATTATTGTGAGCAAACTCAACACAATCCCAGCCTGAAGAAAACAATGAAAACGTTAGTTTCTGTAAAATATAAATGTTCATTGAAAAACATTAATCCGGGTGTTTCTTGTACGACAAGTTACTTTCAGTGTTTAAGTTCAAGGGCCAAATTGTGGAAAAAAAATTCAAACTAGAAATCATGGACTTTTAGATTTTGAAATAGAAAAAGTGAACAAACTTACGAGAATCTGGGCAACAGGACCGGCTTGGCCACAGGGTTTAAGGAAGAGATAGAAGAATTGAGAGAAGACGAGAATGCAAGACATTTGAATAAACATTGTATTGAGTGGATTAAACAATGCATCTCCTTCTGGTAAACAAAACAACATTTTTGGATCCATTTTCTTGATTCGATTATGAGCATTCTTCAATAATAAGTGCGGCAAGAAAAAGAAGAAAAAAAACAGAAAAAGTGAAAAGAAACTTAAATTTATTGTTAAGCGATGTATATGTATTTTTGTAGTTTCTTGGAACATATTTTCAATGTTTTAAATTAATTTATTCTGGTTGGAGTTTGAGGGGTTTACATTTACTGATTTACGTGATTATCCTTCGATTACTCCATGCCTCTATTTTTTTCCATTAATTTTCTTGTCAACACATCTAGTGTTCCCCAATAAAAGCGGATAAAATTACTAAAATCGGACATGTATGTACATAGCTTTATGGTATTTTACAAATCCCCAACAAATTGATTGTAATAGAATTGTTTTTGTAAGATAATATAATAGTGTCGACTATGGCAAGAAAATTATAGAGACAACTTCGTATAATAATAGTTTTTTTTCAAATTAAAGGTTCTCATTACAAAAATTATCTGTTGAATAAATTGTAGCTTTTATGTATTTAAAGTAATGGTAATACATTGATATGTGGGTTGATATGTATGAAGAATAAAAATAAATAAGTTTATGTTAAATTATTCCCGTATAAGTTATATCTTTATAACCCTTTATAATATATAACAAATCGATCGAGTTTTGACATATTGTATTTGTTTTCTTATGATTAAATCGAAAATTTATATAAACTGCATGAAAAAGATAGTGCATCCATCTATATATTAGACTATATATACATGACATTCTAATTTTTTTTTTAATTCTTTATTAGTTATCTATGCCATGTTTAATGTTTTTGTTAGAATAAAACAAAACTATGCCTCCATTAATTGGTATCTTTTATCTAAGATCTCTTTACTTTAAATATATATACGTATAACTTCGTATAATGTATGCTATACGAAGTTATTACGAATGAACAAGCACATAAAACTCCTAGAAGTTTCCCTATTATACTTAGAGCGACTGTCATACCGAGGACGAGGTAATGGCGTTTGGTTAGCGAGTTAACGCTGAATCTAAACCCGATGTAACCAAAGTAAACCGGAAGAACAAACTCGTGAATCGGGTAACTCAGGCGTTGGATCAACGTCCTGTAAGTTTTTCCTTCTCTCGGAAACATTAATCCTATGAAAAACACGAAAACCGTGGAGTTTATGTTGCTGGATTCGATGGTTAACGCGATGATTAGAATAAGGATGAAGAAAGCAAGCGTTTCAGCTTTGGAGAGGTATTTCTCTTTAGGGTTTCTTTTCGGGAGCCATGAAGCTAAGAATCTATTGATCAAGATTATAACTCCGGTGGCAAATGCGTAGGCAAAGATATCCCAGATCATTGTCCCGGAGATGTAAGAAATGACGATTGTGTAGAGGAATATGTTGGTTATCTCGATGAACAATCCGCAGGAGATTGCTAGCCGTCCGATCTCAGATGTGTGGAGTTTCCAATCAATGATCGAACGGATGACGACAGGAGATGCCGTGTTGGACAGTGTAACGAGGAAGGCTAAGTAAAGCGTTAAGAAGTCGTCTTTGATTTGAAGGAAATCGAAGAGGAACCAGAGGAAAGGGAGCCAGATAATGCCACAAGAGACTAAGGATCCCAAGGTTATGATAATGGAGTTCTTCAAGTTTCGTTTCATAAAGTCAAGATCAATTTCGAGACCGATCAAGAACATGAAACATGTTCGCAAAAGGAATGAGAAAAAGATGTAATAGCTCGCTGAGTCTTTTTGGAGGAAGAAATCGTGGACTTTTTGGATTATTGTGAGCAAACTCAACACAATCCCAGCCTGAAGAAAACAATGAAAACGTTAGTTTCTGTAAAATATAAATGTTCATTGAAAAACATTAATCCGGGTGTTTCTTGTACGACAAGTTACTTTCAGTGTTTAAGTTCAAGGGCCAAATTGTGGAAAAAAAATTCAAACTAGAAATCATGGACTTTTAGATTTTGAAATAGAAAAAGTGAACAAACTTACGAGAATCTGGGCAACAGGACCGGCTTGGCCACAGGGTTTAAGGAAGAGATAGAAGAATTGAGAGAAGACGAGAATGCAAGACATTTGAATAAACATTGTATTGAGTGGATTAAACAATGCATCTCCTTCTGGTAAACAAAACAACATTTTTGGATCCATTTTCTTGATTCGATTATGAGCATTCTTCAATAATAAGTGCGGCAAGAAAAAGAAGAAAAAAAACAGAAAAAGTGAAAAGAAACTTAAATTTATTGTTAAGCGATGTATATGTATTTTTGTAGTTTCTTGGAACATATTTTCAATGTTTTAAATTAATTTATTCTGGTTGGAGTTTGAGGGGTTTACATTTACTGATTTACGTGATTATCCTTCGATTACTCCATGCCTCTATTTTTTTCCATTAATTTTCTTGTCAACACATCTAGTGTTCCCCAATAAAAGCGGATAAAATTACTAAAATCGGACATGTATGTACATAGCTTTATGGTATTTTACAAATCCCCAACAAATTGATTGTAATAGAATTGTTTTTGTAAGATAATATAATAGTGTCGACTATGGCAAGAAAATTATAGAGACAACTTCGTATAATAATAGTTTTTTTTCAAATTAAAGGTTCTCATTACAAAAATTATCTGTTGAATAAATTGTAGCTTTTATGTATTTAAAGTAATGGTAATACATTGATATGTGGGTTGATATGTATGAAGAATAAAAATAAATAAGTTTATGTTAAATTATTCCCGTATAAGTTATATCTTTATAACCCTTTATAATATATAACAAATCGATCGAGTTTTGACATATTGTATTTGTTTTCTTATGATTAAATCGAAAATTTATATAAACTGCATGAAAAAGATAGTGCATCCATCTATATATTAGACTATATATACATGACATTCTAATTTTTTTTTTAATTCTTTATTAGTTATCTATGCCATGTTTAATGTTTTTGTTAGAATAAAACAAAACTATGCCTCCATTAATTGGTATCTTTTATCTAAGATCTCTTTACTTTAAATATATATACGTATAACTTCGTATAATGTATGCTATACGAAGTTATTACGAATGAACAAGCACATAAAACTCCTAGAAGTTTCCCTATTATACTTAGAGCGACTGTCATACCGAGGACGAGGTAATGGCGTTTGGTTAGCGAGTTAACGCTGAATCTAAACCCGATGTAACCAAAGTAAACCGGAAGAACAAACTCGTGAATCGGGTAACTCAGGCGTTGGATCAACGTCCTGTAAGTTTTTCCTTCTCTCGGAAACATTAATCCTATGAAAAACACGAAAACCGTGGAGTTTATGTTGCTGGATTCGATGGTTAACGCGATGATTAGAATAAGGATGAAGAAAGCAAGCGTTTCAGCTTTGGAGAGGTATTTCTCTTTAGGGTTTCTTTTCGGGAGCCATGAAGCTAAGAATCTATTGATCAAGATTATAACTCCGGTGGCAAATGCGTAGGCAAAGATATCCCAGATCATTGTCCCGGAGATGTAAGAAATGACGATTGTGTAGAGGAATATGTTGGTTATCTCGATGAACAATCCGCAGGAGATTGCTAGCCGTCCGATCTCAGATGTGTGGAGTTTCCAATCAATGATCGAACGGATGACGACAGGAGATGCCGTGTTGGACAGTGTAACGAGGAAGGCTAAGTAAAGCGTTAAGAAGTCGTCTTTGATTTGAAGGAAATCGAAGAGGAACCAGAGGAAAGGGAGCCAGATAATGCCACAAGAGACTAAGGATCCCAAGGTTATGATAATGGAGTTCTTCAAGTTTCGTTTCATAAAGTCAAGATCAATTTCGAGACCGATCAAGAACATGAAACATGTTCGCAAAAGGAATGAGAAAAAGATGTAATAGCTCGCTGAGTCTTTTTGGAGGAAGAAATCGTGGACTTTTTGGATTATTGTGAGCAAACTCAACACAATCCCAGCCTGAAGAAAACAATGAAAACGTTAGTTTCTGTAAAATATAAATGTTCATTGAAAAACATTAATCCGGGTGTTTCTTGTACGACAAGTTACTTTCAGTGTTTAAGTTCAAGGGCCAAATTGTGGAAAAAAAATTCAAACTAGAAATCATGGACTTTTAGATTTTGAAATAGAAAAAGTGAACAAACTTACGAGAATCTGGGCAACAGGACCGGCTTGGCCACAGGGTTTAAGGAAGAGATAGAAGAATTGAGAGAAGACGAGAATGCAAGACATTTGAATAAACATTGTATTGAGTGGATTAAACAATGCATCTCCTTCTGGTAAACAAAACAACATTTTTGGATCCATTTTCTTGATTCGATTATGAGCATTCTTCAATAATAAGTGCGGCAAGAAAAAGAAGAAAAAAAACAGAAAAAGTGAAAAGAAACTTAAATTTATTGTTAAGCGATGTATATGTATTTTTGTAGTTTCTTGGAACATATTTTCAATGTTTTAAATTAATTTATTCTGGTTGGAGTTTGAGGGGTTTACATTTACTGATTTACGTGATTATCCTTCGATTACTCCATGCCTCTATTTTTTTCCATTAATTTTCTTGTCAACACATCTAGTGTTCCCCAATAAAAGCGGATAAAATTACTAAAATCGGACATGTATGTACATAGCTTTATGGTATTTTACAAATCCCCAACAAATTGATTGTAATAGAATTGTTTTTGTAAGATAATATAATAGTGTCGACTATGGCAAGAAAATTATAGAGACAACTTCGTATAATAATAGTTTTTTTTCAAATTAAAGGTTCTCATTACAAAAATTATCTGTTGAATAAATTGTAGCTTTTATGTATTTAAAGTAATGGTAATACATTGATATGTGGGTTGATATGTATGAAGAATAAAAATAAATAAGTTTATGTTAAATTATTCCCGTATAAGTTATATCTTTATAACCCTTTATAATATATAACAAATCGATCGAGTTTTGACATATTGTATTTGTTTTCTTATGATTAAATCGAAAATTTATATAAACTGCATGAAAAAGATAGTGCATCCATCTATATATTAGACTATATATACATGACATTCTAATTTTTTTTTTAATTCTTTATTAGTTATCTATGCCATGTTTAATGTTTTTGTTAGAATAAAACAAAACTATGCCTCCATTAATTGGTATCTTTTATCTAAGATCTCTTTACTTTAAATATATATACGTATAACTTCGTATAATGTATGCTATACGAAGTTATTACGAATGAACAAGCACATAAAACTCCTAGAAGTTTCCCTATTATACTTAGAGCGACTGTCATACCGAGGACGAGGTAATGGCGTTTGGTTAGCGAGTTAACGCTGAATCTAAACCCGATGTAACCAAAGTAAACCGGAAGAACAAACTCGTGAATCGGGTAACTCAGGCGTTGGATCAACGTCCTGTAAGTTTTTCCTTCTCTCGGAAACATTAATCCTATGAAAAACACGAAAACCGTGGAGTTTATGTTGCTGGATTCGATGGTTAACGCGATGATTAGAATAAGGATGAAGAAAGCAAGCGTTTCAGCTTTGGAGAGGTATTTCTCTTTAGGGTTTCTTTTCGGGAGCCATGAAGCTAAGAATCTATTGATCAAGATTATAACTCCGGTGGCAAATGCGTAGGCAAAGATATCCCAGATCATTGTCCCGGAGATGTAAGAAATGACGATTGTGTAGAGGAATATGTTGGTTATCTCGATGAACAATCCGCAGGAGATTGCTAGCCGTCCGATCTCAGATGTGTGGAGTTTCCAATCAATGATCGAACGGATGACGACAGGAGATGCCGTGTTGGACAGTGTAACGAGGAAGGCTAAGTAAAGCGTTAAGAAGTCGTCTTTGATTTGAAGGAAATCGAAGAGGAACCAGAGGAAAGGGAGCCAGATAATGCCACAAGAGACTAAGGATCCCAAGGTTATGATAATGGAGTTCTTCAAGTTTCGTTTCATAAAGTCAAGATCAATTTCGAGACCGATCAAGAACATGAAACATGTTCGCAAAAGGAATGAGAAAAAGATGTAATAGCTCGCTGAGTCTTTTTGGAGGAAGAAATCGTGGACTTTTTGGATTATTGTGAGCAAACTCAACACAATCCCAGCCTGAAGAAAACAATGAAAACGTTAGTTTCTGTAAAATATAAATGTTCATTGAAAAACATTAATCCGGGTGTTTCTTGTACGACAAGTTACTTTCAGTGTTTAAGTTCAAGGGCCAAATTGTGGAAAAAAAATTCAAACTAGAAATCATGGACTTTTAGATTTTGAAATAGAAAAAGTGAACAAACTTACGAGAATCTGGGCAACAGGACCGGCTTGGCCACAGGGTTTAAGGAAGAGATAGAAGAATTGAGAGAAGACGAGAATGCAAGACATTTGAATAAACATTGTATTGAGTGGATTAAACAATGCATCTCCTTCTGGTAAACAAAACAACATTTTTGGATCCATTTTCTTGATTCGATTATGAGCATTCTTCAATAATAAGTGCGGCAAGAAAAAGAAGAAAAAAAACAGAAAAAGTGAAAAGAAACTTAAATTTATTGTTAAGCGATGTATATGTATTTTTGTAGTTTCTTGGAACATATTTTCAATGTTTTAAATTAATTTATTCTGGTTGGAGTTTGAGGGGTTTACATTTACTGATTTACGTGATTATCCTTCGATTACTCCATGCCTCTATTTTTTTCCATTAATTTTCTTGTCAACACATCTAGTGTTCCCCAATAAAAGCGGATAAAATTACTAAAATCGGACATGTATGTACATAGCTTTATGGTATTTTACAAATCCCCAACAAATTGATTGTAATAGAATTGTTTTTGTAAGATAATATAATAGTGTCGACTATGGCAAGAAAATTATAGAGACAACTTCGTATAATAATAGTTTTTTTTCAAATTAAAGGTTCTCATTACAAAAATTATCTGTTGAATAAATTGTAGCTTTTATGTATTTAAAGTAATGGTAATACATTGATATGTGGGTTGATATGTATGAAGAATAAAAATAAATAAGTTTATGTTAAATTATTCCCGTATAAGTTATATCTTTATAACCCTTTATAATATATAACAAATCGATCGAGTTTTGACATATTGTATTTGTTTTCTTATGATTAAATCGAAAATTTATATAAACTGCATGAAAAAGATAGTGCATCCATCTATATATTAGACTATATATACATGACATTCTAATTTTTTTTTTAATTCTTTATTAGTTATCTATGCCATGTTTAATGTTTTTGTTAGAATAAAACAAAACTATGCCTCCATTAATTGGTATCTTTTATCTAAGATCTCTTTACTTTAAATATATATACGTATAACTTCGTATAATGTATGCTATACGAAGTTATTACGAATGAACAAGCACATAAAACTCCTAGAAGTTTCCCTATTATACTTAGAGCGACTGTCATACCGAGGACGAGGTAATGGCGTTTGGTTAGCGAGTTAACGCTGAATCTAAACCCGATGTAACCAAAGTAAACCGGAAGAACAAACTCGTGAATCGGGTAACTCAGGCGTTGGATCAACGTCCTGTAAGTTTTTCCTTCTCTCGGAAACATTAATCCTATGAAAAACACGAAAACCGTGGAGTTTATGTTGCTGGATTCGATGGTTAACGCGATGATTAGAATAAGGATGAAGAAAGCAAGCGTTTCAGCTTTGGAGAGGTATTTCTCTTTAGGGTTTCTTTTCGGGAGCCATGAAGCTAAGAATCTATTGATCAAGATTATAACTCCGGTGGCAAATGCGTAGGCAAAGATATCCCAGATCATTGTCCCGGAGATGTAAGAAATGACGATTGTGTAGAGGAATATGTTGGTTATCTCGATGAACAATCCGCAGGAGATTGCTAGCCGTCCGATCTCAGATGTGTGGAGTTTCCAATCAATGATCGAACGGATGACGACAGGAGATGCCGTGTTGGACAGTGTAACGAGGAAGGCTAAGTAAAGCGTTAAGAAGTCGTCTTTGATTTGAAGGAAATCGAAGAGGAACCAGAGGAAAGGGAGCCAGATAATGCCACAAGAGACTAAGGATCCCAAGGTTATGATAATGGAGTTCTTCAAGTTTCGTTTCATAAAGTCAAGATCAATTTCGAGACCGATCAAGAACATGAAACATGTTCGCAAAAGGAATGAGAAAAAGATGTAATAGCTCGCTGAGTCTTTTTGGAGGAAGAAATCGTGGACTTTTTGGATTATTGTGAGCAAACTCAACACAATCCCAGCCTGAAGAAAACAATGAAAACGTTAGTTTCTGTAAAATATAAATGTTCATTGAAAAACATTAATCCGGGTGTTTCTTGTACGACAAGTTACTTTCAGTGTTTAAGTTCAAGGGCCAAATTGTGGAAAAAAAATTCAAACTAGAAATCATGGACTTTTAGATTTTGAAATAGAAAAAGTGAACAAACTTACGAGAATCTGGGCAACAGGACCGGCTTGGCCACAGGGTTTAAGGAAGAGATAGAAGAATTGAGAGAAGACGAGAATGCAAGACATTTGAATAAACATTGTATTGAGTGGATTAAACAATGCATCTCCTTCTGGTAAACAAAACAACATTTTTGGATCCATTTTCTTGATTCGATTATGAGCATTCTTCAATAATAAGTGCGGCAAGAAAAAGAAGAAAAAAAACAGAAAAAGTGAAAAGAAACTTAAATTTATTGTTAAGCGATGTATATGTATTTTTGTAGTTTCTTGGAACATATTTTCAATGTTTTAAATTAATTTATTCTGGTTGGAGTTTGAGGGGTTTACATTTACTGATTTACGTGATTATCCTTCGATTACTCCATGCCTCTATTTTTTTCCATTAATTTTCTTGTCAACACATCTAGTGTTCCCCAATAAAAGCGGATAAAATTACTAAAATCGGACATGTATGTACATAGCTTTATGGTATTTTACAAATCCCCAACAAATTGATTGTAATAGAATTGTTTTTGTAAGATAATATAATAGTGTCGACTATGGCAAGAAAATTATAGAGACAACTTCGTATAATAATAGTTTTTTTTCAAATTAAAGGTTCTCATTACAAAAATTATCTGTTGAATAAATTGTAGCTTTTANAATTTTACGACGAAATTACGATGAAACTTTTACGACGATTTTGCGACGATTATTTGTCCACATAATCATCCTTAATTCGTCGTTTTTTTGTCGTAAATTTCCATCGATTTTCCATCGTTCTTACGACGTATTTATATTCGTCGTAAATTCGAAGTAAAATTTACGACGATTTAGCGACGATTTTTTGCTCCTCGTAAATTAGCGACGATTTTACGACGATTTTTGGTTTACGACGATCAGTTAACGACGATTTGCATTTCGTCGCAAATTCGATGGTACTCCTGTTTTCCAACGATTTTGCGACGAAATAGGTTGTTGCAAAATGGCTGTTTTCTTGTAGTGACATAACAAGAAATGAGGCATAGTTTTTGTTTTATTCTAACAGTAAATAAATCCAAAGTGGTTGAGTGTGGATCACAGCCAATTAGCTGCGGAGGGGAAGAAGGTCTTGAGAAACCAAGATATGGCTCATCCTCAGCCAATTTCTTAGCCATCGATCGAGAGATTTTATTTTTCTTTTTTGGTCGGCTGAGAGATCTAAAACCAACAAATCCTTATTGAATATGTCTAATATGCGTTTTTAAATGTAATTAAAACTGTTAATCATTCGAACCCATGCGATATCATAGACATGTCCTGCTGGATCCATGTCACGGGCAATAGTGCATCCAAATATAATTATACGTTGTAATGTTTTTTTTTTTTTTGAACATTATATACGTTAATCATCCATCACAATATTTAAAAGTTTTTTTCCACCATTTCTAAATAACTAAAAAAATGTTCAGTTTTATTTTATTATCATCCAATAACATATCGAATATTCATGTATATCCATCCTTGTTTTTTTGTTCCTAGTAAATCCTATGGAACGAAGTAATTATCTTCGTATTAAAAAAAACATTGAATGCGCACAAGTTGTAGCTTTATACTCTCTATATATAGAGTAAAATAATATTCATGGACATGCAAATAAATCAAACATAAAAAGAACAAAACAAAACCCTACTCTTCGTCTATATGGCCGACTCGACTCGGCCGTTTCTCTCAGATTCCAACTCGTCCGAGTCCAAGCTTCCACCACCAAGGTCCCTCGACGAGACGATCGAGCAGTGCATCGGAAACTTCGGGTGGGCACAGTTTTTCCAAGCCGCTTTAGTCTCACTCGCTTGGGTCTTCGACGCTCAGCAAACATTCATCACCGTCTTCACCGACACACAGCCCACGTGGCACTGCGTCAACTCGGACCGATTCAACTTTGTCTGCAACTCTTCCTCCAACCTCTGCACCTTAACCAACCAAACCTGGTCTTGGGACTTCAACCCACACGTGTCAATCATATCCGAGTGGGGCCTACAATGCGCCGGCTCCTTCCTCAAGGGATTACCTGCAAGCTCCTTCTTCCTTGGCTGTCTGATCGGCGGCTTAGCTCTCTCTACCCTCGCCGACTCATCGCTCGGTCGTAAGAACATGCTCTTGTTGTCATGCCTCATAATGTCTGTGTCTTCGATGTTAACAGCTTTCTCAACAAGCATTTGGGTTTACGCGTTCTTGAGATTCGTGAACGGGTTCGGCCGAGCCACGGTGGGGACTTGCGCGCTCGTTCTATCGACGGAGTTAGTCGGTAAAAAATGGCGAGCACAAGTAGGTGCGATGGGTTTCTTGTGCTTCACGTTAGGGTTTTTATCGCTTCCGATATTAGGTTACATCAATAACGGGAATTCTTGGAGGTATCTGTACGTTTGGACATCGATACCGACTTTAATATACTGCAGTTTAGTCGGGGTTTTCGTCCGGGAGTCTCCTAGATGGCTTATCGTAAAGGGTCGTAAAGAAGAAGCCATCTCAATTCTCCAAAGCATTGCTTCTAATGCAATCACTATGAGTTTCTCGAACTTATCTTTGGATGTCCAAGAAGATCGATCCAAGTCAAACCCTGATGTTTACGACGCGTTAAAGATCTTGGTGAGGAAACCTTGGTCGCTTAGGAGATTATTAGCGGTTATGGCGGTTGGATTCGGTATTGGTATGGTTTACTACGGAATGCCATTAGCTTTAACGAATATAAATTTCAATCTTTACTTAGGTGTTGTGTTCAACGCCTTGTCTGAATTACCAGCGTTTTTTATAACGTTTTTCTTCATTGATAAAATCAATAGAAGAGATGCGTTGATCGGATTCACAGCTCTAAGCGGAGTATCTAGCGTTCTAATCGCTGCGCTTGGACAACAAATAGGGTCATTACAGATTGTGTTAGAGCTGGTTTCGTTTTTCAGCGCGTGCACCGCGTTTAACATGACGCTTATATACACGATCGAGCTGTTCCCGACGTCTGTGAGGAACTCGGCGATTGCGATGGTGAGGCAAGCGTTGGTGTTTGGCGGCGTTTTTAGTCCCGTGATGGTTGCTGCTGGTCGGGAAAATCAGTTTTGGTCGTATGGGTTGTTTGGTTTGATCATAGGGTTGTTTGGATTGTTTGTGGTTGGATTGCCGGAGACTAGAGGAAGTTTTTTATGTGACACTATGGATGAGGAAGAGTATAAGAATTTAGCAAAGGAAGAAATTATTGGTTGATGATCAATGATGATGTTTCCGCTTGATTTGTTACAACTGTTATAAATTGTGCATGTTTAACCGGTTCGGTCTTGATTCAAATCATTCTGGTTTTAATACGGACTTATCTATTATATAAAGCACGGGTTAACTCATTACAATTTACAACAATCTTAATATTTTGATGTAATAATTTGTTTTGTATATTTAAGATCAAGTTGTTTATCTATTCGATGTATTATTGGTTTATCGTTAGACTAATAATTATTTTTGAGTAGGAAAATATATAATTAGACCGTATAATATATAGATATATATATATATATTCCCATTATATTAATGTTTTTTAAATTACAATAAATATTAAAATGGTTTTGTAATCGTTTCGGATTCCAAAATGCTAGGTACGGCTCTCTCTATATATATCATGTATGCAAAGATGGTTATAATCTTAATTAATTTAAACTAATTACAATAATTCAATTTTGAATAGTTCTTTTTATAAATTGTGGGAGTGATGGACCATCGATTTATAATCTCTTCCGGTATTCATAATCAATTTTTAGATATTTTGATTTAAAGAATAATCTTCCGTTTTAAACGAGTTTGAACCCTAAACACAAGAAAACGAACTTCTTGTATTACCATCCTTTTTTTGCCAAACTGTAAATATCATATAAATGAAAATGAGTTTTACAAATATAGCTAACCCAGACTTTTGTTACCACGGCAAAAATAAAGAAAAAACATGGTAACAAAGGAATTTAGTGCAGTTTTTAGTCTACACTCAACAAAACCAAAAAAACATTAAGTTTCCGAAATGCTGTCGATGTCTTCTTGCAATATTATCAAGTTTCTGACAGATCTATCGATCTCCGAGAAAATCTGAGAAGAAGAAAGAGAGTGAAGATTGAATAATTATGCACAATTCAATGTAATGCATTAATTAGTCCAGATATAAACGACATGTACTTCCTTCGTTTGAAGGAACTAGCAATGCACCCAATGCTAGCGCCACGCCTCAGATTTATGGTCCGCAATGTTATTGATCTGCGAGCTAACAATTGGGTGCCGAGGCGTGAGGAGGTAGGAATTTATAGTGCCCTTCTTATCTGTAATTACTTGCGGAGTTATCTATTTGTTTATTGTTCAGAATAAGATTTGTTTTTAACGTATCCCTGCTATATTTTTGTATGTAGTTGGACTTGGATCGATTTTTTTTTTCTTTCCCTTTTGGTTTTCTTCTTGTTGAGTTTTTTCCAGAAAAGAGTTTACTGTCGTAAAAATCACTCAAATTTTTTTTTTAATTACGGACACTGGCACACAGCCGCAGGCCAAAAAATATAAAGAAATAAAACTACTTCGTGCATTCGAATCATGAAGTGTTTTCCATTTACGCATAAGTGATACAAATTTTATTCAGTCGAGGTACTACGCTGTTACAATATTAGCCTAATATGATTAGGTTTGAATAAGATAAATGCAATTTAAATTCATATTTATTCAATATATATATATAATGAGCATTTTTGAATGAACTAAAAATGCTAATATGAAGTTTCTAGATTGATTTTTAGCAACAAAAAAAAAAAAGGTTTTTAGATTGACGACATATACCCATGGATAGAAATTTGATACAGAACATCTAAACGTGGTTACCTACCTAAGAGCTCCCTTTAGTTTCTAGTCCAAATCCAAGTTCCTTCGTTCAATCATACTGAATCACACTTTTTGCTTTCTCTCTCTTTTCCAAGTGTTGTTACTTTGCATTTAATCTTCATTTTTTATTCCGTTTTTTTTTTTTTTTTTTTTTATCTTTTCGTATTCTTGGAATAAGAAACTACTTAATAACTTAAATAATGTAGACACATGCTAACAAAGAAAAAGAAAAAAGTCCATTTTTTATCTCATCTTTATCATTTGACAATATTTGTTTTCAAAACTAACATATATCGTTTAGTTTTATATTTATGAAAATACCATTAGATTGATCGCTTTTACTAAAATATTAGTTTTTGATTTTAAACATGTCCTAATTAAGAGTATTGGTGTTGGGATTAATTTCAGTTATCAAATCAACAACTTAGTTTGCAACGTGTGGACATCGAATATATGAAAAACAGCCTGATGACTTCCCGGATCAGCCTTATACGGAGAGCCAAAACGACTACAATGGGGTGTCATATGCACATCTCTCAAAACTATACAAATGGCGTCATTGCTGTAAATATAGATTTATCATTAGTTTTTAATTCAAAACTATTTTGACAACGAATGGATTGGCCCAAATATTATTCAAGATATTTTCCAACTTTCGATATAAAATATTTTTCACATAATTCTTAGAGATTATAGCTCATACCCCCAATAATCTATACATAATCCTTTATAATTTCTCTATTCGGTAGACACGTTTGTTTCGGTAAATACGAGTTATGTACTTTTTACGTAATGCCACTATGTGGCAAAACTCCCAAAACCCAGTGATCCGTTTGTCATTTTTTCATTCAGTTCGCCAATTCTTTTTAAACTAGTTAACTTTTATTTTCTATTTTCCTAAACTTACTTATAAAACTTTTTTTCATTTAGTTAAGTTTTACGGTTCTACCAAAAAAATTGCGAGATTCCAGTATTACCATAAAACAGGGTTTTGGCACTGCAGCAGGAGTCGCAAAATACTCCTATTGGAAAGCTAACTCGATTTCCAACAATTTTGATGAAGAGCGCAAAAGCTAAATCCAAAGGGAAGGCTTCTTTACGAGTCGATCTTCCAGACATATGTTCTCGATACTTGATCTTTGATTCTATCGGCCACATCCTATCGGTCACTTGGCCGATAAAAACTCCCACATGGTACTCTTCAACACTAGTTGAGGCTCTTTATCGGTCCTCTTTATCGGCCATATGGCCGATAAGATTGCTTAACAGGAGCGACGTCTTGGAAAACTTCATTTTATGATTCTATCGGCCCGTCTTATCGGCCATATGGCCGATAGAATCACTTATCAGTATTTTCTTCATGTTTTCCTTGCCTTTCTTGCCCCATTGACCTTCTATGATGGTTACCCACACTCCTCTAACTCTAAGAACACCTGAAAATGGCTCAAACAAGCCAAAAAGAGTGCAAAGACAACCTATGACATCTAAAATGCAATGAGACTCAATTGGACCCTAAATGCATGAAAACATCTCAAAACTATACAATGTGAGATCAAAACATATGAAAATAAAGCCCTAAAAACATGTAAAATATGATGTTATCAGTAACCTAAGAAGCAGATGGTCTTGTACTTGGATCTGGTAGAGGAAGATTGGTTGATGGAAGCATATCGGTTATTGTTGGAGCTGAATGAGAAGCCACGAAGTCTAGAAACTTCAGATCAGTTTGTCGCATGTACTTTTCCACCAAGGACAAATGCTCGAGCTTGTCCTTTTGCTCAGCCACAGCTCGGGAGAGCTATGCTTCACAGGCAGCAATATGAGCATCACGCCGTTCATTATAAGCAGCATGCTCTTCGATTTTCTGTTGAGCTTCCTTCAGTTGCTCTTACAGTGCCACAAACGATGAAGAGTCTCCCGGTTGCTTGCGCTTGCCATTGAGAAGAGTCTCCTTCATGCTTCCAACTCCATAAGGAGTTCCTCGTGAATCCATCTCAGTGGACTGTGAAAAGTAAGAGAAAAACCTTAATTAAAGACCATGACAAATCCAAGACTCTATAAATGTGGACTGTGAAAAATGTTATTTTACCTGAAGTAAGATGGTCGTATAGTCATCTGTTGTTAGCTCTCGAGGTCGCGAAGCACCGTCCGAAACATCTGAAGTCTCTGTCATGAGCTCATACAACTTCTCTTGCACCTTCTTCTCATATGTTTGAGCGATTTTCTCCGCCTTCCTATCGACAAACGTACCATATGGCCTTGTATGTGTCTTAATGAAAACCTCACCAAGACTAACTGGTCTTCCCAATTTCTCTTCCTGCAATGTTACAAAATAAAGAAGGATTATGACAGAATTTAAAGTTGTTAAGGTGTAAGAAAAAGTAAAAGTTACTAACCATTTCTTGTTGGATTTGTTGATACGACTTCGGCCCTGATAAGTGGATATGAGGACCGAGACCTTTACGGTCAGACATACGAGCATTGGAATAAGTGAGACTCCTTTGATGTGCTTCATCAGTGTCCCAGTACTAGTTCATCGTTTTCCAGAGAGTGTCGCTGATCCATTTAGGTCGCTGTCGACAAGTCCTCGCGTTGCTAACCATGTCTTTCATCTGGCGTTGACAGATTTCCTCGAAATACTGTTGAACTGTCCATGTTATCAAGGGATCCCAGGTGTGGGTTTTCTACAATACAAAGAGAATAGAATGATGTTAGTGAAAACATCACAAGCAAACCTATATGTGAAGGCTATAAGACAGAAAACTGTACCGCGAACTCGAGGAAGTATCTTTCTTGTCTCTCCCAAGGCACACATGTCCAGCTATATTAGGGAGCATCGAATTTGTTTGTAAACACTTTAGTAATTGTCTGAACCAATTTCGATCCCGTGTCGCGAGTAAACCTGCTAACACACATGAAATAAACAAGGACAAAATACAAAGCAAAGCAGAAGCATGTGTCTACACACAGACATCTACACTCAAACACAAAGCAAACCTTTGTGTCTACACTCAGACTTAGACATCCAGAGAATGTGTCTACATTAAGACTCAGACAGTCAGACATCAAGCATGTGTCTACACTCAGACACAAAGCAAACGTTTAATTAACCATCAGAGACCTAAGATTAAACACATGCTTCTGACAAGACAAGACAAACTTTTAACTAGTACAAGAAAGAATACAATCAAACATGAAACATGAAACATGAAACCAGAAGCATGTGTCTACACTTAGACATCAAACTGACCCTAAGATTAACCATCAGAGACCTAAGACTTATCAAAACACATTCTACACAAGCATTATTCTACACAAGCATTATCATAGCAGACCAGAATCATGAACACATTATTCTAGATTCTATCCTACACACATTTCTCACAAAACACACCGATAACAAAGTCATACCAAGTCGAGTTCGGCGTCGGTATAGGAGAGAGGACGGTGGCAAACTTATCCCGGTCTGGCACCATAAGCAGAGCATTCAGAGCCCGCAGCGTGTCCTCCTGGAGATCCGGCAACACTGGAGCAAATTCGTCATGGAAGCTGTGTCCTTGATAAGATGGATGACTCTGAGCCTGAGAGTTCTGAAGTGGTGACGCATGAGCGTCCTCCAGTGGAGCCAAAGCAGTCGTAGGGAGTTATTCTCCACGGTGTTGAGGCATTGAGTTTTGGAAAAGTTGTTGTGGCGGTGGATAGCTCCGGAAATTTGGTGCTGGCGTTGACGGTTGATCGTTCACGGGGACTTGAGGTGATGGCGACTGAGTCGGAGGAACTTGGGCCGCCGGCGTGAAGTTGTACTGCAGCGTTAGAGGGTTCGGTGTTCGCGACGCAGTCGTGGAGCGATTGGACCCTCCGGCTCTCTGAGAAACGTTGGGAAAGTTTCTTCCCTTCCGTCTTCGACCGCTTTTCTCTGTAGGGATCGTGTGCTCTTCTCTGAGAGATTCGCCGGAAAGATTTTGCGACCTTGAAAGGCGAAATGGAACTTGAAAGGAGAAGAGATTCGACATGGGGATTCAAAGAAGAGATTGATTTCGAAGAGTAATCGAAGAAGAGGAATCGAAGCAGAATCGAAGAAGATGAGAGCAAAAGGGGAATCGAAGAAGGGGAATCGAAGCAAAAGGGGAAGAACAAACGCGGCACTTAGGGTTTAGTAGTTAGGTGTTCACGGGACTTAGGGGAGATTAGAATCTTATGTTAAATTAATTTGAAAACTTTATTTTAAAATTATATGATAGTAAAAATTACATATATATGACCATAATATTAAAGACAAATTTTTAGAATTTTTGTTTTCAAATTTGACATAAATAACATAATTAACATTGTGACATAAGTAACATAGTTAATTAGTAGGGTTCTTCGTCATCTGGTTCTTCATCAGAAGACGACAAATTACACCGAAATTCATCTTCTGGTTCTGAATCTCCGACATCGTAATCGAGGTTTATTGGGTTTACTCCCTGTACGAAATTGTTGAGTACGAGATCTTCAATTGTAGTCATCAATACAACATCATCATTTTCTAGTTTGTAAAAGAGTCGGTTCTTTTTTTTCATATCCCCCTGAAATGTTTCCCCACAAATTCACTTTTAGAACATTGAGCCACAACTGCTTCGGTTTCTTTGTGTATGGGTACGGAATATAACAAACTTGATCCGCTTACGAGGCTGTTTGCAATATCAACATGTATATATAAGTTATACATATGTATATATATATATATGATATCGACATTAATAAAATGCTATATATATATATATATATATATCTATACACAAGTACGTACCTCGAATAAATGGTTCGTATTTATTGTATTTTCTCGATGAAAGAACGTCTACAACGCCACCATTGCTCCTCCGAGTGCCTCTACCGATAACATGGTCATACCAATTACACTTAAAAAGTGTGATTCTCAAATTGACCATCTTCTCGTACTTGAGTTCTATGATATCAGTTAAGGTCCCGTAGAAATCCGCTTCATCAGATGCATCAGTGTAATTTTCACCTTTAACACAGACCCCATAGTTACATGTCTTTCATCCAGCGCCGTGATTATGCGTATGAAACAAATAGCCTCTTGTAAAATACATTGGCCATGTTTTGACCTTATTCAAAGGTCCATGCACTATCTCTTGAACCCAAGTAGGAAATGGATTCGTGGCGTTCAAGTAAGTAACTTGCATATATATAAACAATAGCGTCAATATATATAAGTATAAATATATGCATAGTTATGAATATTATTTAGACATACATATTCTTTAATCCATAAATGATATTCGTGAGCTCTTTTCGCGGAGAGTTCTTTTTCGAAAAATCCTGGATATTTTGCAGAAATAAAATCCTCGAACATACTATACAAGACCAACACAAATATGAGAAATTATAGTGGATTATATATATTAAAACGCAAGCTAGAAGAGATGCCAACTTATATACCTCTCAATTGGCTGAAAATAGTCACAATTTCGTAAAACATATGCATGTGCGCATTGATAGTCTCTCTCTGAGAGCCATATTTCATGCATTTCTCCACTTGGACGGCCTACGTGGGTAAATATAGAAGGTACTCCAGGGACATGATATACGGGGACTTTACCTTCATCGAATCTTGTTAACCTGAACAAATGAGTGAAAAATAATTCACATTAAAATACATAGCATCTGTATACAAATTAAATGGCAAAGTGGACATGATGTGATTGATTTTAGCATTTACCTTGATTTCGTTTGTATATTTGCGTCAAAAGTAGTGCTCTGAGAAATAAGTAATATTGTCATTCATATATGATTCAACAATCGATCATGTCGCATATCTTTTGTTCTTTGCTTTCCCTTTCAACTTTTTGAAAAACCTTTCAAAATGATACATCCACCTATACTGGACAGAGCCTCCTACTTCAGCTTCATAGGGGAGATGTATACTCTTTTAACTCCTTAATAAGAGGTCGTAGGAAGATATCGAGACTAGCTCACGGATGATTTGGTCTAGAATTCAGAATTGTAAGAAATAAATACTATGTATGCATGCACATACCAGGGGGTAAATTATATGGAGTCAAGATCACAAGCCACAACAAATGATTACGAGACATGCCAAATGGATTGAACCCATCGGTACATAATCCAAGATAAACGTTACGGGGTTCATCGACAAACCGGGGATTTTGATCTTGAAAATATCTCCACTACGCCGCATCAGAAGGATGACACATTTCTCCCTCCTTTTGCTTGGTGCTCGGCATGCCATCTCATTGCCGCTGCAGTCTTCTCGCTCTGATACATTCTCTTCAATCTGTCAGCAATAGGTAGATACCACATACGACTGTATGGTACTTTGGTTTTACGTCGGTCGTTCTTAGGCTTCCATCTTTGTGCACCACAAAACAGACATTTATCTTCCTTCTCGTCATCTTTCCAGAATATCATACAATTGTTAATACAAACATCAATTGTATGATATGGGAAGCAATTTTTCTGTCTCGTAATGTGAACCGGTTGACTTGTTTCCTTCTGGTAAATAATCTGTCAAGATTTCGCAAAACGAATTCACTAACTTTTCACTTATATTATATTCTACCTTATTTTGCATGACTCGAAGCTAAGGATAATTGTGAGTGACCTTCACGACAACCATCGTATAATGGATTTTCTGCACCTTCTAACAAGTCGTAAAATTTCTTTGAATGGTTACGTACCGGTTCTTCTACATTTTGATAACTACCATCCTGATGATAGTTATCAAAACTCACGTTATGACGAAATGCATCATTCACCATATCCACATATCTATCTTCTACTACATTACCCACTTCTTCACTCCCACTTATATACGTCGTATCAACATAACTCGATCCTAAATCCATATTGATTTCTTCTCTATGCTTATACCAAACATAATAATCTGGCATAAATCCTCTGCTATAAAGATGATTCCAAATTCTTGTCCCCGAGATAAATTTCTCGTTCTTGCAAACACTACAAGGGCAGAAAAACTTACCGCCATTACTTTGTGCTAGAGGCTGGCTATTTGCGAATTTCATGAATTGCTCCACCTCCGTTCTGAACTCTGCCGAGAAATTTCCCGTCTCTTCATCGAACCTCTTATACATCCACTCCCGGAAATTACTATAATTGTAATTTCTCGACATTATATAACTAATAAAAACTGAATTTTGTTTGCTTTTGTGTTTCAGATCGAATGAGGAGAAGAAATGAGGTGAATTTTGCTTATATAGACATTTATGGCGACTAAATAGCGACTACACGGCGTCTGAAAGGCGACTACATGTTGTAGTCGCATAAAACCGGTACACCAGCCCCAAAAAAAACACGTGTTTTGCACCGGTATTTTACGACTGATTACCGACTACTATGCGACCCGCCGAAATAGTCGCATATTAGTCGCCAAAATGGCGACTATTATTTCCCGTCTGAAATGTAGTCGTAAATTAATCGTAAAATAACGACTACTATAACGACTATGTTCTTTGGTCGTAAAACAGCGATTCAATTACGACCAAATTGTATTGGTCGCCAAATAATCGGAAAGTAGTGGCTAATTAGTCGCAACTTTTAGCGACTAATTATTTAGTCGTCATTTGTAATCGGTAAAATCATGTTTTGTACTATTTAGATCCTTAATATAGTCGAACATCTATTACAGCACCACTAATATATATAACCGCATGCATATGTTTTGATAACAAATGTACAACTTTAAATTAAAAACTATAAAGCTTTTTCCTATTCAAACATTATTAGTCGCTGGAAATTAGATACAAAATATATAAACGTGATCTCTCCTTAGTACCTACCCATAAGCCCAAACCCCCACGTGAGCATCACGTGCGCATGATATCGAATCTATAAATACTTAAAACACAACAGACAGTTTCCCAATATCCTTAGTGTTCATTGCTAACGAGCACACACACAAACATGATGACGACGATGATGAGCCTTACCACATCATTACCATACCCTTTCCAAATCCTACTAGTCTTTATCACCTCCATGGCATCAATCATTTTACTGGGCCGAATGCTATCAAGGCCCACCAAAATCAAACACCGGTCTCGTAAGCTTCCTCCGGGCCCACCAGGATGGCCAATTCTCGGCAACTTACCGGAACTAATGATGACTCGTCCTAGGCACAAATATTTCCACCTCGCCATGAAAGAGCTCAAAACGGATATCGCATGTTTCAACTTAGCCGGCGTCCGTGCCATCACCATAAACTCGGACGAGATAGCTAGAGAAGCGTTTAGAGAGCGAGACGCCGATCTTTGCGACCGGCCTCATCTTTTCGTCATGGAGACCATCGGAGACAAATACAAATCAATGGGAATCTCACCGTACGGTGAACAGTTCATGAAGATGAAAAGAGTGGTCACAACGGAAGCCATGTCCGTCAAAACGTTAAACATGTTGGTAAAATCCAGAACCATCGAAGCGGATAATCTTCTCGCGTACGTTCACTCGATGTATCAACGGTCCGAAACGGTGGACGTTAGAGAACTCTCGAGGGTGTATGGTTACGCAGTGACCATGAGGATGTTGTTTGGTAGGAGACATGTCACAAAAGATAACATTTTTTCGGACGAGGGAAGATTAGGGAAAGAGGAAAAAAGGCATCTCGAGGCGATTTTCGAAACTTTAAACTGTTTGCCGTGCTTTTCCCCGGCGGATTACCTGGAAAAATGGTTTAGAGGTTTGAACATTGATGGTCAAGAGAAGAGGGTGAAAGTGAATTCTAAGATTGTTCGTAGTTACAACAATCCGATAATCGACGAGAGGGTCGAGTTATGGAGGGAAAAAGGTGGTAAGGCTTCTGTTGAAGATTGGATTGATACGTTCATTACGCTACAAGATGGAAATGGAAAGTACTTGGTCACGCCAGATGAAATCAAAGCTCAATGCGTTGTAAGTTAAAAATTTCTATAATTGACCAAATTAGAAGATCTATACTGAATACGATGATCATCGAAATAATATATTAGGGATAGCTTTACAAGGTTTGTTTAAATCATATTTTACAGAATTATTAAAATTATTATTAATTATTTATTTACCATACCGTTACAAGTAACTTTAAAATCATTTTAAAATACACAGATATATTTTGTAATTCAAAAAAAAAGAAAATTTAAAGATTTAATATATAGATTTTTTATATGAAAAATCAACTTTTGATAATTGTTTCAGGATGTCAATCGATCCTGTATCATATATGTTGTTTGGTGTTTTAATTTGGTGTGTTTTTTACAGGAATTTTGTATAGCAGCGATCGATAATCCGGCAAATAATATGGAATGGACACTTGCTGAAATGTTAAAGAACCCGGAGATTCTGAGGAAAGCTATGAAGGAGATAGACGAAGTAGTGGGAAAAGAGAGGCTTGTTCAAGAATCGGACATACCAAATCTAAACTACTTGAAATCTTGTTGCAGAGAAACATTCAGGATTCACCCAAGTGCTGCTTATGTCCCTCCGCATGTGGCTCGTCAAGATACCACCCTCGGGGGTTATTTCATTCCCAAAGGTAAAAACAAAATCGTGTATTTTACGTTTCTTACAACTAGTAGGTTTATGCATGCATGGTTAGATTAAAAAAAAAAAGGAAGAAATTTTGCCTTGAGCTACCAATATTTGGGACGACTCCACAAAACGCATTCAAATTTGGATTCAAGAACGTCCAAACATCAAACATCTAAGCAGTTGAGCCACCAGTATTTCGATATGATACATATATTAAGAAAGTATTGGTTTTGGACAGGCAGCCACATTCATGTAGGCCGCCCTGGATTAGGCCGGAACCCTAAGATTTGGAAAGATCCATTAGTATACAAACCGGAGCGTCACCTCGAAGGCGATGGAATCTCACAAGAAGTTTCTCTGGTCGAAACCGAGATGCGTTTCGTCTCGTTTAGCACCGGTCGACGTGGCTGCATCGGTGTTAAAGTCGGGACAATCATGATGGTTATAATGTTGGCTAGGTTTCTTCAAGGGTTTAATTGGAAACTCCGTCCTGATTATGGACCGTTAAGTCTAGAGGAAGATGATGCATTACTTATGGCTAAGCCTCTTCTCTTGTCCGTTGAGCCACGCTTGGCATCCCACCTTTATCCAAAATTCCGCCCTTGAGAAAAGAAAAAAAACAGGACGCCTTGTTGTTTCTCTGTTATGTTTTCCAACGCTTTGTCGTTACTTTCTATGTAACGTACTGTCGTTTGTTTATGTTTTATTTGTGTGTCTTTTTACTTGTATTTGCTAAGTCTTTTTTCATTTGCCAGATAACGCCATCGTTTCATTTGTGTGTTTTTTTACTTGTAGTTGCTAAGTCTTTTTTTTTTTTTTGCATCTCTGTTACTTAATAACAATCAAACATTTCGAGTCAGGATAATTATAGCTAAAGAGCCTAGTGATGATCAAGTTAAGTTGAGATGTAATGGATAAGAATACTAAAAGGTGAATCCTTACGTAGACAGTAGTACAATAGTAATATCATTGACATTACAACACTGAGATCGTTCCCCATTATCAGGATAAACGTGACCACCTACCCAAAGTTGTTTATTATTTTATTTTTTTTGGTAAAAAAGTTGTTTGTTATTTATTTTGATTAAATATATACTCTGAAAAGTAATTTAGTTTTGGTAAATTTGATATATTCAACTGGTTGGATATATATATTGCGTTGATGCGTATAAACGTTATTTAATTTTACAAGAGGCCGCAAGGTTATAAATTTTACAATATTGAAGTTACGGGAAAAAGAATATGTCAAACTTTTTAATACTAAGCTCTTCAATAATATAAGCATATAGAGTATCTATCAGACAAAATAATATATATTAAAAATATTCGATGTTAAGACTATAGAACAATGCAGATTATGCAGTAAAAACATATATTATGCCTATTTACCAAATTATAGTTCGCTGTCGAACAGTTCAATTTTCAGTGAGATATCTTTTCGTTAGGGTCTTACTGAAAAGTGAGAACTAGTTTGAAAAATGTCAGATTTGTAAGAAGATTTCATATGAAACGATCGATAGTCATGAAGTTAACAGAACAATAAAAGTGAAAATTAATTTTGTTTCTAAAGAATAGTTATGAGTTGTAACATGCTAAAATGAACTGAATCAAAGTTGATGATATAAAAAGTTTACCTATAAAGAGAAGAAATAGAGCTAGAATTATATTGGTCAGACTCCACCCAACGTAATGGGGTGCGACATCTTTCCATGCCAATGGATCATCATGATTCATATAATCGTACGGTACATAATAAAATTACAAATATAAACGTGGTTACCAACCCATAGGCATCCCAAATCCACGTGAGCATCACGTGAGGACTGAAAATACATTTAGTATTATTCACAACAATTACCATTTACCATTATCTCAGATTCTCGTTCTCACAAATCACAACTATTACACCAAACATGAACCATGCCACGTTATCAGCATTATTCACCATCCTGTTAGTCAAGCTGTATACTATAATGGGTTGAGTTTTATCAGGGCCCATCAAACCAAATGCTTATTTCAACGTTTTTCCTCCGGCCCCACAAGAACGGCCCATAATCAGAAACATATCTGCCATGCTTTACCGAGACAGCTTAGAGCATCCACAAATGCTTATTTGTGTTATTATTATTTTTTATGTGTTTATTTATTTATTTTACGTATTTTTATTTTTTTTAACTTTCATAAAAATACATCACATTTTCCAAGAAAAAAATAACTTATAATTTGTGTGGCCAAAAACCGCCAAAAATTATTAAAAATAAAAGGGCTCATAAAACATTTAGTTTGGGAAGCTTCACCGGCGTCCACGTCAGCATTGTCTGCACTTCGCACTATAACCTCCGAGTCTCCGACGGGCGACGAGATTGGTTTGGGAAGCATTTAAGGAGAAAGACGCCTGAAGGAAGAACTTCGTGTCGTTTTTCTGTTACATCACTAACGTTCCGCTGTTATTTTTTATTTTTTTTTGTTGCTAAAGGGTTGTTCCGTTGTTTGCTTTCTCACTAAATAGCAGTATAGCACCGCGTGTTCTGTGTTTAGAATTTCCTTGGGGTTTAGGTTTAGCTCATTCTTTCACGATTCATTAAAGGAAAATTGATTCCTCGAAGTATACTATAATGCATAGCTAAACATCCGAAATAAAACAATGTTTTAAAAAACTATATCAACAATTGATATAGCATGGCCAGCTACGTGAAATATACGATAATGCATGATTACGTAAAACAATGTTCTAAAACTACATCAACAATTGATATAGCATGGCCAGCTACACGGCCGAACAAACATGAGTCATATGTGTAATACCATAACCATATATTTCCGGTAAACCGTTCATCGAATTCCGGCGTTGACTCAAATTTTAAACAATAAAACCCACCCAAATTTAACCTGACCTGACTTAATCCAACCCGACCCGACCCGAGAATACCTAAAGTTAAAAAAAAAAACGAGTTTTCAGATCATATTTATTACTAAGCATGCGAATTCGATTAGTCAGGTATTTTGATTCGGTTTTTCGGGTAATTCGGTTTATAGATTTTCCATCGAAAATAACCAAATAAAATACCGGTTCGGTTCGGTTATCGAGTAGTTCAATTATTATTTTTAATGCCGAAAATAACCGAAATGTTGGCAAATTCAGTTTAATTCAGATAGTTTTAGATAGTTTCGTTATTTTCGGTTATTTTCGATCGGTTCTATGTAGATAAGGTTGGCAAATTCAGTTTAATTTCAGTTTATTTTTTAAATTTCGGTTATCGGTTCGGCCGAACCCAACCGAGAACCTAAATTAATTATAAATATTGCCGAAAATAACCGAAACTATCCGAATTAAACTGAATTTGCCAACCTTATCTACATAGAACCGATCGAAAATAACCGAAACTATCCGAATTAAACTGGATTTGCCAACATTTCAGTTATTTTCGGCATTAAAAAATAACTAAACTACTCGATAACTGAACCGAACCGAACCGATATTTTATTCGGTTATTTTTGGTGGAAAATCTATAAACCAAATTACCCGAAAAACCAAACTGACCGAACCGAAATACATGAACTAACCGAATTCGCAGGCCTAGTAATAAATATGATCTGAAAACTCGTTCCTTTGACTTGGGGTTTCAGTCTTTTTTTTTTAACTTTAGGTATTCTCAGGTCGGGTCGGGTCGGGTTAAATTTGGGTGGGTTTTATTGTTTAAAATTCTAGTCAACGCCGGAGCTCGATAAACGGTTTACCGGAAATATATAGTTATGGTGTTACACATATGACTCATGTTTGTTCGGCCGTGTAGTTGGCCATGTTATATTAATTGTTGATAGTTTTTAGAACATTAATTTACTTCGAATGTGTAGCCATGCATTATCGTATACTTCGTGTACATGAGAATCAATTTTCCTCATTAAAATTGGTGTTATTTTTCATAATAGTTGTCATTTAGAGGTTAGCACGTCACCATTTTATATTACCCACTATATTAGGTCCCGCGTGATACGATGATAAAATATAAAATATATTAGACTCTTAAATGGATAACTCACGTAAATATGACCCGTATAATTAGATTTTTAAATTAAGACTCATGTTTAGTTATCTAGAAACTATGTTTTGTTATTCACAATTAAAAAAAATTGAAATTAATTAAAATTACCCATAAACATGGTAAATGTTCATTCTATATGAATGAGAGGGTTCCAAAAATAAATTTCAAATCTTAATTTCATTTTTTGTTATTTTTTCTTATATGAAAGTTTATATTATTACATTGTTATTTTTTCGTTTTTTTCACATGTCACGATATCGTGAGTTAGAATATTAATTTCTGTTTTTATTTTTTCATCTTAATTAACAACGACACATGTCACGAGATTGTGAAAATAATCCTACGTGTCACGCTCAGCTTTATATAATAACATATGTTTAATAGTAATTGAAATAATCGTCGTGACTAAGTTCTATATATTTTTTTATTAATGATCCGTATAGAAAGGAAACAAAATGTATATTACTTGAGTCACAAGTCAATGAGAGACTTAATCAGACCCACATAAAAATAGAACATTTTAATTATTATTTCGAATCACATAAAAAGTAAACTGTAAAAAAAAAAAAAAAATCTCAATGGATTTTCATGTGTTTAGCATATAAATGGTTTATTAACATAGCGGTGATGACAATACAAACCTGGCCGTTGACTAAACCTTTGTCTCTTGAGAATCTCTCTAGCTTTCAAAACCATCTCTTTGTTTGTAATCTTCTTATCTTGTCTCGTCTCGGACAATATCGTCTGAATCGCGTCACTGAATGCTCCATATGCTTTTCCAGTTCTTGTCACATAAACATCCTCGGATTTTTGATCTGTTTGACATCCACTTAACAAAATCCCATTGTCGGGAAGCTTACTTGGAGCTCCAGATCCTGCACCATTTGTATTAACCTCGCGCTTGCCTAGGATACTAAGAAATCCTCTGTGAGCATTTTTTTTCATTGAATTGGAGAGCATCACATTCGGGCTCGAGTCTTGGCCGAATGCCTTGACAAGTGTATGTCTGATTTTCCCATGTTTGATATCGGTTTGTCCGGTTTGTTCCTCGAGAAGGCTTATGTAACTATCGAGAGGTAGATATCTTGTTTTCATATCGACTGTCTCACCGTCCTCTAATTCGATCTCTCTTGTAAAGCTTTCGCGGCCGCTTCCACGATCTCTCTGAGAATTCGACATTCCACAAGTCGCTAGCAAATTCTTCACAATGCTAACCAAGAAATTAGCAATCCCGGTTTTTTGCGTTTTCAGTTTACTCACGCTCTCCCCGATCTGTTCCTCTAATTCCTCGATGAGTCCACCACTATGACAAGAGTCCGAGATTATCGTCAATCGACATCCTTCTTTTACCTCTGCCACCATGTCTCTAAATTCATGGTCTACAAACACATTTTTGGCAGGGAGGTGATTAGAAAAAAAAACACAACAATAGATTCATGCTATTGTATATAATATCAATTAAAACAATAATTAACACCCACAAGTACAGAGATTTGAGGTAAATCGAAGTTGCGTATATATTAGCATATTGCTCTGTTTCGAAAACAGAGTGCTCTGTTTCGAAAACAGAGTGCTCTGTTTTCCGTGAACCGAAAGCAGAGGGCTATGTTTAGGCTATAACATTTCGGATGAATTCGTATATAATTTAATCCAAAACGCGTGAAATAATACACACACACACACACAAGAAAAAAAAATGAACCCATAAACAAAAAGGAATACTTTTGATCACATACCCATTATCAAATTCATATCGCAAGGAGTGATACACTCGTCAAAACCTGTAGCGTCGCCTGATATTCCTTTCTCTGGTGGGAGCCTCGTGCCATGTCCACTGTAATGAAAGACCAGAATATCACCAGATTCCCCCGAACCGATGAGTTCCGTCAGAGCATCGCGGATGTTCTTACCGGTGGGTTGGGTGTCGGAATTGTCTGTGTCGATCAGTACGGTTATGCCCTTCTTGGAGAACCCGTAACGGTCGATTAGGCATTTCCGCATCCGACGGACGTCGTTCACACAGCCACGTAGCTCCACGGCGGTTCCTGGGTAGTTGATTCCGATCAAAAGCGCTTTCTTTGCCATTGAAGAATGAATGAATTATACTTTTTGTTTTTTTCGGGGAGAAGAGTCTCTGTTTTTTTATTATAAACGAAATGTTTAACATTTAACGATAAATACAGACTGACATTTTTGGCTGTTATTTTGCCTTTTTTCTCTTTGGGGCAGCTTCGTTGGGTGCTTTTAATGGCCTTCATGTCACATTTTATATTTCCTTGGCCTTTCTTAATATTAAATACACATACAAATATGTTTTATACATGGAAAAATTCCATGAAAACACACCAACTATTTTTTCTTATATTTAAAACACACGAATTTTTCTCTCTCCCAAAATTATACACTAACCATAATTGGTACGTTGTCGCTGCGTCAGCAATCGTGATCAAAATTTAAACATTATCAGAAGCAAAAGAAACGGTGGAGAATAGAAAAAGATGACGCTGCGATCACTTTTACTGGTGTTGCCGATGTCACCGGTGTCGCTGGAAAAAACAGCGGCAGTTGCGATGGTTGATGCGTCCACTTTCACGACTTTGCCTATGTTACTCTCCACAAACTTGGAACTTAAATAAATTATTTTTATTTTTTTTCATTATAATACAACAATTTTTAAATTACACCCAAAAACACCATAGACTCAGCCGAAGGTTAACGTTCATTTTTTTCTTCTAATTGTTTATAAAATAAAAATATCTAAATAATAAATTATGATAAAATTCTGAAAAATCATAAAAATCCAAATAATTTCAAAAAATACCTTTGTTTTGTTCTATTGGAGAGAAGAGTCTCTGGCTTTTTTTTCTTCTAAGAATTGTTTCTATTCAGTTTATTATAAACGAAGGATTTAGCATTCAACTATGACCAATGATGGTCAAATACAGACTACATTCGTTGGGTGCTGTTAATGGCCTTTCGGTCTCATTCGGTAATTTTTTTTTTCATCCGAAGGACATTATAATTACGAAAACGGTTCATGAGATTACAAACATGGATCCAAGGAAATCACCCAATACTAACTATTGAGCATGTAAACCTTTTCATTTCTAAACAACCAAAAATGGATCCAATGAACACACCCCTTGTTACAAAAAGGAATGTAAACCTGATTCCTTTTAAGCAACTAAAAACATGGGATCAAAAGAAAACACTAGCAAAACAAACCGAGCATTACACTAAGGTAAGGCTACTCTCATCAACAAAAACCTTCTTTAGCCAACTAGGAAAGCATTCAGCTACATAAAAATGATAACGATTCTCCCTTGTCACACTTCTAGCAATGAGGAACGCAACTAAGTTAGCATTCCTTTCTTCAAAAACCAGTCTCCAATTCGGCATTTGATTCAAAGCATCAAGAATTTCCGATGACAACACCTTGAAAGACGGCTATGTTGGAGGCCAAGAGACAGTGGTTTCAGCCGCAAAGATAACTTTATGAACTTTCAAACTTTTCATACTCTCAATTGCCCATAGCCAACTTTCAACATTTGCTTCAATATCGTTTGCAATATGATTAAAAGCTCTTCTACTATCACTACAAGAATACACACGATTTCCGACGGAAAATATCCGTCGATTCCAGCTCGTCGGAAATTAATATCCGTCGGACTATTTCGACGGATTGAAGTCGTCGGAAAAGGGTCGGAATGTTCCGACGGATTACCGACGGGCATTTTTCCGACGGATGTTTGATCGAAACTAAACGTCGGAAGGCCGTCGGGAATATTTTCGACGGGATTCCGACGGATATTTGATCGGAAGTAAAAGTCGGAAAATGGTCGGAAATCCGTCGGAAATATTTATGACGGGCATTATTTCCGACGGGATTCCAACGGAACTCTGTCAAAAAATTATGTCGTAAAGCCGTAGGGAACAATTCCGACGGATTTCTGACGGGATAGAGTTCCGACGGATTTCTGACGGGATAGAGTTCCGACGGATATTCAATTTGTTTTTTTATTGATTTTATTCAATTAATTCAAATTTATTAATTATATTAAATAAATAATTAAATGAAAATAATTTTTTTAAAAGAAATTAATTAATAAATTCATTATCATTAAAAAAATAATTCATTAAACAAATAATTTAATTCAAACGGTCGAAGAGTTGTCGGGGTTGTCGGGATCCCGAAAGATTTGGGGAAGGCGCCCTTCAATATCTTCTGCAACTCGGTGAGTTGTGTATGGGTTGAGATGTGTGCGGACTTTAACTCCTCGACCTCCGCATCACGTTCTTTCACCGTTTGGGTGAGCCTCTCGATTTTGTCCATGTATTCCGAAGGAAACCGAGGAATCGAAGAAGATTCCTGGGTCGGAAGTCCGCCCAACCCAGCGAATCGACCTTTGACTTTTCGAGTTTCCTACGAAAATAAAACATAAAAATAATGTTATTAATGAAATGTTGAAAATAAGATAATTGAAAACAAATAGAAACTTACACTGAGGACAATGTCGTTGATATCTTCCCGGGGTAACTCGTTCGAGGACGACGATCCATCAAGAGTGAGCTGCGAGATTCCAACTTCACGTTCCCGTTCCACCTTCTTCTTCTTGCACGTCTCAACAAGCTCACGCATGCCCGGATCCTGGATCACACCAGTTTTTTTTGTTGGTGTGCCTCTCCTCGATCAGTTTAAGGTAGTCGGGAGCTCTGCCGTCTCTCTTCGCCTGTAAAATGTTGTTAAGTAAATAATAATAAAAACAAAAGTAATAATTAAAAATTGAAATTAGACGTACCATTTCCATGGCATCCCGTTCGACGGTCTTTGCGCCCCCGTTGTGAATGTACATCCCCTTCCCTCCTCGTTCGCTCTTACGGTTCTTCGTGTTTGTTTTGGAGAGCTTCTTCGTCTTCGGCTTACTCCAATACTCGCATAAGCCCTTCCAGACGTCGTCGTCAAGGTCCTTCGGCTTGTCTTTGTTATGCTTCCACTTCTGCTTCCACTCGTACATGTGGTTCGAGTATGAAAGCGCGGCATATCTGTCTAATCGGCCAAGTACTTCCCTCGTAAGGGAATGGTGCCACGTGAAATGTTGCTACATTAAAAATATATATATAATTTTAATATTCAAAATTAAAATTGACAAAATGAACTAAAAAAAGAATACAAATATCGACAATTTACTTACCGTGAAACTCCGGTGCCACAAGTCCTTCTCGTGTTTAGGCATGTTTGAGTACTTCTCATGCGGTTTGTCCAACATGTTGTGGAGCATCCGTAAGATCGACTTTGTGATCTCAGGCGACAACTTAAACCTGAAAACATTTAAAAAAAGAATTAAGTAATTTTAGATTCAAAATCTAAATAAATTTAAATAATAATCAAAATTTCACTTACCAAGTCTCGTCCTCGAACTTCGGGTCGAGACAGATGCAATGGCCCCGGTGGAGCTGTTGGATAAGTTCCTCGATGCTAATCTGGCTCCGAGAAACAAATTGCACGGAGCCCGGGACTTGCGTTCCCGAGCTCGAGCTGCCAGGAAGCGTAGACCGCTGAAAACCCCGAGAACGGCGTCCTTGGGAGCCGCCGCCCAAACGTAGTGTGTCCTCGTTATTCTTGCGGGAAAAACATAAAACTGGTTTCGGACTGTCATTCCCCTGGCTAAAACGGAATCTTTCGGCTAAAACTGAATCCGTCGGAAATCCGTGGGAAATTTCCGACGGATTCAGAATCCCTGGCTAAAACTGAATCCCCCCGGCTAAAACTGGTTTCGGACTGTCATTTCCCCGGCTAAAACTGAATTCTTCGGCTAAAACTCAATCCATCGGAAATCCGTGGGAAATTTCTGACAGATTCAGTATCCCCGGCTAAAACTGAATCCCCCCGGCTAAAACTGGTTTCGGACTGTCATTCCCCTGGCTAAAACTGAATCATTCGGAAATCCCGACAGAAGTATACTTAGCATTTTTTTCCAGTTTTCGAAATGGATTATTACACTTAATTATATCAAATGTTTAAGTTTATAGAAATTCCACATAACTAATACATTCCACTTAACAAATATCTAATACAAGTCCAAGTACATATTTTACAATGCAAAGTTTATAAAACTACTCTAAATCCAATGATGAGTAATCTGATTCTCCTGAATCGGAAGTTTCCCCAAATTTTTCTAATTCTTCTTCTAAATCCTCAAATACCAGATCGTCTGCATGTATGGTGAAATCAACAACAAGGTCGACATCAAGGGAATGCTCGATTGAACCCAAACCTACAGAGCTTTGTTGGAGGGGTTCATGATCGGACATCCCATGAACCCTACCTCTCGGGTTTATCGATGTCACTGTAACCCACGGGTCTTGCTTGTTTGTCACCCGAGGATAGGGAATATAGCATACCTACACCATGTAATAAAGTCATATAAAAATTTAACCACGGTAATGCAAAAATACTAAATTAAAAATTAACATAAAAGGAAAAAACAAATTTGGTATGCTTGTGAAGCAAGTACGAATGACTCGTATTTCTGGAGTCGCCTTCTGTTATGTAATGATGTAACACCAGATTGGTCGTGTCGCACACCGCTTCTTACTAATGGGTCGTTCCAGTCGCATAAAAATGCAACGCATCTCAAACCGAGCATTCCCGGGTACTGAACATCGAAAATCTCACGTACGACACCATAGTATACAAGATCACCGGACTGAGTAGATACACCGTAATCTGAAGTTGACACACTCCTATCATCCCGAAGAATCTTAAAAGCGTACCCCCGTGTGCTATACATCACATGTGACTGTACGTTTGCTAGTGGAAAGCGCACAATTTCTTCTAACCACGTGGGAAATCTTTGTCCGTTAGCCTTCTATGTCGTGACATGCACGAATAAAATCAAAAATGAGTAAAATAAATCATTCATTATATATGATAGTTAAAAACAAGGCAATTAAAACACTTACATAATCTCTTAACCAACGTCCGAACTCTTCCTGTTTGAGCTCCATTAGCTCGTCCTTTGTTTTGTTCGGAAATGCAAAACGTTGATATGCCATATACATCATGTGAGATTGAAACGATCATCACGTTAACATATATATAATCAAGGACTTGTTTTCCAGCCGCATATAAGAAACGAGTGGACCAGCTATGGGATCGTTGTCTTATTTTATCCACCAGATCTGCAAAAATATCACGCTTTTTCCATCCAAAATTCTCCGGCAAGCCTAAGTATTTACCAGTTCCACCCTCGTTACGTATTTTAAGGATCCTCTTAGCTTCAGTCCTCATAGGCCGAGGGGTTTTGGTAGAGAATGTGATAGAGGATTTGCCAAGGTTTATGCTTTGTCCAGAAGCTTCCTCGTAACGTCGGAGGATGTGAGATAGCGTATAGCAACTTGAGCTATCCGAGCGGCAGAAAACATTGTATCATCCACGAAGAGAAGGTGGTTTACCTGAGGGCTATTTCTCGCTACTCGGATGCCTGGAAGAGAGCCAGTGCTTTGAGCTTTCCGACATAAACCCGAGAGCACTTCAGTGCAAAGAATGAAGAGGTACGGGGAGAGGGGATCTCCTTGTCTTAATCCCCTAGTCGGTATGACCTTGCCCTGAGGGCCTCCGTTGATCAGGAAGGAGTAGGAGACAGAAGTGACACATTCCATAATCCATGAACTCCACATACCGTGGAAACTCAGACGGTCTAAAACAGCAACCCCGCTCAATTCTATCATAAGCTTTGCTCATGTCCGTTATATATATATATTGATAGAACTTTTGTATTAGGAAAACTAATAAACATGAGAGCTATTAAGCTAATCATTTGGTTTAGTCTACGGGTGGCGCCCAAAATAGGAAGTATGAATCTGTATATGATTAGGTTTGATTTACTTAAGAAGAGTTTTATTAATATTTTTTAAGTTGTTATTTAAGAAGAATTGACGCTATCATTTTACAAGAAACACGGCACTTAACGTCAGCTGTATTGACTTTAATGTCACTAATAAACCGAGTTAAACCAAATAACCTCGATTTAAAAAACGTTTTATTAATGTGTGATATTAAGTATTTTGACTTTCATTTTTAAAAACGATGTTTACTTTTACGTCCGGTTATTTAGATCGGTTTTAAGTGAATTTACCGACAGTTCAATTAAAAAAAAAAAGAATTTACCGACAGTTTTTATGTTACTCAAAAGTCTCATTTTTTAGCTAGTTACACAATCGACGTATGTTCCATTAATTTCTTTAATTTGTTTTATGCTAATTATTATATATAAAATATTTACTACCGTTAACTAAAATGTCAAATGATAACCCATATATAAAAATTCATTCAATTAATCAAACAAATCTGTTTTTACATCAAATATAAATGGGGATCCCAAATTCCCAATACAAATCTCACTGAAACTATAATATGAAAGATACAATTTTACTATGTTAGGTATCTATATTACTCTTCATCGATTTTTCGTTACTCTTTTTCAAGATTTTAAAGTGCTACTTTTGTAACACTACTTGCCTGAAATTCCAGTATATACAATTCATATATAATACACTAAGAATATAAAAACAAACAACAATTTCGACGACATCACCAGAAAAGAGATCATACCATGAGTGGATTTGTAGCAGGATCTGGGAAGAAGATAATACAACTAGTTTGGACAACAGAAAACAGATCTTGGTGTTGTCTCAGTTTCATAAGCAGTTAGACTTCATGATCTGGATAGAAATTTCATGTTTAACTTCATAATATTTTGGGAATTTTGCGCAGGATGTCATTTATTTTAAGTTTTATTGTATGTTATCACTTTTAAAAATTTTGTTAAAATGTAACATTTTTCTATTGTTTATGACAAATTTACTTCCTGTATAGTACGGTGTGTACGTTCGTGTACGGTACACGTAAGTTTATGTACGGTACATGATGTAGACTTATGGGGGTATAATCGTCATTTTACGTAAAAAAATGACAAAATTTTTTAGCATTTTCAAAAAGTGACAAAAAACTAATAAAACTTAAAATAAGTGATATCATGTGCAAATATCTTTGTGAAAATATTGTCATTTGATATCTTATTTTCTTTTTGAATCGAATTGTTTTTGACATTTGATATCTTAGATACTGTTTGTCTAAAGATGTTAAGCATTATGTTTCCACTTGTCTTATTCACTTGTAGAAAAGTAACACACTGTGTAACATATACATTGTTAATATTAAATAAGTATTCAATTATTTGGAATTGGTTGCATGTGGATCCAATCAAAGTTTGAAGAGTACTTGCAAAAATGTCAATTTTATCTGCAAGACTCTTCATTGTTGACTTAATCTCAAACATCTCCACATTCCATGATGTAGAGTCCAAGTTAGAAGTATTGGCGTCGGACTCGGATCACGACCTAAGCATCCAACTCGTCCCAACTATCATAGGACAAAAAACTTGAGTAATAACATCATTACACGATGGTAGGTTTGAAAGTTTATGATTCATAACTTTTAAAAGTTTTTTCTATAAAATCTAATCAATTCCATGTGAATAATTAATACAATAGAATCATGAGAAAACAAAGCTTTGATTCTCTAAAGAAAGAAGCATGTTCAAAAAACCATTTGTGTTTTTCTAAAGACAATAGTGATATAAGACACATTAACAATATATCGATAACCGTGATATGAAACTCAAGACTAAACTACAGTATATGTCTAATCTAAACAGATTGAGAATGTCTTAAAGTTGGATGAAATTAGTTGAGTATTGGTAGGGTTGTCAAAATTGGGTGATGGATCGATCCTTGACCTATAATCCATGATTTTAATGGGTTCAAAAATTTAATTTTAATGGGTTGATGAATTAAATGGGTCATAAGGATCAAATATATTAATTTGTAATGGGTCAATTAGTCAGTGATCCCATTTAATTTTTTTTCTTTCCAAAACCAAATCGACGCTTGTCGATCTCTCTCTCAATCAAGGTGGTTAGTCGATTCATGCAAAATCCAGAGAAACCTCACTTTCGACGAATATTGAGGTACATTTTTTTTTTTTTGTGTTGCTAAACCTGTCTCTCGATCTAAGCTCCTTCGCTTCTCCATCATACGGACTCTCGATTTCAGAGTCGGAATCGGTTTCTTCCTCCGACCCAGATTCGGAATTGGAAACTTGCTGCTTCTCCGGGGCAGCGAGAGCAGTTTCTGGCGACGACGGCGAGGATTTTACAGAGGAGCAGCTTCTCGCTATCGACGCCACTTTGCACTACCTCTGTGTGTTGATCGACAGTGATCCTGTCGTGATCTTCAGCCAGGTACTTTATCGATCCACTTCCCTCCTTCGCGTTCCAATTCCCAATTTCAAAGCTTCTCAAGATTTCGTCCTTTTGCTGGTTTTCTTTTGTGTTCTCAATGGCTGGTATTGTTTTGATGTTCTTCTGGGTATGAAAGTTGCGATCTTTTTCTGGGATTTTGTATTCTCTCATTCATGGACTGATAAATTGTGTCCAATTTCATTGTCGAGATCTGTCTGTTTCTCTTTATGGGTTTAGGATTAATGCTACCGTGTCTATTTCTCTCTTTATGGGTTTCTCGTTGTCAACGTGTTTAAGGCATCTGTCTGGTCCGTTTCTTCATTTTGAGCTTCAATCGCTCCGTTTCGTTTTCTAAATCGTTTCTTTGTTTGATTTTTTTATTCATCTATGATTTTTATTCCAGATTCTTCTTTATGGTAATCAATGAAACTGAGAAGCTACAAACACATGTGCATATTTTCAGAGATGATTGTGTAGACTAGTGTGTCTAGCTCCTGAATTATTAAGCCAAGTAGAAAGTGAACGAAAAATCAATTTGGGTTCCTTCTTCTGATCTGCTTCAGGATGTTTCAGTCCTCAGTATTCTTGATGTATATCTTTGAGATGATGGTGTCAATCAATTTGTGTTGCATTCTGTTACTTGAAGAAATGTTTAATCTCTGTTACAGTTATCTTCCATCTTTCTATTTATTTCAGGAATGTAGAAGGTTTATTGAAATGGTTCTTACGGATTGATCTATTGAAATTCAAACAAGTTATGCATTTATGTGGTTTTCTATCCTTGTTTCAATTTTAAATTGTGTAAATCTGCTTGTGGGTGTTTCTGTAAATACTTAGCTTCCCTTCTTCTTTTGTCTGAATTTAGCTTCATACATTGGCTTTGTCATAGATTGCAGTATCTTGTTGACGACTCTTTACCAATATGTGAATGTGAAACCTGTGTAGCAATTGTGTTTTGGTCTATATATAGATTCTATCTCGTTGCAATTTGTGAATACCTTGTCAACTAAGGCCAGTGTTTGAATGGTTTCCAATACTGTATTGGGTTTGTCTAAAGTTTGGCTTCTTGGTTTCTTCTTACCCTCCCTCTTAACTTCGTATGTGACATATTAGTATTTAGTAGCCTTGATAATCACTGTGGTATATACAAATACGAAGAAGCTCATGCGATCTATATCGGCTTATATATATACATGCCCAATAGTTTAGGCCCAGTAATAATTTCAGGCCTTTTTTTGTTTATGCATTTGTCAGTATGTAATCTCTCAGACTCTCACTATATCCTCCAGAGCCATCTTATACTTTCTTCGTTTTTCTACAGGGACTAGCGATGATGATGAACAAAGGCGGTGGTTCCGGTGGTGGTATGGCCGGATCCGGTGGAGGAAGCGGACCGACGGCCGCTGCGGCGGCCGCTGCCTTACAGAAGCAAAAGGCGTTGTTACAGAGAGTTGAGACTGATATCACATCCGTCGTCGATAACTTCACGCAAATCATCAATGTCGCGAGGGTAGCTGATATCTTTCGATTTTAGACTTAGAATTTATCAGAATCCGATCTCTGGAGCATAGACTCGATTGAAGATTACCTTTCTCTGAAATCGATTGGCAAAAGTTTTCGAATTTCCTTGGCTGTTTATTGAGGTGTACATCTTTGGTTTGTGTAGGTGAGTGATCCGCCGGTGAAGAACTCGCAGGAAGCATTCATGATGGAGATGCGAGCTTCGAGAATGGTAACTGATTGTATCGAATTCAAATGATTTATTCGTAGGCACCTGCAATTCTAGTTTAGGGTTTAGGGCAGAATCTGGGATCTAAAGCTCACAGATGCCAAACGTTTTGAATCTCCGATATCTAATTTTACTTTGCTTCATCTGGGATTGTTTTTTGTTGAGCTTATGCCCTTATTGTGTTTGTTGAATGATTTCTTTGAGGCATATGGATTAGGGAAATTACATAGAAATACGGTTTCAAGGTTTAAAGCAGCATATGTGGATCCAAAGCTCACTGATTTGAAATGTTTGAATCTCTTAAACATTCACTCATGAGTCATGAGTCTCCAATATAATCCAATTTAACTTTTGTTTTCGGTTTTGTTTGTTTTGCTAGCTTATGTCCTCATTGAGTTTGTTAACTGAGTTCTTCATTAATTAATGGTGGCAGGTTCAAGCAGCTGATTCTCTTTTGAAACTCGTATCAGAACTGAAGCAAACCGCGATTTTTTCTGGATTTGCATCACTTAACGACCATGTAGAACAAAGAATTGCAGAGTTTGATCAAGAAGCCGAGAAGACAAATCGATTGCTGGCTAGAATAGGCGATGATGCATCGGCCAGTCTTAAAGAGCTCGAGTCTCACTATTACTCTTCTGCTCAGAGATTGACTCTAGACATATAAGGGATTTTTAAATCCGGATAAATAGCATTACAGGATGTTCTTCTAATTTCTATAGCCCAAATCTTTAGGCTACTACTAGTCCGATAAAAATCTGGTAGAAAGGGGCTTTAACTTCTAAGCTATTTTTAATCCAACTTTTGTTATCCTCTGTGCCAAAACAGAAAGTATGTAACATTTGTTCAAATTATTCAATGGAAAGTTCTTTCATTTAATCGGAAAATTGTAGTGACGAGTTCGATTTTACAGAGAATGTAAAAAAACTAAAAAAAAGGAATGGGAACTAAATTTTGCTCAAAAAACCTTAATGGTTTTCGGAAACTTCAGACATGGAAGGTTTACGACATGTAATCTTAAAACTTCATACTAATAATCTTTTAAGATTACGACGTGCTCGCCTATCATCGTTGACAATGAAGCTAAATTATATTCGTGACAACAAGTAATGTCGGAATCTAAATGATAAAGCAAAGTCACCCAAATTGATGCTTTAAAGACAAAATCTTTGGTTTCTTCTCACTACGTCAGGAAACTCCTAATAAATATCTTGCCGACGATGTTACTGAAACCCGGAAACAAGATTGTCTCGCCGGAGGTAATCTCTTAATTAAACACCCATAATTATATCATCCTTTGGATAAAGTAAGTATTAGGAGTTATAAAGATATACAAAAATCCTGTTGGTATTAGATATACATGTATCTTGTAGTTAGATAAGTATAACTTATATTTGGCTACATGGGGTTGCCGACTCTTGTGTGTACATAAAGACAACATATCATGTCAATAAAGTTTTGCCAAATACATAAACTACTTTACAGAAAGCTGTCAAATTCGTAACCCTAATGTTCTTTTTTGTTGCTTGCGCAGACGAGTCATCATCGTGACTCAGCCTCAAACTCATCAAACCATAAACCTCAACAACAAACGCGCAAAGATATGCAGAAGGAGTTTGATCAAAAGACAAAGAAGATGGAAGAATATCTAATAAATACAGAAACGTCTCTAATCAGCAATCAAAATAATCGCTCTGTTCACAACAACATGAGCTCACGAAGCAACAGCTCTGAAAGCACATCAGCTAATAAGCCTCACACAGGAGGAGATGTTAGGTGGGACGCAGTGAATTATATGAAATCGAGAGGAATCAAGCTCGGAATCAGCGATTTTCGCGTTTTGAAACGGCTAGGTTACGGAGATATCGGAAGTGTTTATCTCGTTGAGCTTAAAGGAGCAAATAAGACGACGTATTTCGCGATGAAAGTGATGGATAAGGCTTCTCTTGTGAGCAGGAACAAGCTGTTGAGAGCTCAGACGGAGAGAGAGATTTTGTCACAGCTTGATCATCCTTTCTTGCCTACTCTTTACTCTCACTTCGAGACTGATAAGTTCTATTGCTTGGTTATGGAGTTTTGTAGCGGAGGCAATCTTTATTCCTTGAGACAGAAGCAACCCAACAAGTGTTTTACAGAAGATGCTGCAAGGTTAGTTAGTATATAAACAGAGTATATTGAAACAGAGCAAAAACAGAGTAAAGAAACAGAGTATATAAACCATATACGTACTATTTGGTTCGGATTAGCATGTTAGGAAAATGTAATCTAATGTGAAATATCAAGGTTTTAACTTTTAAGCAGTGTATTTCTTTTTCGGTTCAGTTTCGGTTTCCTTACAGTTAAGTTAGGTATAGAAAAATGAAACTGAATCGATTAATTTCCTCTTTGATTCGGTTTTTGGATCGTTTTTTTACACGATTTTTGATTGGTTTAGGTTCGAACATTAAAATTCGGTTTTTTAGCAAAAAATTACTAATATTATTATTATTTTTTTCGGTCAGGCTCAAAGAAAAATTAAGATCCTTTTTTCGGGTACTATTTCGGTTTGGTTTGATTCATAACATGAACTAAAAATGTTTGGTTTTGTTGCTTAACAGGTTCTTTGCATCAGAAGTGTTATTAGCATTAGAATACTTACACATGCTCGGAATAGTATACCGTGATTTAAAGCCAGAGAACGTTCTGGTTAGAGACGACGGTCACATTATGCTCTCCGATTTCGATTTATCTCTCCGATGTTCAGTCAACCCAACACTCGTTAAATCTTCCTCCGTCCACGTCAACGGCGGCGGAACCACCGGGATCATCGACGACGATACGGCCGTCCAAGGATGTTACCAACCATCCGCGTTCTTCCCACGAATACTCCAATCCTCGAAAAAAACCCGAAAATCAAAATCCGACTTGGACGGATCATTACCAGAACTCATGGCAGAGCCGACAAACGTGAAGTCAATGTCCTTTGTCGGAACTCACGAGTATTTAGCGCCGGAGATTATCCGAAACGAAGGTCACGGAAGCGCCGTCGATTGGTGGACATTCGGAATCTTCATCTACGAGCTTCTCCATGGAGCGACGCCGTTTAAAGGACAAGGAAACAAAGCGACGCTCTATAATGTGATCGGACAACCTCTGAGATTCCCGGAATGTTCTCAGGTGAGTTCGACTGCGAAGGATTTGATCAAAGGTTTGTTGGTAAAAGAGCCGCAAAAGAGAATCGCGTATAAGCGTGGCGCGACGGAGATCAAGCAGCATCCTTTCTTTGAAGGTGTCAATTGGGCGTTGATTCGAGGTGAAACGCCGCCGCATCTGCCGGAGCCGGTGGATTTCTCGTGTTATGTGAGGAAGGAGAAGGAGTCTTTACCGGCGTTGACGGCGGCGGTCACCGACGGAGAGAAGAAGAAGATGTGTGATATAGCTAAAAGTGGTAGTGATCCTGATTACATTGATTTTGAATATTTTTAACAACAATGATGATCTTTTTTCAACAATTATTTCTCCTTCTTTTTACTAATGTTAAATTTATTAATCAAATAAAAAAATATTTTTATACAAATAAATTGCAACATTGCTAAAACTGAAAAAATAGTTTGAATGTTTGGAATAGTGAAAAAATTTAGAGAGGCAATAAATTGGCAGCTTTACGTGGCTTGAATTGATGAGAAATCGAAGATCAAATGACGAAGACATACCTCTTTGGCGGAGATACAATGGTAAATTCAATTTCAGAACGAAGGATACTTGGATGCAAATCAGAGAAGAAAATCGCAAAATCTGTTGGTCTAAGGGAGTTTGGTTCAAAAACAGAACGCCGAAATTTTCTTTTGTTATGTGGCTTGCGATCCACAACAGACTGTCAACATTGGACAGAATTAAAACTTGGAATCCAGGTATCTCGGCTAACTGTGTTTTGTGCACAAACACTATCGAAACTCGTAATCATCTATTATTTGAATGCACGTATTCTCAAGACATATGGAAGAATCTCGCAGGAAGCTTTCTTCAAAGCAACTTCAGCTTGGATTGGGAAAGAAATCTCCATCTCATTGCAACAATATCAGGAACGTGCATAGAAAACTTTATTATGCGATATATTTTTGCAGGCTTCAATCTCCTTCATCTGGAAGAAAAGAAACGCTCGTCAGCACGGGGATAGTCCAAAAGTAGCTCGACATCTAATCAGACTATTGGACGACACAATCAAAAACAGAATCGAATCCCTCAGAAATAATGACTCAATTTATGATATTGCTCGCCAAGCATGGTTCTCAAATCGGAATTAAATGTGTAAAATAAGTTTATACTCGTTTTTCTGCTTTTTTATATTTCCTGTTACACGTTGATGTAAAAACTGTATTTTTTTGCTTGAATAAATTTAACATTCTCTTCAAAAAAAAAGATCGGCAGCTTTAGCTTCTCGTACGGAACCATTACAAGAGAAGATATATGGTATGGTATATGGGCTCTAGCCCATAGAACGAGTAGATATCAATTTACTATGTTTTTTTCCCTTTTTTAAATCTTTGAAGTGTACAACATGACATAATTTTTTCGAGTAAATAGATACCTTTCTCTTAAAATCTCAATACTTTCTATTAAGTTGTAGTTGTCCATTTCCGATAAAAGATCCGGTATTTACATGTACGAATCTAGTACAAATAGTTTAACTGATTAGGTATCTAAAATTACTACCTTAAGTATCTTATTATATAAAGCTAAATATCTCAACTTAAGCGTGACACGTAAGATAATTTTCACTCACGAGATCGTGATATTTGTCACATTTAATTTAGATCTTGACATGTGTCAATTTAATTAAAAAAGTAAATATTTAAAAAAAAAAGTTAAACTAAAAAAACCAATTTTAAAAAAAGAAAAAACAAGAATAAGTATGGAAAACTTATAATATAGGAAAGTGACAAAATAAAACTTAAAAGTTTATAATATACAACCACGACCAAACTTAAAAAAGGAAAATTATAAATATAATCTAAATTTAAAAGGAAAATTATTAATATACGACTAAGCTTAAAAGTTTATAATCTTTTCCATTATGATTAAGATCGCGACATGTGTCAAAATAATAATATAAACTTTCTTATTGTTAGTTATTTATTTTTTTAAAAGAAAAAATAACAAAAAGGAAAAATAATTGTGTTTTATATTATGGAAACTAATAACATTGAAAAAGTAAACTAAGAGAAAAAATAAAAACTACCAAATAAAAATAACAAAAAAAGGAAAAAGAATTGTGTTTTATATAATGAAAACAAATAACATTGAAAAAGTAAAGTAAGAGAAAAAATAAAAGCTACCAAATAAAAAGTGTTAAATATAAAAAAAAATATACGGTTCATTTATTATATAAAGCATAATGTTTCAAAGTTAGTAACTCGCCTGATCGCGACACGTGTCAAGTCAAACGATCAGATTTTGACATGTGTTTAATAAATTTTAAACGATATTTTAACACATAATTATATTAACATTAATAAAAGTAAAATTTAAAATCGATTTCTAATCCTTAAAAGTAAAGAGAAACAATAGTAGTTATGTTTAGATTACGAAAAATAAAACAAAAATTATAAATAAAAGCCAAAGTTAAAAAAAATATTTTAGTTTAGAATAAAGAAATTAAACAATAGATTATAATCCTAAAAAGAAAAGGAATAAAAGGTAAAATTTATAAACAAAAAAAAGGAAAAACCATATTTCAGTTTATTATAAGGAAATTAAACAATAGTTTACAATAATAAAAAGCTAAAGTTTTAAAAAAGGAAAAAACAATTAGTATTTCTATTTAGATTAAGAAAATTAAAAAATGGAATACAATCCTAAAACGAAAATGAATTCTCATTCCCCACATCTATATAACCATATTGATAACTGATATCACTGTATTTTACCACTTCAAGCCTCATATTTTCTTCCGTTTTCCTTGTGTTTCGTATAGTTTCTATTATGTATATATTGCATTTAGGTCCAAATCGAGTTACACTGCATTTAGGATATCCTAGGTCGTTTTTTGTGTTCTTTTTGGCTTGCTCGAGCCTTTCTCAGGTGTTCATGACTGATTTGGATGAGCGTGGACGAAAGGGGACGAACGAAGTTTGAGGAGGAAACGCAAAAATTGAAGGAAGAACAAGAGGACCGGAGTTTACACATGCGATCGGTTATAACCGATCGATAAAAGCGATCCTACGACAAATATCAAGCTCGATCGGTTATAAGCAGATGGCAAAAGTCGATGGCAGAAAAAAATGCACAGGCGATCGGTTATAACCGATCGCCATAACCGATCGAGAGTGTGACGGATTTTTAGCTTGACTTTGGGATCCAACCTTTTTGTAATATATTCTACAATCATTGTGCTTTCTTAAAAAGGGAGAGACTGACGAAAAATATTATCACTCTACCTCTTTTCACTGTTCTAGAACTGCTTCCTTCTCCTCTTTTGTATTTGTATGAAAGATTCAAGATCCACTCCATCTTAGTGAAGATTTTCTTACTTTCCTTCCATCAATCTTCTTTATTTTGCTATGTCTTGCTTTTGTTCGGTTTTGTTTTGTGTTTTAACTATGTGTGAGTAGTTTTCTTATGGACTGTGGGAATGGTTGATTTAGAGGGATAGATGATAATCTCTTGATGTTTAGGACAAGATTACAAAAGTTCTCATGTTTAGAAGTGATCTTAAGGCTAGGATTGAAGTAGCTACTCAATCTCTAGATCATGGTCAGTTTGCCCTTGGAAGAGGTTTAGTAGGCTGTCTAGAAGACTTCTAACATGTTCTTGACACTTAGCAAGGTGAAAATCGTGATTAAGGTTCATTTATTGGCTAAAAAGGGCTTTCGTTTCATGCTTATTGATGATGGTTATTGCAATCGGAAGATTAGCTAATTCGAGTTATTAATAAAGGGTTTAGTATCACGGAAGTGAGTTAAGCTATTAGTTTGTGTTCCTTGCCTTAGAACAAGCTCATTGAGTAACTAGAAACTTCAAGAGAGAATTATCGAATACTCGAAATCGCATACCATATCCTACGGTCTATATTCTGCCTTCTTGAGTAAACCGAGTTTATTGTCTTATCTTCTTTGAACTTGCGTCTTTAAAACTGTTTTGATCATTTTAAATGTCCTGTAATTTTCTCGTTCTGCGTTTCTTATTTTGCTTCTAGTTTTATCGTGATTAGTTCCTTATACAAACACTCAAAAACGTTTAGCTTAGCTTAATTAGTTTATTGTACTCTTATTGTGTTGTTCTTTCTCTCTGTGGATTCGATCCCTAAGTACAACAACGACGTACCGTTATGATTGCGGGTAGTATGCACATTAGGGTAATTGATGTGGTAAAACACGAAAATCAATATGGCGCCGTTGCCGGGGAGATAGCAATAGCCATTAGGATTCGGATTCTATCTAAGTCTAAGTACTTTTTCTTTACTTTGTTACTAAACTACTCTGTTTTGTTTGCTCTGTTTTTGAAGGTGTATGCACACAAGAAGCCAAGGGCAAGAGCACTTGCAACCACTTGTGCTAGATATTCGAAGGTACGAAAGAGATAATCAAAGAGCAACCAGAGAACGTGCTGAGCACGTGAGGCGTTTAGGCATTGGCGCTCAGCGAAATGATCCTCCTCACCTAGGAGAGAACCAACCGCCACCGCCACTAGACGAAGTCCAAGGAGTGGGCTTAGACCCGAGGCAGCCAATCCACCCTCCTAGACAGCCGCAAAGGATTGGTGCCTTCGATGAACCCACTACACAAGGGGTTCTAACTGGGATAAGGCCACCACCGTTTGCAAACAACAACTTCGAGATCAAGTCTAGCCTCATAAACATGGTGCAAAACTCGAGGTTCTTGGGCATGCCGTTGAAAAACCCGATCGAGCACATTGATCAATTCGATCATCTTTGTGGGACGGTGAAGATAAATGGGGTCTCATAGAATGTTGTTAAGTTGACTCTCTTCCCATTCTCTTTGGGAGACAAAGCTGCTCAGTGGGAGAAGAGTGTGATTACCGCAACCATACCGACTTGGGAGGAGTGCAAGAAGTAATTCTTTGCGAAATTTTTCTCAAGACAAAAGACGGCGAAATTGAGAAACGATATCACTAGCTTCAAGCAAGGAAGCAACGAGTCATTCTATGAGGCATGGGAAAGGCTGAAGGGGTACACAAGGGCCTGTCCTCACCACGGAGTATCCAATGAAGCACTTTTGGGGATCCTACACCGAGGAGTTCTTGAGAAATACCAACTGGCCTTGAACACGGCGAGCAACAGAAGTTTTGCCAGCCAAGACGTTATCAATGGGGAAATTCTAGTTGAGAATTTGGCGCAAAGTGACCAATGCTACGGTGGTGACTATGACAGAACGGTGAGAGATGCAAAGTATGACGATCAAAGGTTCAAAGACTTGAGCGATAAGTTAGACAAGGTTCTACTTGCGAACCAAAGATCAGTTAACTATGTGGGAGAGTATGGAGGCCAGCGAGGGTACCAAGATGTAGTACAAGAGGAGAATGAAGAACTTCAAGACGAAGTGAATTACATTGGTAATCAAGGAGGGTACCAAGGGAACCGGGGAGGGTTCAATCAAAATTATCGGAATCATCCCAACTTGTCTTATATAAGCAACAACGTGGAGAACCCCCAAGACCAGACATACCCTCCTCAGAACCAGCAAGGATTCCAACCCAAAACATTCAACCAAGGAGGCTTCAAATCTAACCAAGGCGGATTTCAAGGAAACCAAGGAAATTTTCAACCCAATCAACCAAACCAAAGGAACTACAACTCAAACTACTAGCAGAGCTATCAACCGAGGCCAAGCAACTTCCCAAACCAAGGAAACATACCGAACAAGGAGGCACAAGGCGATGTGCAAAGTATGCTCCAACAAATTTTGGAAGGGCAAGCAAAGGGGCAAGTTGAACTTACCAAGAAGATGGTGGATATCAACAATAAGGTCGACGGTGTATACATGGATCTGAATGCCAAATTTGAGCACCTGTCAAAACATGTTAAGGGCTTGGACAACCAGATTGCTCAAGTTGCCTCGACATCGAAGGTACCGAGCAGGGTGTTGCCCGGGAAACCCGAAGTCAATCCAAAGGAGTATTGCCAAGCGATCTCATTAAGGAGTGGAACTGAGCTACCAACGAGGGAGCAAGTCGTGGTAGAGGTTGAGGAACCAAGTCAAGACGGACTTGAAGAAGTTGGTGAAAATTTGAAGGAACAGAGCCCTGGATCGGTTACGCCGATCGGTTATAAACCGATCACGATCGATATGACCGATCGGTCATCAGAATGCGATCGATTACGAGAAGAAAACGGCCAGTCCAGATCGGTTACTCCGATCGGTTACAAACCGATCACGAACCCAGGATCGGTTACTAACCGATCGGGAAGACCGATCCCAGCCTAGAGTGACGGAAACTATGCTTCGAATGATCAAATCTCCAAGGATCATGCGAAGAGGAATGAGGGGGAATTACCTGGAATCATCAAAAAGAAAGTAGATTTCATACTTCCACCGTACGAGCCAAAAATTCCATTTCCGGGAAGATTCAAAAGGCAAATCATGGACAAACAATTCGAGAAGTTCAAGAAGATCATGAAAACGGTTCAAGTTACTCTACCATTTGCTGATCTTATGCTCGAGTGCCCAACATACAACAAGCTACTCAAGGACGTTATGACAAAGAGAAGGCAACTTGAAGATGCCATGGTAGTGATCAACCATGAGTGTAGTGTGATAATTCAAAACAACTTGCCTAAGAAGCTTAAGGATCCAGGCAGCTTCACGCTACCGTGCTCATTGGGACCCCTGTCCTTTGGGAGATGTCTAGTCGATCTTGGTGCAAGCGTGAGTCTCATGCCACTGGCGGTTTCTAAGAAGCTTGGGTACACTAACTTCAAGAAGACGAGAATTTCGCTAATCCTGGCGGATAAAACGATCCGGTTTCCAATTGGAATTCTCGAAGACTTGCCATTGAAAGTTGGGAGCTGCATTATCCCAACTGATTTCGTGGTGCTAGAAATGGATGAGGAACCATCAAATCCCATAATCTTGGGAAGACCTTTCTTAGCAACCGCGGGTGCCATCATTGACGTGAGGGGAGGCATGATCGATCTACGCTTGGGAGATCTCGTTATGAAATTCAACATAATGGAGGTGATGAAGAGACCAACCATAGACGGAAGTGTTTTCTACATCGAGACCTTAGATGAGATTTTCGTGTTTCTCCCTGGCAACGGCGCCAAATTGATTTTCGTGTTTTACCACATCAATTACCCTAATGTGCACACTACCGCAATCATAACGGTACGTCGTTGTTGTACTTAGGGATCGAATCCACAGAGAGAAAGAACAGCACAATAAGAATACAATAAACTAATTAAGCTAAGCTAAACGTTTTTGAGTGTTTGTATAAGGAACTAATCACGATAAAACTAGAAGCAAAATAAGAAACGCAGAACGAGAAAATTACATGACATTTAAAATGATCAAAGCAGTTTTAAAGACGCAAGTTCAAAGAAGATAAGACAATAAACTTGGTTTACTCAAGAAGGCAGAATATAGACCGTAGGATATGGTATGCGATTTCGAGTATTCGATAATTCTCTCTTGAAGTTTCTAGTTACTCAATGAGCTTGTTCTAAGGCAAGGAACACAAACTAATAGCTTAACTCACTTCCGTGATACTAAACCCTTTATTAATAACTCGAATTAGCTAATCTTCCGATTGCAATAACCAAATCATCAATAAGCATGAAACGAAAGCCCTTTTTAGCTAATAAATGAACCTTAATCACGATTTTCACCTTGCTAAATGTCAAGAACATGTTAGAAGTCTTCTAGACAGCCTACTAAACCTCTTCCAAGGGCAAACTGACCATGATCTAGAGATTGAGTAGCTACTTCAATCATAGCCTTAAGATCACTTCTAAACATGAGAACATTTGTAATCTTGTCCTAAACATCAAGAGATTATCATCTATCCCTCTAAATCAACCATTCCCACAGTCCATAAGAAAACTACTCACACATAGTTAAAACACAAAACAAAACCGAACAAAAGCAAGACATAGCAAAATAAAGAAGATTGATGGAAGGAAAGTAAGAAAATCTTCACTAAGATTGAGTGGATCTTGAATCTTTCATACAACTACAAAAGAGGAGAAGGAAGCAGTTCTAGAACAGTGAAAAGAGGTAGAGTGATGATATTTTTCGCCAGTCTCTCCCTTTTTAAGAAAGCACAATGATTGTAGAATATATTACAAAAAGGTTGGATCCCAAAGTCAAGCTAAAAATCCGTCACACTCTTGATCGGTTATGGCGATCGGTTATAACCGATCGCCTGTGCATTTTTTTCTGCCATCGACTTTTGCCATCTGTTTATAACCGATCGAGCTTGATATTTGTCGTAGGATCGCTTTTATCGATCGGTTATAACCGATCGCATGTGTAAACTCCGGTCCTCTTGTTCTTCCTTCAATTTTTGCGTTTCCTCCTCAAACTTCGTTCGTCCCCTTTCGTCCACGCTCATCCAAATCAGTCATGANTAAAAAATTAAAACTCCAATAATCGTATCCAAAACTATTTACTGCATATGCTTCACCAAAATTTTCCTTCAATATATATATTTATTTCATCAAAAATTTCGTTTCTAAATTTATGTCTTATATATTTTCAAGGGTGATCTAATTTTGTTTCCCATTTTTTCGTTTTTAGTTTTTTTTTCACGAATTATAAAATATTAAATTACATATATGCGGATAGTACTTTTATAAAAAAAAAAAAACGGACCGAGTCATCCATATATCGGGAAATAGGGTAATGATTTTGAGGTTTACCGAAAAGTTTGGATATTTTGAGTTGGATACGATAGAGTTTGATTGCTTACCTTGTTTAGTAAATAAATACTATTTTGCTCGTAAAGAAACACTAGACAGATATTTGTGTCAATTCGTTTTCTTTCTAAGGTTTCGATTTTCTTCTTGTGTTTTTTGCTCGCAAATTCTCAACACATAGAAAATTCCCTTCGATTTTGATGGAGGTAGAGATTAGAGTATCGGAATGGAAAATCCATTATTGCGGTTTTGGTTCCATGTACTCACACGTCAATAGCAAAACCACCAACTTGTTTTTTCGTCTGTTTTAACAGAAAATATTTCGTTTTGATTGATTATCAGAAGGATTGTACAACATACAACACCTCAAATACACATACAGGAATGCGACATCATATATGAAGATCTACGACAAAAACTCACAGTTATAACTATTAGCAATCGATTATTGTATTAAATTATGAAATCAGTTCCGTCAACAATCGATAACACATGAAGATCGATTTATTATCATAGAACACAGATTAAAAAGGAACAAATATGGTCTAACTATCAAAAATATGTCTCTAAGATTCCACAACATACAACACTTCAAACACACATACACAAATGCGACATCATATTTGAAGATCTACAACTTAGAAACTCACAATTATACGATAGTATAAACGTAGATAGCACATGAAGATAAGAAAACACAGATTTGCGAAATCAATTTGTTTGCAAGAATTGTTGCGATCAGATAACACCTAAAGATCGATTCAGAGGAAGGTGAGTACCTTGAAGAAGACGATTTTTTCGTTGAAACTCTTCGGCGCGCGACGACTCAGAGATTGATTTATTATCAGAAAACACCACGGGACCAATTATCATCGATTCAACGAGTCATTAATATATCGAGAAATAGGGTAATAATTTCTAGGTTTCCGATAAAAGATCCGGTAATTACATGGACGAATTGAGTACAAATAGTTTAGCTGATTAGATATCTAAAATTATAAAGTATACTCTTACAATAAAAAAAACGGACTGAGTCATTCATATATCGAAAAATAGGGTAATGATTTTCAGGTTTATCGAAAATTTTGAGTATTTATATATATACTAAATTAGGTCCCGCGTGATACGCGGATAAAAAATAAATATTTAGATTATAAAATTGATAATATGCTTAATTACGACCCGTATAGTTAGATTATAAATGAAAATCTCGTTTAGTTATCCATGAATTATGTTTAGTTAAGCTTGTGTCATTATTATTTAGTAATATAAACTTAGTATAAGTTTAGTTATATTACTTTTTTATTGTTAGTTATTTACTAAACAATCTGATAAAATTATAGATTGTTATTTATTTTAATTTTAAAATCCCGTTTAGTTATCAATGAATTACGTTTAGTAACGTAATTTTAAGAAAATTCAAAATTGATTCATATTACCTATAAATCTGATAAACAATCCATTTAAATGAATGAGAGGGTTCCAGAATTACCAAACACACGATAACAAATTTTTCTTCTTATAATTTTATATACTATGAATCATATATATTTTATTATATTTAACACTTTTTATTTGATAGTTTTTATTTTTTCTTTTACTTTACTTTTTCAATGTTATTAGTTTCTATTATATAAAACACAATTATTTTTCCTTTTCTCTTACGTGTCACGCTCACATTGAGAGATCTTGATTAGGTGAATTAACAACTTTAAATTATTCAGTTTTATATTATAAGATTTTCTTATTCTAAATTGAAATTTTTTTTTATTTTTAAATTTGGCTTTTATTCATTTTCTTTCTATGATTGTTATCTATTGTTTAATTTCTTTATTATAATCTGAAATATGATTTTTCCTTTTCTTAAAAGACTTTGGTTTTCATTTATAGTTTTTGTTTAATTTCCTTAATCTAAACATAACTACTAATTTTTTCCTAATACCTTTTAATATTATTATTTTTGTCTATTTTTTTTCCTAATACCTTTTTAAGATTCCTAAAATTTTACTTTTATTGTTAATATTATGTGTTAAAATATAATTGGAATTTTATTAAACACATGTCAAAATAAAATTGGAAATTTAATAAACATATGCCAAAATCTAATCGATTAACTTAATATGTTTAAAATATAATTAGAAATTTATTAAACACATGTTAAAATATAATTGGAAATTTATTAAACACATGTCAAAATCTAATCGATTAACATAACACGTGTCACGATCATGCGAGTTACTAACTTTAAAACATTCTGCTTTATATAATAAATAAAATTTGACATGTTTAAATTTTTTATATGAAATCTAAACATATAAGAAATCGGGTACTTTAAACAAATTATAATTAATTTCAAAAACTTATGAAATAAATATATAATTTGAAGAAAAAATTTGGTGACATATGCAGTAAATACCCTTGGATACGATTATTGGATTTTTAATTTTAATGTGTCAAAGTATATATAAGACATATTCAACTTTAATAAAATATTATGCGGTTCATCTTTTAGCTTAACGAAAGAATATATTTTATTTTTTGCAGTTTATAAGATAGTTTTGATCAATTTTTTGAGTTTTAGAGGTATGATTTGTTTGTTTAGAATTTGAATAAGAAAACTAAAAGATGGAAGTAAACATTTTAAAATTAGAAAGTTGTAGATTATTATATAGAGTTTGGTCGTGGTTGTATATTAATAATTTTCCCTTTTTAAGTTTCATTTTGTCATAATGGAAGTGATTATAAACTTTTAAGTTTGGTCGTATATTAATAATTTTCTTTTTAAATTTAGAGTATATTTATAATTTTCTTTTTTTAAAAGTTTGGTCGTGCTATAAACTTTTAAGTTTTCTTTTGTCATTTTCCTTTATTGTAAGTTTTCCTTACTTATTCTTGTTTTCTATTTTTTTTTAAATTGTCTTTTTTAGTTTAACATTTTAATATTTACTTTAATTCATTTTTATTTTTTTTTAAATTAAATTGACACATGTCAAGATCTAAATTAACCGTGACAAATGTCACAATGCACTGAGAATTATCTTACGTGTCATTGAGATTCAGCTTTATATAATAAGATATATATATATATATATATATTGTTTTTGCTTAGAAAAGTGTAATTTTCTTTTTCTTTTTCTCGAAGCTTTGCTTAAAACACTCTTCAATTGCGGCTGGGTTCTTTCTAGCAGAGATGTCAATGTTATCCTCTACGTTGGCGCGCTCATACTCGATTCCCTTCCGCAAAACGCTAATGTCCTTCGATTTCCGACTTGCAATGGAACGAAACCCTTTTCCCAGAATTCGACGTTCTCGTGTTGCTTCTTTTAGCTCGTCTCCTCCGCATTCACCAAATTTTCCAATTCCAGGTCCAATATCTGATATTCCGTTACCAAGAACTGATTTTGGAAAGAATTCGAGTAGCTACGGAGATTCCGGATCGTAATTAGCGTTTTTGTGCTTAAAGTTCGAAGTTTCTTCGTTTCAGGGCTAGAGGATGTTTTTGTTGGTTATCTATTTGGGAGGAAGAAGGCAACACAAGTAGCTCATGTGTGAGTACTTTAAATCCAAAACTTAGAACTTTTTTTTTTTTCCCATATGATCCAAGAAAGAAAAAAAGAAGTAATTCATGTGTCTTCACAATTTAAGCTTTCAGATTTTATGTATCTCAACTTCTCAACTTGCTTAACCTTGGAGCTTTAGCAATTACATAAGAAAATCTGTCTGTAGTTTTGGATCTTATTGTTTATGGTGTAAGCTACAGTAAATCTTGCTTGTAATATCAACGCTGATTATTACCCTTTCAGTGTGTGGGAACAGGTAATCCAAAAGGGGGACATAGTCGTTGATGCTACATGTGGAAATGGCAACGATACTTTAACAATGTTGAAGATGGTTACGGATGATTCTAATGGTTATGGTGGCCATGTCTATGCAATGGACATTCAAAAAGATGCCATAGAGAGCACTTCCTCTTTGCTAGATCAAACCCTTGGTTCAAAAGAGGTTAGATGATTTGCAAACCTCGCTTCCATAGCGATGTGGTTCTTACTAATATCGAGTCTTGTTCCATTTCTGCTGAAGAAATGCAGAAGGAACGTGTCAAACTCTTTACCATATGTCATAGTAAGATGGAAGAGATTGTTCCTGAAAACTCCTCTGTGAGGTACAGTTTAAATTTGATGACCTGATGCAACATTTTTGATGAATCAATGGCAACATTTTGATGAATGCAATCTTTTTTTGATGATTTTAGAATGGTTGCATTCAATCTGGGGTATCTTCCAGGTGGAAACAAGTCGATAATCACTGTCTCGGATACAACATTATCGGCATTGAAGGCTGCGGAGAGAATCTTAATTCCCGGTGGCCTCATCAGCTTGGTGGTTTACATTGGTCATCCTGGTGGAAGGTAATAAAAAAATGCTGGCGAGAGATTTCTCTCATGATCTAATTAGATGAAATCTGAAGTTTTGTAACATAGTTTGATCCACTTTTGTTCTTGTTGTTCAGGGAAGAGCTAGAAGTGGTTGAAGCTTTTGGGTCGGGTTTACCGGTCAGTGATTGGGTCTGCTGCAAATTACAAATGTTGAACCGGCCGTTAGCTCCGGTTCTTGTTTTCATGTTTAAGAGAGAAAAGTGATTATTCAGATCCACAAAAGCTTTGTGTGCACCAGTCACTTGTATGATATGTTCCTAATGTTTTAACTTTTAACCTGAGAGATTATTTTGTTAGTATATCAATCTACTATACCTCTCAAAATCTGTTTATTACGCACAGAATTAGGGGAAAAGGAAAACGATGAGGGAAAACACTAATGTAATATAAAAAAAAATTAAAACACGACCACGGTGGGACTCGAACCCACAATCTCCCGCTCCGGAGGCGAGCGCCTTATCCATTAGGCCACGCGGTCTTTTTGGTTGATAGCTTCAATTATATAATATTAATCTTTAATTTTATTTATGATTCCCATATGTCATTTAGTTGGAATTTGTCTGTTGTCATTAAATTGTGACAACAACATGAACACCTGCAGGATCTCTGTTTGAGAATAAGAAACAATTTGCTGGTTTTTCAAAGGATTTTAACTTTTTATCAATCTCCACAAAGATAAATCAAAATTCCACAATCCAGAATCCTAATGTAAAAAAAGAAAATGGATAGGACCAAGCCAAGCTGGTGACATATCCACTGGCTTTTGATCTTGTAGCTTTTTCTTGGAGTTTCTCACGAAGAACCCACCATAGGCAAGTTTGGTTCGGTTGCCCATTCAGTCCAAGACCCATCATAGATTGGCACATTGGTTTTTCCCAGACGATGAAGTCCCTGACCGGTAAAGAAAGAGCAATCAGCCTCTGTTTTTTACCATATGATCACAATATATGAGTGAATTCTCTAAGACCGTATAGTTACCAATGCCAAAATACAAGCTGTTACACCGGTTCCACATGAGGCCATGATTGGACTGTCCACTGAAATGTCTGCGGATAAACGGTTAATCGCTTAAAAAAACTACTTGAGTGTGCGTTAACAAGATTACTTTGTTTTTACCTTCTTGTTCAAACCGTTTCTTAAGCTCCTCTGCTGGTAGCAATGTTTGAGAGGAATCAAACATCTGCATAAGAATGATTTATCAAATTCTATTCTATGGTGTCAAAAGCGCAAATCTAACGGTAGGCTCTTCAAGTTAGATGGTGGCTTACTTGGAGAAAAGGGACACACTTGCTACCGGGTATATGACCGCTCGGTATTCCCTTGCGAGGCTCTGGAGCAATACCATCAAATCTGTGAAACAGAGTAAAATTTATATCATATGCTACAACAAGCGGAATCAATTTTAATCATTACCATAGTAAAGTGAAATTATAATCCAGAACAAACAATAACTTTGGAACCGTACCTAGCTTTTGCACGTGCATCTATGTGCTGATAAGTCTTATTCTCCATATTTTCCTTGACCTGTCAATTATTCAATTAGCTTTACAAGCAAACTGTCTACAAACACCAAATCTATCAATATACTGAGTTATAACAAAAGTGACATCTTTTAAGATGAAAACCAGTTTGCTAGTCCGCTTCAATGTCACCAAGGATTTGATTTGTGGAACAATAAACCGGGTGATCATAGAACCAAATGAATTGTATAATAAGACTGTCTTACAGTTTAGGAAACACTAACCTGATCAAGTGCCCATACAAGATGTGACTGGAACTTCGTCTGAAAAGTTATTGGACTAATCTGTGCAAGCAGCAAAGATGTGTATATAAACCATAAGTAACAGATAAACAGACTGAACTTGCAATTTGCAGGTAAATTAGATTGGCAAAATCATTTCTTTGAATGAACAAACTTACTGTTTGTCCTTGATAAATTTTCTCGACAGCCTCACTTGCTGCACTGGCTTTCAAAATGGCGTCACTCGAAGCACTAGATTCTACATCATAACCTGAAGCACGCCATCTCGGTAGGCCTCCATCAAGTACCCATACTTTGTCATGTCCAAAAACTCTAAACATCCTGTTTTGATAAAAACGAGCATTCATCGATTTGATAACACTTGAAAAACATATTGAGCAAAGAGAAAAAGCTTAGGGACATGAGATCTATAACTCACCACCAGACACGAGCTGCACTAAAGATTCCCTTTCCATCATACACAACCACTCCATCTTTGTTCTCAATTCCGAGAGCAGAACAACCAGCAGCAAAAGCTTCCTCAGACGGTAGCATGTGTGGTAACTGTCACATGTAATTCAAATAATATACAAAAAGTTTTTGTTGGTGGTGCATTCATAAGACGCATAGAAGCTCACAATCAGAAGCATTGTCAAAAGCTTTTAATGGGAAAGTTCTCAAGAGAAAGGATATTCACAAATCAAAATTACATTCACAGCAAAGCTTCCAGGTTTTTTTCGCTTTAGTATTAAAGTGGCCGCAATTAAGGGTACTTACTGAGAAAATTTCACTTAGACATAAAAGTGATGGCAATGTGAAGTCAACAAGTTAGAAATAAACAACATAATAACATCGTCTCTAAGGAAAAAAGACCGTGATGCTCACATTTGTTGTTCTATCTGATATTCCATCCAAATCAAAGAAGAGAGCACCTGGAATATGAGCAACCTGTAGAAGGGGACAACATACAAGCCAATCAACATAAACTCGTGTACTAACTCTAATGTAGAGTTTTTCCTTTCCAAACAAAAGTTTCATAGCGCTCATCCAGAACAAAGGTTTAAAGCTTATTTATTTAGTTATCTATAAAACTGTACATATTCTCACCTGATACTCTTGGATTGGATTTCTTTGCTCATGTGGCATGAACCATGAGGCATCCAAAACCTGACCAGGAAAGAAACAAGTTACATAAGAATCATGGAAGACGAAGTCTTGAAGAATTCTACAATCTTAACAAGTGCAAAAAAGAATTAGGTATTCAGAGATTAAAGTTCAACACAGCAAGAGCGACGGTTACCTTTATATCAGCCTCTCTAAGATTAGAGTGGAGCCAATCAACAGAAACAACAGGTTCATTGGTAGATACGGATGATGTAGAGTAACCAGCTTTAGGCCCAACTCCAGTAGAAGCCATAACTCGACCAACGTACGTAGATGATTTATAAGCTGAATAAGCGGCAGAGGGTAACTGTGTGCTGAATTCTCTCTTCTGTAATAATCATCGTTGAAAACCGCCGCGCAAGAATTCAGCACAAACAACATTAAAAGAAAAACCATTTTCAAACCTGATTTTATAAAAGAGAGGGAAGACGCTCAAAGGGTCACAATGCAAAAGAGAACATTTCTATACGTTTGCTTATCACTACCGGACAAGTTAAGCAGGCAAAAAAAAGCTTTCTATGCAATGAAATTCACCAGAAAAGGCAATCGAGATCCACAGTTTCAGGTATGAAATCTCAGAATTACACAACTGAATATAGCGGATTAAACAAGTGAGAGAAGAACACCGATTGACACAGACATCATCGCATATCTACAAAGATAGATATGACACAGACATCATCGCATACCTACGCGAAACCTTTCTAAACTCGAAAGCCCATTACTAGTAGTATGCAAACAATTTACCACCGGGGGAAACCAGAAACTCGCTTAGTCAATGAACGAGCAGAAACTAGAAATGAAACAACGATTAAACGAATACCCAGGTGAGAGACAATCGAAAATCGAATTAGTTACAACTTACATTCAAAATGGCTGCGAAAGTACAGGTCTTCTGCGGAAGAACAGAAGTTAGAGAGGGATTAATCACGCAGTGACCAGCAACCAATAAAGTTCTGCAGAAAAGGGTCGAGGCCATACCAAGGAACAATGGCTCATATGCCACTTTCTAAGCAAAATTGATCCCGTATGTCACTGTTTTAATAATTCATTTTGTTTTCATTTTTGTTTAAATCCGAAAACAGGTGGAATACCTTGATTATCCTCGTACATCTATAATATTACCAATCCAACTATAATTCTACCCACCCATTCTACCCAAACCCGATAACCCGATTCTGACACAACTGAGAATTTTTTTTTCCGTAATATGCCTTCTCCTCCGGTGCCGGAGACGATAGTGAGCCACCGCGAACCTTTCTCTTCTTCGTCGGCTATCGTCCTCTTCTCCACCACTTCAACCATCTCCTTTCTCCGTCTTCTCTTCTCACAGCTTCTCTTCTCCGTCTCACTCACTCTCCTCTCTTCTCACACTCCAGATTCTCCTCTCTCCCCTTTCCAGTTCACGATCGCCGGGAAATCGGCTGATTAGTTCACCGGCGAAAGATTTTCCGTTGATCTAACCTATCGGGGTGCCGTGGATGGTGAGATGGACTCGATTGTATGCACGGCACTAGAGGAAATATGTTGCCAGGGAAACACATGGATCCCTCTAGTGTATCTCTGGTCACGGTTCTCTCCTCCTCCTCCTCTCTCTCCTTCCGTCAAGGCTCAGCGTTGCCTTATTGAGCGGCTGGCTGTTGCTCGGTGAGTTAAATGTGTGGAAATTCAGTTTACGATTACTGTATGTTGCGATTTTTGTTGATGCAGAGCCAATGGAGGTGCACAGAATCTGCTTGCTAAAGAGTTTCACATCGAAGGGAGGAACTTTTTTTATATAATTAGGCAGCTAGAGTCTCGAGGTTAGGTTGTTAAGCAGCCAACAATTCATGTGTATGTGTTTGATTTGTAGTAACTTGTAACCGAAATTCTCTCTCAAGCTTGCAAATTTCGTTCAAAGTAATTAAGTTATGCACATTTGTACAGCCAATAAGCTAGCATTCGTGTGTTATTTTCAAGTTGTTTGGAGCAATTAGCTCTATTCAATAGTTTCTGGCTTTAGAAGGATGTAGTTACTTCATTTCTAGTTTGTGTTTTTTGGTAGAATTTCAGACAAGTGGAACAACTAAATAATATTGCATGGTAGAATTTTGGACAACTGGGACAACTAAGTAATATTGTGTTTGATTACTTTGTGTGTTTGGTAGAATTTCGAACTTATATCTTTACATGGTTTATCTTATTATGAGTTTATGACTCCACTTCGGCTACAGCCAAAATGACGAGATGATGAGTGCTTAAGGTTTCTCATCTTACATTTACGACTATCATTTTCGCTATCGAAAGTAACATTCAAATGATATAAGAATTGTGGTTTGGTGCACAGGTGGGTAAAACGATATGCGGAAGACCAAGACAAGTTCTTCGGAGACTTCACCAAGGCTTATATCAGACTAGTCAATTTTGGGGCCAAATGGAAAATGTTATGATGTCTAATTTTACCTTTTGTTAGTTCATAAATGTTTAAAACGTACCTAAAAAGATTTAGAGTCTTGATGACGTAATTTGGTGTGAATACTGGTTTTTATTTTAGGTATTTTGAAGTAAAAGTGGATTTAGGTACAATTTAATACAACTACGTACAACTGATATTAAGTATAACTAAGTATAACTGGTATAACTATATAGATTAAAATTACAATTAAAAATAATAATTAATAAAAAGGGCACGTGCGCCGACAAAATGAGACATATGCCCAGTCAAAGTAACATGTGCGCTGTTAATTTTGTATATAGTTGTACCCTAAGTGTTCAGTTGTACGAATATCTTAATAGTTGTATTTTTGCGATTTTATCGTTTTTGTAGTTGAACCTTGATATAAATTATTATGTTGTGGTTGTCCACATGATTTTCGACTATTAATTTTCATTTCAGAGGTTTTCATATTACAAGTTGTGCAAAATCATATATTTTGCCTATTTTGCATCATAAAGTGGTTAACATTAACAAAGTATTCTTTATATTATAAGATGTGTTTGATGTAAAAATAAAAATATGTATTACGAAAATGATAAATTCATGTTATCCATATTTTTAATTGTTTCCTTATAGTTTTAAGATGTGTTTGGAGTTCTTAAGTGGAAGATTTCTTTATATGTTGAATATAAATTTATTATTAATTTTTTTAATAAAGTAGTTGCTAATAGTTGAACCATAGGAACACAGTTGCATCTGGGAAGGATATTCTTGGCTAAAATGAATATTGTGGTCATCCGGAATGAAAATCCTTTGGCTAAATGAAATTTCCTCGGGTAAAATAAAATTTTGTCGGCAAAATGAAAATTTCTTGACTAAAATGAAATTTTCTCGGATAAAATGTTTAGTTTCATATATCGCAATCTTCCTACGTATCTTATATACTAACACCGAATAAGTTATCTCCTCTAAAGATGAGGTCTTAAACGATATAACATAGATGAATTTTCTTGAAATTCATTGAAATGTTTGTGTGGCTGATGCTCATTGTCTCCTAAAAATAGAATAAAAAAATACTCAATTAGCAATTACTCAAGTTGTCTCAGTTATACCATTTGTATCAGTTGTCATATATCTATTAGTTGTACCATTTGTACCAGTTGTCATATATCTCTCAGTTGTACCATTTGTACCAGTTGTCATATATCTATTAGTGGTACCATTTGTACCAGTTGTCATATATCTCTCAGTTGTACCATTTTTATCAGTTGTCATATATCTCTTCGTTGTACCATTTGTACCAGTTGTCCTATATTTGCAGATTGAGTGAACTCGAGTTCTAACCTACCTAAAAATCACTACGATTCAACAACTACAATCAACAAATTACCAATGAAAAAGACCTAATCGCCCCATAAAACTTGGTTACCAACCAAATTTGCATATCGAAACAAGCAATTTTCGCAAATTCAATCCCTAAATTATGAAATCCTCAAATCCACAACTCATTCAGTTTTGAAGTTTCAACAATGGCGGAAGAGAGAGAAGCTAAGAACAAGAAATCGATTGCAGAGGAGGAGGAGGCGGAAGCGAGGGTCCGACGGCGAGGATGGGATTGAGCTGGTTCTCGGGGTCGACGGCGAGGGGATGAGTCGGGAAGGAAAAAGAAAAAAAAAACATTCATAATTTTTTAATTAATTTTCGTTTTAATTTATTAATTATAAAAATTATTTAAACATTAATTTATTTGAATAAGTTTCATTCAGGTTTTAATGGGTATATTACATTATAGATGTTTGTAGATCATTTGGTCCGTGTGAGATCATTTTTTAAGAAAAAATGGCATTTCAGCCATTCGCCCTGGAAATTTGCGAGCTTTTAACTCAATCTGTGCATGGTATTGAGGTGGTATGGGCGAATACCATACACAGATTTCCAAGCTTTGTTCTCAACGATGCCTGCTTCTGCCATTTGTTCCTACCAGATCAGGAGTGTTGCGACTAGGGGCGTGTCTGGTTACACAAAACGCGTTTCTTTGCTATATTAACGTTTGCGATCTCTTTGTTAAACGTCGTCGTTTACTTTTTATTTACCCAAACGCTGTCGTTTACTCTCCTCTCCCCTTCCTTTCTTCTTCGTAAAATTCTCTCACTTCAACCTTCTCTGCAAGAAACCTAAAAGGCCTATATCTTTCATCTCTCTTCGCTCATTCGATCTCGGTATCAAAGCTAAGGTAAAGCTATTTACTTCTCAGTGGTTGTTCCTTTTTCAAGGGTTCGAATCGATCTCATTATTCCCGTTCTATTGTACTGTTTTAGTGACTGTTGTTTTACGAAAACGAAACCTAAATCGTTAAGTTGAGTTGATCCCGGTGTCGTTGAAAGTTGAAACCCTAGAGCCTTAGAACTGTTCCTGCTTCCAAGAGTCCGGAAATTGATCTCCACTTGGGGAAATATTGCTAGAAGATTGACCTGACCCTCTTTTTGTGTGTGTTTTACAGATTTTTTGCGGATTTGCTTAAGGTCAATTTAATGGGGGACAGTCAGTACTCGTTTTCTCTCACCACTTTCAGGTACGAAATTTGTTAATCATACAAGTACATAACTTCCTAGCATCTGTCGCATCGGTTACTTTTGACTGTGGCTAATTTGTGTTCTGGGTATGAGACAGTCCATCTGGTAAGCTAGTTCAGATAGAACATGCCCTTACAGCTGTTGGATCAGGCCAAACATCTTTGGGGATAAAAGGTTTGTCAATTACATGATGGATTGCTAATAGATCAAAGAATAATTGTAGATTTCTTCGGATTCTTTTAGATATTAACTGGTTTCTTTCTGCAGCTTCTAATGGAGTTGTCATTGCAACAGAAAAGAAATTGCCTTCTATTCTGGTTGACGAAGCATCTGTAAGTTGATATTTTCCTTACTTAACCATAAAATAGCAGACTAACATGCCTGTGATTTTCTCTAAAAATTTATTCCCAATAGATGAGCTTTTCCATGGTTGTGGTGCTTACCTATATTGTTTAGTCCAGTAAACGTATCTGGCATTAACTTTTTTTCTTTCGAGTGTTTCAGGTTCAGAAGATTCAGCATTTGACTCCTAACATTGGAGTTGTATACAGGTTTTCTCCTCAGCTATCCTTAGATGTTTTTTTTGCTACTGTTTTTGGTGTTATAGCTTGAGTACTAACCTTTTGTATCTCCTTCTATGAAGTGGCATGGGTCCTGATTTCCGAGTTCTTGTTAGGAAGAGCAGGAAACAGGCTGAGCAATATCTCCGACTGTACAAAGTAATTATATCTCCCTTTGTTTTATATAGTTCCGATTTTTAAACTTTCTTGGAATCTTTGCTAATGTGATATAGCTTTAGTTGGTTGTGTGTTTTTTTCTTCATAAGTTTTTTTTTTTCAGTCAATTATGTTGTTTTATCATCTAAGGAAGTTTTATTGTTGCAGGAACCTATCCCTGTTACTCAACTTGTAAGGGAAACCGCTACTGTTATGCAAGAGTTTACTCAATCAGGGTAAGTACTATATTTTCAGTTTAAATTGTAAATTTCATTCACATCTATCATATTTTACCTTCTCCCATATTCCCAATATGTCTGAACTGAACTGAAATTTTTGCTCAGAAAGGCAAATTTTGAGTGCGTAGCCTTGCACTCTCAATTTGAGATTTGATATTGACTTGGGATGAGATAATGTTGCTTTAGCATATATGTACCCATAGCGTAGGTCGTATTTCCTGTTTCTAATTTTTTTACCTTCTTTTGTTAATAGTGGTGTTAGGCCTTTTGGGGTTTCTCTACTGGTGGCTGGATATGACGACAAGGGTCCACAACTGTATCAGGTATTTCCTCCTTAGGATATGTATCGGTTGATTGACCACAATCGAGTCTCCAAATCTTCTTAGCTCAGTTTCCCGTCTTTTTAACTCTCAAAACAGTAAACGTAGAAAATCTTGTAGCTGAGTATTTTACCTTCTTGCACCATCCTGTTACAATAATTCCCACCATCCTGTTACAATAATTCCCACCTTATTTTTCTGTATAAACTGAATTACCATCTCATTTTGCTTCTTAATTTTTCGTTACTCATGGTCTAACATGATACTTTTTGTTTTTTCGTTAGGTGGATCCATCTGGCTCTTATTTCTCTTGGAAAGCTTCAGCCATGGGGAAGAACGTTTCTAATGCAAAAACATTCCTTGAGAAAAGGTAATATCGTTTACTATTTGTTGATATCCAAAGATGGTAAAACACGCGGAGCATTCTATAAATTCCAAATTTTGTTAGTTAACCGATATTGGAATTTACTTTGATCACTCAAATTTTGTTAGTATGGGCTCCTGTCGTAACAGGAGACCACTCTTCTTTCGCTGACCATCCTTAACCAACCACAAATTCCTTGCAGGTACACCGAAGACATGGAACTCGACGATGCCATTCACACAGCGATACTGACATTGAAAGAAGGGTAAGTAACAATCTACGGATTTAAGGTCTCTTGATTTAGTAAAAAGTTTCTAGTCTTTTGGCTATTAGATTACCCAACCCATATCACTGTCTCATAGAATGAAAGCATAAGATCATAAAGCATTGTAGTTTGTAGTAAACCTTAAGCTGTTTCTGATGATGCGTGTACACACATATACATATGTAGCTTAGTCTTCTTACACTGTGCCGGAAAACCTGAAAGCCCTAATGTTTTTTGTTTTTTATTTTTTATTTTGGTAGCTTTGAGGGAGAGATCTCAAGCAAAAATATTGAGATTGGCAAAATCGGTGCTGACAAAGTTTTCAGGTACCTTTTTTGTTCAAAATTAAGAATCTTTGTTGCCGTTGCTGATGTTTGAATAGAATGTTGTTAATACCCGATTGATTTTCTGGGGTTAATGCAGGGTACTAACACCAGCAGAGATCGATGATTACCTTGCTGAAGTCGAGTAACTTCCCGCATAGTCGTCTAGCAACAAACATGCGTTTAAGACCTGATTTTCCTGGCGTTTAAAGAGTTATTTATTTTGTAGAACTTTGGATCTTTAAATAGTTTGTTGCTGTACTCAAGCTGAACGTCTTTCTTATGATTCACTAACTAATGAAATCTGTTTTTTCACTCAGTGAAGGTTTCTCTAGTAGTCTCTTAGTTTTTATCAGTCGTTGAATTGGTCACACTGCCACTTTCACCTCCAATCGAGAAATTGCAAATTCTAAAACTAATTTTGTTCCATTCCATTCAACACAATAACGGTCTACAAACAGAATCATGCATCCTGTGAAGAAAAATCCAATTTGATGGAGTACTGCCTACAAAACTGTTGTATCCCAAAACCTTAACCAAAGAATCCTAAAATGAATGTGAGTTATGCTGTACAGAGTTGTAATCGAGCTTCTTTTTTCACCAGTAATCCTTACAAGAACACACACCACTCTCAAAATGGTGAAACCGATACTGGTCTCTCAACACGACTTTACGTCCTATGACTCTACTAACAAACTTGTAAACAGAGTGACAATCACAGCAGATGCGAAGGTTCTTAAAGATTCTAACTGTAGAACCTTCAGGAGTACTCATCAACGCGTAAGCAAGAGCGAGTCTTTCGCTATGATTCCAAAGATTGTGCTCTTTTTGTTCTTCATCTGTGTCTTGCAACGCCTGGCTTGTATCCGCTACATACCCAGATTCTTTGATCAGCTTCTTGATGTCTTGTAGCTTCGCGTATATCTCCAATGTTTGCGGGTGAGTTCTGTCTCCAATGCCAAACGTACTCACTTTGTCTTTTAGTTTCACCCAACTGCAAGCTTGTTTCTTCTTGATGTTCTTGAAACCCATTTGCTTTCTCACACTCTCTACATCTTCCCATCTACCTGTTGTTGCAAACATATTTGAAGACAAGACGTAAACAGAATCATCCTCTGGTTCTAGCTTCGTGAGATGTTCTGCTGCTTTTCTCCCACGGTCCAAATCCCCATGGATTTTGCAGGAAGCTAACAAACTACGCCACACGAGGTCGTTTGGTTTCATTGGCATTTTAGATATAAAGGTTTCAGCTTCGGCTAACCTCCCTGATCTTCCAAGAAGATCAATTACACAAACGCAATGTTCAATCGCCGGTTTTATACCAAAATCTCTAGCAATCATGTCGTAATACGCAAGGCCTTGGTCTACTAACCCTCCATGGCTACATGCTGTTAGAAGAGAGACAAATGTGACATGACCTGGCTTGATTCCCATATCGAGCATCTCATGGAAAGTCTCACACACTTTCTCAAAGTAGCCGTGTCTTCCAAAAGCTGATATTAGTATGTTCCACGAGGGGAGTGATCGATTGACAGATGGAGGAAGCATTTTCACCACTTCACCTATTTCCCCGCATTTGTTATACATGTCTGCAGCAGCGTTAAAGATGAAACAATCTTGTTCAAACCCGAGTTTTACAGCTAAACCATGGAGTTGTTGGCCTTCCTCTAGGACCGCTAGCTTCGCAGCAGCAGAAAGTCCCTCAGAGAAACTAAACTGGTCTAGATTCAACCCAAAGCTTCTCATCTTTGATACAAGTTTTAGCACCTCTTCTCCATGACCGTGATGAGCATTTGCCGCAAGCATAGCATTCCACGTGATGATATTCCTATTATCTAATCTGTTAAATAGGTCCTGACTCGAGCTTAAATCACCACATTTCGCATACATAGTGATAAGCGAGTTTTTCACGTGTACATCCGATTCAAATCCAGCAGAAACTATATAGGCGTGTAATGGCTTCCCACGTTCAAGCAACTCACCGGGCATTAAGCAAGCACCAAGAATACTTACCATGGAGATATAATTTGCAGGAACACCTTCCACTCGCATAGTTCGAAAAGCCGCCAGTGCCTTGTTGGGATCTTCATCCTCAGCATAACCACCAATAAGAGCATTCCAAGCTACTTCATCTCGTCTAGGCATCTGTAGTAGTACCCGTCTGGATTCGCTCATGTCACCTATATTTCCGTACATAGAAACCAAAGCATTACCAATAATCTGATTGTCAAATAAACCGGTCACCACTACAAGCCCATGAAGGATCCTGCCCTTATCGAGAAATACGGGACTAAAGCAAGCAGCCAATGCGCTTGTAAAACTCACATAGTTCACTGGTTTTCCAGTCCTTATCATTGAACAGAGAAGCCCTAAAGCATCTAAGCTCCTCCCATCCTCGACAAAACAAGCCATCAAAGAGTTCCATGAGATCAAATCTTTAGCCGGCATTTGTTTGAACACCAACTCTGCCTCTTCTGATCTTCCAGCGCCTGCGTACATTCTTAAAAGAGTATTGCACACACACACAACTGAATCAAATCCCATTTTGATCACCAAACCATGAATTCCTCTACCCCATTTTTGGTGATCCACATGGCCCAAAACTGATAAAAGAGTAGACACAGTGGTGGAGTTCACTTCATCATGAAAATGACGCATCAAATGGAAAACCCAAAGCGATTCCTCACAGTGACCATTTTGAGCATATGCCGCAGCAATTGAATTCCATGATATCGTGTCACGTTCTGACATTTGATCAAAAAGGTACTTTGCATAATCTACATTTCCAAGATTACCAAACATTGATACAAGCGAATTCTCCACTGCCAGCTTGCTCTCCAGTCCTGATTTGATAACCTGTCCGATAATTTGACGGCCCAAGGATTCATCTTTAAGCAATCCGCAAGAACTGATTACCAAAGACATGGAATTCTCATTACACCCAACTCCTTCTACTCGCATACCTTTATAAATATCAATGACTTCCTCTGCCTCACCCTTATCCGAGTAACCAACCATCAGTGAAGTCCAAGACACCACATTTCGATCAGGCATCTCCTCAAAGACCTTCCTTGAACACGAAACCAATCCATAAACCCCATAGAGATGCAAAATAGCAGTACTCACGTAGACGTCAGACAGCAAACCAGACTTAGCCACAAAGCCCTGAACTTGAACCGCTTCTCTTAACATAGAACCTGAGCGACCGCAAGCTGTTACTAAACTGGCAATCACAAAGCTACTTGGCTTAATCCCAAGATCACACATCTTCCGGAAAAAGTCCATAGCTTCCCCGTACAATCCAACACGGACAAGCCCCGACATCATGGTATTCCAAGAAACTACATTTCTCACAGGCATTTCGTCGAACAGGTAGCGCGCGGGTTTGACTCGGCCAAACTTTGTGTACATGTTGATCAAAGTGTTGGTGTGCAGAACATTCAGACGAACCAATCCCTTGACACAAAGCGCATGTACAGCTCTTCCCGTAATTTCTCTACTGATCTGAGAGAAACCATTCTGATGAAAACAAGATAATTCCGGGTTCCAATGGTCTGAGAGCGAGAAACATCCATTGGTAACTTTTTTTCCTTCTGCTTGCACCTTTTTCAAACTTTGCAATGTCGAGAATCTCCGCGTCTTGAAATCGCGGGAGAATAAATCGATTACTAATCGATATTCGCCGCCCTGAAAAGACAGGACTTTGCGGTGACAGGTGGCCAGCCCTAATTCGTTGGTGGTCCCGGAAAGTTCAAACGATTTGAAAGAGAAACGTAGAAAAAAAAGGAACGCTCTTTTTCTTTAAATCAAAACGAAATACGGGAAAGGCGTACCAGAAACTGGAACTACTGGACCATGCAAGATTAAAAATCTTAAAAAGCAATAATTTCAATGTTAGCCCCGTAATATTCGATTGTTGCTTATTATACCCGAATTGTTTTATTCTACACCAGTTAACCCATTGCGAATCACTCTGCTTTGACAGAGGATCTGGAGCAATCGTTTTTCTTGTTTACAGGAATATCAATATTGGATTTGAGGATAAATTGTTCCTTTGGTGCACAAATAATTTCGTTTGTTTGATTCCTAACTTAAATATGGTCGAATTTCTTCCCTAGTTGATTCGAGAGATGATTTGCTCTAAAGGTCATTACTGTGTTGATGCCCATGAATGTTTCTGTGAAGATATCTTATATTTGCTTTTAGCTATTTCCTCACTTGAATGTGATTTGTTGCTTCTGAAACAGAATCGATCAGACCTATATTAGTTGTTGCTTCTAGTTCCAACATTTTCTAGCTACTTTGTCTGAAGATAAAGTTGAAAAGTTAACTTCTTTGTTGTTTCACTTTGTGTTTAAGATATACACTAGCATTTGTTTTCCCACTTCAATTTGATAACGAGGAGGTTCTGTTTGGTTGATGATTGATCGGATGCTAATTTAACGGTTGTTAACCGATTTAGAGGTGAAATTAATCTCAAGATGGTGTCACGAAATTGCAACTGTGAGAGTGATTCAATCGACAGAATCCCACATGGCATTATGTGAAAGCTCTAAACCTTAAAGCTTTAAATGTTATACATTTTCATCACGAACAAAAAATAACGTGTTATGGTGACTTCCTCTGTTATACAGAAAAAAAGAAAAGCCACAAAATCTTAATAAATCATCTCTTTTCTTTTCTTCAAGTTTTACTTTCTTGGCTGGAGATATGATTGGTACCAATTGAGAGTAAAACTTCATCTATTTTGGAAAAGGACTCGAGACTTCTTTTTGTTTGTTCGTATTTAGAAATCTTAGCTGCTGAATCAATTTCGAAGACAATAACAATTAATCTTTCTCAATCTCTATCAGCTTCTATTTTTGGATGGTTGTTAGCTGATAGGGATTGTTTTATTACATCGCAAAACATGTAACTTGGTTGTACAAAGCAATCTTTTAACGCTTTGTAATATCTGCATCATGTTAAATTTCTACTATCGCTACTGCATGGGCTTGCCTGATCTTGTTTATCTACTGAAAATGGCAAGAATTTAGCCCTATTTGTAGATCTTCAATAAGGATAATCAGTATATTGAGTTTCGTATGGCTTCATTAATGTATCAGGAGCTCGTAACTCTCCAAGAGTGATGATGATGATGATGATTCTTTGGCTTCATTATGCTGTTGTTGTTGGCTATCGTTTTCTTCTAATCCGAGTTCGCTTTCCAGGTGCTTGAACCATTTCTCAACTTCATCTTCTTCAGATTCTTGGTGAGCCCTTGGACTCAAACTGTTCTCAGGTTGTTGGAATGAATCTGAACCATCTATGAAACTCCAAATGTCAGGATCTAAATCAAAAGGTATCTCCAGCAGCTCTGGTTTGTCTACCTCTTGTAATATCCCCGTAAATTCGCTATAATCTTGCAAATACTCAAACGTTTGATCTATCTGTACATCGTCTTCTTTGCTTGAAATGTTGGAACCACCAAAAGACATAGAAGCATTAGGCGATGACTCTTGAGAGGTCTCTTCTTCATTCAAAGAACCTTTTGTAGCCGCTTCATCACCGGCATTATGGTTAGTGTCCGAGCTCAATCTTTTCTTGAGATGGGTATGCCACACATTTTTGATCTCATTGTCTGTTCTTCCTGGCAGTTTAGAAGCAATCTTCGACCACCTGAATCCAAAATGCGAAAAAACTATTGTCAAAACCGAAACTCTGAGCCACACAAGGCATTATTAACAAGATCACACATACTTGTTCCCAAAGCTCTGGTGAAGTTTAATGATGGTTTCTTCTTCCTCTGCGCTGAAATTGCCACGTTTCACATCAGGTCTGAGGTAATTAATCCATCGAAGACGACAACTCTTGCCACACCTCAACAATCCTTCATTTGCATGCATAGATAGATAGACACAAAGAATCAGAAGCAGATGAAGATTAAGAAAAGCTAAAGGAAGAGGCTTTTAAGATCAGAAACATACCAGCTGGTTTGGGGAGAGATCTCCAATTCTCGTGACCATACGTGTGAATGAAAGAGATGAGTTTCAAGTCTTCATCTTGGCTCCATGGTCCTCTCTTCACTTTGGTTTTGTCGCAACATGGCGCTCTTCCTTTGCCCATTCTCTCTCTCTCTCTCTCTCTCTCTCTCTCTCTCTCTCTCTCTCTCACCCACTTTTGAGATTCCTTAATACCAAATCTAATTGGTCCTGTGTGTATTTATACAATTAATGAAGTGGTTTGTGATCCTGACATTGAGAAACATGTTATAAACAAAAGACAATGACAATTGTCAAATCAGATTTGTTTAAATTAAGAACTTGTCTATATTGTAGGTGAGTATCTGGCATGATTCCATCTTTTTAAATTATATATTTCCCTTTTAAATATTTCTAAAATAAATAATAACTATTTTGGAAATGCTATCCCACATTGAAAAATACATGAAATGAAACATATGTTTGAAACTTCAATATTGAGTCAATTTTTTTTTTTTTTAATCTGAAGCATAAAAAATGCCTCTGACAAAATAGATAAGTTGAATCCATCTTTACTAAAAAAAAAAAATTAGATTTCTCCTTGTAATTATTATTTGTTTTAAACAAATTTTGACTAAGTTTGTGGCAGCGGCTGCTAACTTGCGCAACTTTCACAATGTGTTAATTAACATTACCTTATTGTAAACTTTGAGATTTGACTAAGTCTCTCTAAGTCAAATCAGAAAGGGCCATAGCAATTTTTCTATCTATGGCTACACCAACTTTTGAAAAAAGTTTCTAACAAAAGAAAAGGTTTTGATAAACGGATAATTCATAAATAAAACTTGACTTATAATTGTTTTTTGACTTTTTTCTCTATACTTTAAGTTATTAATCTACCAAACAAGACGCAAGGATGCTATCACCTTTAGACTGCCGTCTCATATCAGGAATGTACTATTGAATTATATTGTTTTATGTATTATTACATAAAAGTGAAAGAAAAAATGCTGTTGATCTATTAGAAAAATATGAACAAATCATTAGTTTTCAATAACAATAAAAGTCAAAAGTTTAGATTGACTGGTTAGGGTTTTAAGAATTGTTAATGAGTAAATAAATTTCTACAGCCACATATATGTATCCGAACAGTAAAAATGTACCGAAAATATATCTCTAGACTATTATTTAAAGAGTCATTTAGGAAAATGAATTTTATTTTGTAAGTTATTACATATTATGTCATTACAAATAACAAAATATAATTAAAATAGGAAATGATATAATTATCTTTTAAAATTATGGAAGAAAAATTGATAAGTATTTGTTTTCCATTATAGAGGTTATTTATTATTTAGTTTCTTAATTATTATTATATTAAAATATTATATATTTAAAAATAATAGCAATCCATATATATTCAAATAAAAAATATATTTGAGATTTTGCAATATTTTTCACTATAATTTATTATATTTTATATGAATATATATCAAAACAAAAATTGAAAACGAAAAAAAATAATTTTTTAAGAGTTCGTGGATTGACCACAAAAACTAGAATCATTAAACGCTTCATATTAAAGGTATGTTTTCAAGATAATAGGTTTTGCTGGTTAGTGAGAATAATATTTTAGTTCACAGCAAAACGGGTTAAGTAAACATGTTAGTCCGGTTTGACATTTCTATCTATAATCATTAGTTAAACATATCTATACTATTAAAACAGAAGCATTTTTTGAATATGTTTCAAAACACTCTTTATTTTTTTTAATAAAATGAACATGTTGTCGAACATGTATTAAACATGTTGCCAAACATTTATTAAATCTAAACTTAAAAATTACAAATTAAACATATTTGAATTAATAACATTTAAATTAGTTATTTTGCCTCATTTCACATTTTATATATTACAAAATATAATTTACAAAAACTTTTATCCCGTGCAGACGCGCGGATTTAGAATCTAGTTATAAACTTAAGGTAAAATCAATTTTTCTAAAATTTCAAAACAATTTTTATAGCCAAGTTAAGTCTTAATCTCTTATTATTTGCAGGGAAAAAAAAGCCCAAAAAGATAGAGTTTTTTCTTAGATCTTTAATAACGTCGAGTTGACTTCAACTAAGTTTGAATAATTTTTATAATTTTGTATTTTATAAATATATAAAGTATACATACGTATAATTTTAACCAAAAAACTATAACTTTATATCTTTAAATTATTGAAAATGTTATAAAATTACCGCTTTTATACTCCAAAATTTCAGCCATAATTAACTAAAATTCTGTTGACCGAAGAAAAAAAAATGAAAATTCTAAAAATACATCCACTTCTATGTATTTTATATAAAACTGAGGGATCCTAGATCAAATCTCACACTACAAATTTCGGAACCATGTATGAGTTGGATATTACTGTCATTTAAAATTTTACATTGACCAATCATAATTGAAATCTAAAAAAAAAAACTCAAAAGTATATGGTTTTCCAATCCCATAATATACTTTTCAAAAACTATCACCATGAATTCGTTCACTTGTAAATCATATCAAACATATTCGAATCAATCGCTTACTTAACTTACAGTTTGTTTTCATCTCCCATAGATAGGGAGAACTTTAAGATTCCAATCAAAAGTGAGGTTATGATTTATACTTATTGAGTCAATACCGAACAAGATATGACCAAACTCATGCTTTCATTAACAATTTACATAGTTATAAGTATAACTCATAGGAGTAGTCAAGAAATTGAAATCGTATAACTTGTTTTTTCGCAAGGACAACGACAACAAAATAAATATAAATATTAAACTTTTAACCCAAAAAACAATTAAAATTAATGAATTAAATGTAAAAATAATTAAATATTCTCGTAATAAATATGTATTTGAAAATAGCATTAGATTAATCAAAGAGTAGTGTACTAGTGATTTATATTTGCTGAGGAGATGATTCAGGTTAGGGATCAGTTCCTCTCATGCGAAATTATTTAACCAGTTTCCAGCCAATCAAAAAGGTACAATGTTTTATATCTATTAAAAAATTATTGAGTGAATTACTCAACGGCTATATTTACCATAGAAAATTAGTCAATTGGTAAAAGTTCAGATAAATATTTGATTATTAAAAAAAAAATAGTGTTAGAGCACATCTCTAATAAAGTTATAAGTTTTATAATCATAGCTAGGTTTCATTTGTTTGGTGAACAACTTACGAAAATGTTATTTTAACTTGGATCAATTAGGTTCCAATGAAAGAGAAATTTTAGTAAACTAAGTTGAAAAAATGGAAGAAAGTTGAAATATCCCAATCGATAACAAACAGAAGAAAAAAGATCTTAAATAATTGAAAAAGATTGGAATTTGCATGACACTAGCACACGTGTTGCTACTGGCACGCCTTTTCAATCTACCATTTGGTTCGGCTGCCAATTTCTTTAATAGCATCATTATCCCTAATCAACTCGACGGAGGTGTTTAAACAATATTTTAATAATTAAAATTTTATACAAAAGAAACAAAATAATGTCACAGAGATAAACTCTTTCACCTTTAGACAGTGTTCTATAAGCACCATAATGGTAAAAATAAGCAACGGTTCTTAAATTAAGTATTTCTTTTTTATTTAATTAAATCACTTTTAATTCTAAACACTCCATCAGAAACTTGCGATAATGATTCTCAGTAGCATACCACGAGTACAATGAAATTAAAGTACAAATTTTGTTTATTAAGGTGGTGACTGAAAAGTTTGACAAGAAAAGGTGGTGACTCAATAATCCACATTCGCTTTAAATTGTACCACTAATGTTCATACTTTGTTATCAGTTAAACAGGATCTTGTTTGCCAAAAAATATAGTTTTGTGGCAAAAACAGAAGAAATATACAGTCAAACCTCTATCAATTAATAATCTTAGAATTATGGTTTTCTTTTTTGTAATTTATAGAGATATTAATTTATAAAGGTTTTATTGTATAACTTGTTTGCCTTGTGTCCAATAAATAAAAAATCAGCTCTACGAACAAAAAACCACAAATACATTACAAATACAACTCGTATTGGTCTCAATCATTCGACGTCAAAATCATATTTACTGACTTTATTTTTTAATAATGGTCTGATGACTAATATATCAAGTTATGTGTATGTGTGTTCACATCAGAAACCAACTATAAACTATTTGAATGTATCTATTTATGTTGTAATAATAAGCAAAGAATGCATGCACGGCATTGTTTGATATGTTTTTGGCACGTCGCGTTCAATCTTATAATTTTAAAATAATCTACGAAAATATCACACATTCTCTATACAAAAAATATATAGTTGATCAAAATGGATGTGCATGTTCATGTTTGTAATTGTCTGAGTTTATAAATGACAAGCTACGTCTCAACATAAGATATGTGTAATGATAAATATAGATTGATTATATATATATATATATGACAAATGATTTACTCAGAATTTCTTAAGAAAATATATAAGTTTAGAATTTGATTTGCTGAGTCAGGTGTTACTTAGTTAATTATATATGACTGAACAAAAATATAGTTGATTGAAGTAACCTAATCATCAGATGACGATGTGTTAGGTGAATTGAAAACAATGATGGAATAATTATAAAGTAACCCCATTATAGGGCACCTACTCTTGGAATTATATATAAATAAAAAAATTGAAATCATATATATATGAGTTAATTGGTTGGTAGAAGATTTGCTTAGTGATGGCTTTTTCATTGAGTCATGACTACCTAACTAATCACTCATAAGGTCCAAACACAGGACTCATAAGTTTATAATCCAATAATAAATGCATAAATTGGTAAACAAAAAAAGTAAGTGGTGGATCGACAACGAATTAGACGATCATATTACATGTGCATGACGACGCACCGTTAATTTACGAAGACATCATTACTATTTATTTTATATCTTGTCTTGTAAAACTCATATGTATAAACAGGAGCAGAGCCATAACTTTTTCTTTCCGGGAGCAGAAAAATATAATAAGAATACATAATTTATAAATTACCACAAAAAAGTTTACAAATGTATTATACGTTTACTTATAGTTTGAAATTTCATTTGTTATATCTTGAAATGGTATTCTAATATTCTTTTTCTCTCACCAAATCATACGGCAAGTCATCTAAATCAATATCATATGTTGTTGGAGATTTTCTTTTCAAAAATCGATCCATTAGTTATCTAGTGAATTAAAATAAATTAGTTTATTTTAAAATACAAAACTACAAATGAAATATATTTAAATTTACATATTATAAATATAAACTCTATACATATTCAAATCATATCAGAGTAAAGTAAATATAAAAAGAATACAAAAAAACCTAATCTGAAATTAAACCCAAAATTGTTGTTTTACGTTTTTTTCGTTTTTTCTTTTTGAAAAAGAGTAGAAACAAACGAAGAGTTTTCTCAAGTTTCAATTTTTTTTTTAATGTTTTGCCAAATTAGAAATAAAGTTAGAGAATAATTAATAGAGACCCATGAAGGGATGGAACTATTATCCGGGATCCGAGATCCGCTCCAAAAATCCGGATATCCGAGGGAGTCGGATCCGGATCCGGAGAGTTAAATTATAAGGTATGGATATCCGGATCCTTTAAATATATTAAATTTCTTATATTTTATTGAGATTTATATATATATAATTTAAATAAAATTAAAATAATTTTTTATAATAACATATTTTTTCTTACAAAATATTATATAAAAGTTTAATTTTATCATTATTTTTAATATTTTTTTATTTTTTATAGATATGGATCGCGATATCCCAAAATTTATCGGATATCCGATCCGTCCCACCCCCTACATGAAAGTGATGGATTGATTATTATTGTATTGTATTTAGATTTTTTTTGTTGAATAAATTGTATTTAGATCGGACTTAAACTAAAGTTGGGCCCAAAATCAAAAAGATAACGGTGAGCCCAAGTGACCAATTGCAAACTAGCTTTTGTTTTTTTTATTTCTTGGTTTTTAATGGGGTCAACAAATTTTTTTTGACGGGTTCAATAGATTTTTATTTAAAGAAAACCTAATACTCCCTCATTTTCATAAAAAGTGTCGTTTTAAGATTTTATTTTTGTTTCACAAAGAGTATCGTTTTATGTTTTCAATGCATAAATTTGAACAAAAACTCAGTTTTAACTTTATTATTTTAATGTATTAACTAGAGAGAGAAAAAATTGTTTAGTGTATTAATAAAGAGTAATATGGAACTTTTAATAGTTTTCTTAATATGTGTGAAATGTGTCAAAATTACACTCTTTCTGAAACAAAGGGTGTAGTATATTTTTAAAAATTGGTGGGGTCAGCTGACCCCTTCCTCCCTACATAGCTCTGCCCCTGTGTATATCTTATTATATAAAACAGAATGTTTCAAAGTTAGTAACTCGCATGATCGCGACACGTGTTAAGTTAATCGATTAGATTTTGGCATGTGTTTAATAAATTTCTAATTATATTTTGACACGTGTTTAATAAATTTCCAATTATATTTTAACACATAATATTAGCAATAAAAGTAAAATTTATAATCGATTCCTAATCCTAAAATGTAAAATGAACAAAAATAGTAGTTATGTTTAGCTTAAGGAAATTAAACAAAAACTATAAATAAAAACCAAAGTTAAAAAAAATATATTTCAGATTAGAATAAAAAAAATAAACAATAGATAACAATCATAAAAAAAAGGAATAAAAGCCAAAAAAAAAATTTAAAAGAAAAAACCATATTTCAATTTAGAATAAAGAAATCTTATTATATAAAACTGAATNTAATAAAACCCAAAAAAAAATTAAAAAAAAAACCATATTTCAGTTTAGAATAAGGAAATTTTATCTTATTATATAAAACTGAATGTTTCAAATTTGCTAATTCACCTGATTGCGATACGTGTCAATTCAAAGTTGAAAATTTTAAAATTGATTAACAAAAAATCTTACAAATCTGAAATTTAATAACCGATACATAATCTTAAAAGATAAAGTTACTAAAAAATAAAATTAAAAGAATAAATTTATCCTAAAATGCAAAATTAATAGAAAAAAATGAAAAAACACTCCTTAGTTTTTTCATTTAAATTAAGGAAATTAATCATAAAACGAAAGAAAATTCTACTTTCTCACCTTTTTATAAACCACAATTTGGTACTATATCAGTTACACACCAAAAAATTACAAATTCAATAATCATATCCAAAGCTATTTACTGCATCTCTTCACCAAATTCTTCTTCCAAGGTATATATTTATTTTATCGTAAACTTTGTTTCTAAATTTATGTATTATATATTTTCACGGGTGATCTAATTTTGTTTTCCATTTTTCGTCTTTAATTTTTTTTTAAACGGGTTATAAAATGCTAAATTACAAACCGGCATATATGCGGGTACTTATCTAGTTAAAATATGCCCACAAAAAATATATTGATATAGAGTATTTCACATTCTATTTAATTATAAAACTTTCCTTATAATTCTAAGTAAAATTTTGAATAGCGTTATTATACATTACAAACCCTTGGGCGGTCAGCGAAAAAAAAAGTCAGAAGAAAACAAAATTAGAAGTCATTCCTATTTCTCTTCGTCCCTGCGTCAATCTCAGGCTGCTTTCAAAAACCTCTCTCAATATTTATACTGCCTCCCATGCCCTCCGCAAAACCTCTCTCCCTCTCCTAAAGGTTATTTCCCCCCGTCTCTCGTCCTCCATTGATCCAGTCTCTCTTCTGATTCTACTTGGATTTGCGCATCTTCTCCGTCATGTCTGCCGATAAGCTAAGGGACTTGAGTCAGCCGATCGACGTTGGTTTACTCGATGCTACTGTCGAGGCCTTTTACGCTACCGGATCTAAGGAAGAAGTAAGTCTATTGTTTATTTCTCTTCGGAGAATTTTGAACCATGAACGAGTAAATCCACCATTATGTGCTCTTTTTAAACTGTTAATGCGTCTTGTCGTCGATTTGGGCGTTAGCCTTTTTTCCAAAATAGGAATGTGAGGGTTTTGTATATCTGATACGAGTTAGTCTTTTGTTATGGCTTGCAAAATGGCAAAAGAATTGGATTATTAATTTTTTTCTGGGTTGGAGATTTTTGTTATCTGGGTTGCAGATTGTTCTAGGGCGGTGGCTTGGTTGTTTGTGATTGTTCTTGTACCGTGGAAAAAAAAAACAGTTAAAACTTTCAAGTAATTGCATCTGCGTGCTTTCCATGAAAAAAATAATGTTCCTCTGACGACAACTTTCAGAGAGCTGCTGCTGATAATATCCTACGGGATTTGAAAGCCAATCCTGATACTTGGCTTCAAGTGGTTCATATTCTCCAAAATACCAAGAATACGCATACCAAATATTTTGCTCTTCAGGTAAGTTTGCTTATCCAACTTCCAAATAAGATTTGTTTTTGAGGCTAGGGAAACGTTCTTATGGATTCCACTTTCAGGTGCTAGAAGGTGTTATAAAATATAGGTGGAATGCATTACCCGTTGAACAACGTGATGGAATGAAAAATTACATCTCTGAAGTCATTGTGCAGGTATATATTTGAGAAGCATTAGGTTTTTTTTCTCAGATTCTAGGCTAACTGAATTGTTTTGATAATGAATATACTGTGTAGCTTTCAAGGGATGAAGCATCTTTCAGATCGGAAAGGCTTTATGTCAACAAGTTAAATGTCATCCTGGTTCAGGTATCTTTACAGACTCCTTGTGTGCTTATTATCTATTTATTTGTGATGTTTTCTCTGGTAAGGTTTTGCTGAAGCCACGGCTGAAGATTGAAAAAAGTTTGTCTAATATATTGTGATGCGTATACAGATCGTGAAACATGAGTGGCCAGCAAAGTGGAGAAGCTTTATTCCTGATCTAGTTAAAGCTGCTAAAACTAGCGAAACTATCTGTGAGAATTGCATGGCTATTTTGAAAGTAAGTACTGTCTAAGTTTAGTGCCTTTACATTATTAAGTTCGTGACGTACTTAAATAACATTCCTTCTTTTCCTTAGCTCCTAAGTGAAGAGGTCTTTGATTTCTCAAGAGGAGAGATGACTCAACAAAAGATAAAAGAGCTGAAAGAGTCTCTAAACAGGCAAGTTAGACTGTATAAATATCTTGCCATAATTTGCAACTGATAATTTTTCCATACTCTTCTTATTTATTCTCCTTTCTTATGTGCAGCGAGTTTCAACTCATTCACGAGTTATGCCTATATGTTCTCTCAGCTTCCCAAAGACCAGAGCTTATACGTGCAACGCTCTCTGCATTGCATGCCTATCTTTCTTGGATTCCATTGGGCTATATTTTCGAGTCACCCTTGGTAATATATTTGGAATAAGTAGACTAAGAGAAGTTAACAAGTCTCACAATTACGTTACCCTATTACTGATCTCGTTGTTCGCAGCTGGAGACCCTCCTTAAATTCTTTCATATGCCAGCATATAGGAATCTCACTCTTCAATGTCTGTCAGAGGTATGCCATTTATAGTCCGGATTTTCCTGCTGTCACTATTTCATTGTCATTTTCTAATGACTTGTGTTTTTATGGCAGGTTGCAGCTCTTAATTTTGGAGACTTCTACAATGCGCAATATGTCAATATGTATAGCATCTTCATGAAACAGTTGCAGGTTAGTACTGGTTATCTTTGTTTTGATTGCTTTTCTTTGTTTTCTTGGTTTGTTGATTGATTTTCGTACTATAGAGTTTCACTTTTAGTTGGTTAATGTACTCTCTCTCTGGTCGTTTATCGGTTCTGTACTCTTATCATATTGACTTTCATGTTACCGTAGCTTCTTGATTGATGCCCATACTTGTTTTCATGTTTACAGGCAGTGCTTCCTTTAAATTTAAATATCCCGGAGGCATATTCAACAGGAAGTAGTGAAGAACAGGCAAGTCTTTTCTGTGCATTAGGTTCTGGCCATCCCATATTTTTCTGTAACATTGCGTGATAATGACTGACTGTATATCTTCTTTATCTCTAGGCTTTTATCCAGAACTTGGCACTGTTTTTCACTTCGTTTTTCAAGGTAATTTTCTTTTAAGATGTGTCATGTGGGTTTTCCTGGAATTTTAGGCTTTAGATGTGTAACCGAGGGATGAGGGTTTGCATTTCTTTCTTCTAGTCTTTTTTCTTTCATAAATTTAATGCATTTCACAAATAATAATGTTCTCTACGTTGTTCATTTACAGTTACATATGAAAGTCCTAGAATCTGCACCCGAAAATATTTCTTTATTACTTGCGGGTCTGGGATATCTCATTAGCATATCATATGTCGATGACACTGAAGTATTCAAGGTATGTGAATTACCGTTTTAAATACTTTTTTGTTGTTTATTAATAATACTATAATAGGAATGCTCTCATGTTATTTTTCAATGCTTTGGAAATTGACAGCTTTTGATTGCTTACGAGTGAACAGGTTTGTTTGGACTATTGGAACTCATTAGTTTTGGAGTTGTTTGGGTCGCACTATCATGCCGGTCACCCTGCACTAACTCCAAGTCTGTTTGGATTGCAAGTATGGCTTCTTTTATATTCTATTATAAGATGGAGATTAGGGTTATATAGTGTGCTTGTAGAACTTGCTTTGATGTGATCACTTACCTTTTGTCTTGATTTGCCTATTGTCAGATGGCTTTCCTTCCTCGTACGGTTGATGGCGTCAAATCTGAAGTCACGGATCGGCAGAAACTTTATTCTGATCCAATGTCAAAACTAAGGGGGCTCATGGTTAATCGCATGGCTAAGCCTGAAGAAGTGCTAATCGTTGAAGATGAAAATGGGAACATTGTCCGTGAAACTATGAAGGATAATGATGTTCTTGTCCAGTATAAGGTACCAACTGTACATATGGCTATCTTCAGTTACATAAGATATACTAGGTCCTCACACACGGCATGGATTTATACATAGTTAATCAAACAAAGTATATTTAGAAATTTTTGGTAAAAATTTATTTAGCTATTTACAAATTACTATGACTATAATTATTATTAATTTATAAACTGTATATATTCATGATTGTTAAAACTTCTCATTTTTTTCTTCATTTATTACATCTTGTCTATTTACATACTTTTCAACTTTGATGCAATTAAAAACTTAACAAAGTAACTATAAATGAATGTTTGTTAAGATTCTGAATTAATTTATATATTAAATAAACTCTATTCCACAGTTGATACTGTTTTGTTCTTGACCCATGATATAGATGATACCAATAGTGTTATGATATAATTAGAAGGAAGTTATAATTATTTAGATCCTACTTTGGGTTTCAATTATACGGTATTCTCATTTTATAGTTTACATTGTTGCAGATAATGCGGGAGACATTAATCTACCTTGCACACCTTGATCATGATGATACCGAAAGACAGGTACTTATTATGAGGGATGTCAGATTGTCCTTATTCTGTGCAATGATTTACTATTCAAAATTTACTTTTTAAGTTCTTTTTATAGTTATGCGTACTAATGGCTGTATATGCTGTGAAATTTATTGAGTATTCGCATTTGGAGGATTATGATAAAGTATAAGACCAGTAGAGTATCTCTAATTTATACAGTTTAAACGTAGAAGTGTTAATAAATTCTAACATGCGGAGTAGCCGTATCTTGTAAGGTCGGAGTCTTGGCTGACCCTGCTGTATTGATGTCAACTTTTTGTTGTTCCTTCAAAGATGTTGAGTAAGCTAAGCAAACAATTAAGCGGGGAGGAATGGACATGGAACAATCTGAACACTTTATGCTGGGCTATTGGGTCTATTTCTGGTTCCATGGATGTCGAACAGGTAAGATCTTCAATGAACACCAGTTGAGATTTTGTTTGTAATGCAGTAGCAAATCATTTTTTTCGCCCTAGGTATTTGGTAGCATCTCTCTAATGTTATTAGTGCTCTTTAATGGCCTCCCAGTGATTTACGGTCGATTTATGTTAGATTGGTTCCATCAGTGTTCTGCAAATGTTGTGTCCTTTACTGAATCATCTGAACTTCGTGTGTTTTTATTTCAGGAAAACAGATTTCTGGTGATGGTTATTCGTGATTTATTAAGTTTATGTGAAATCGTCAAGGGAAAAGACAATAAAGCTGTTATTGCGAGCAACATTATGTGAGTTTGTTTGTACATCATGAATGCTAATATTGAAACCTATACAATGATTGTTGGTACTTATGTAGCGTGAGATTTTTACTAGAAATGGTTCACTTGTTCCCTGCTAGCATTATTATATATTATCCTAAAACTTGAACTTGTTTCATGCATGATTCGTTTGAGTTTTTGACCTCTATCTTCTTGTACATTCGTTTCAGGTACGTTGTTGGACAGTATTCAAGATTCTTAAGGGCCCATTGGAAGTTTTTGAAGACAGTTGTTCATAAGTTGTTTGAATTCATGCATGAGACGCATCCTGGTGTTCAGGTAATTCCACCCTTGCTCAAGTTGGACTTTAGAATTCCTGCAGGAATTACAGTTTCTTGGTTGAATCTTTCATATAAAGTTGGACCGATTGGGAAATTTGATTTCATTACCACCATTATTTATTACACCTCAAAATTTCTTAAGAAGTTATTGCTCACTTTGTTGCTTTCCCTGTGGTATCGTTTATCTAAAATCTGCTCAAGCTAATATCCTACATTTTCCTTTCAGGACATGGCTTGTGATACATTCTTAAAAATTGTTCAGAAGTGCAAGCGCAAATTCGTTATTGTTCAGGTATGTACTGGTTCGATTAATGCACCTTTTTTATTCTTTATCATCTAAAATGAGGTCTTGTGTGCTTTTCAGGTTGGAGAAAAGGAGCCATTTGTATCTGAACTTCTATCAGGCCTTCATACAATTGTTGGAGATCTTGAGCCTCATCAGATTCACACTTTTTATGAATCTGTACGTATTTTCAGCAGTGTCTCTTTTATGGAGACGGGAAGCTATTTCTTGCCATGATCTCATCTCTCTCTGTCCGTCTCTCTCCAGGTTGGTTGTATGATCCAGGCAGAATCAGATCCTCAGAAGAGGGGTGAATACATCCAGAGGTTGATGGCTCTCCCGAATCAGGTCTGTTAATATGTAAAAATGTACTGCTCAGCTTTTGTTTTCCATAGCTGGCTAAAGGTTTTTTTTCTACGATGTAGAAATGGGCAGAAATTATAGGACAAGCACGTCAGAGTGCAGATATCCTCAAGGATCCTGATATGATACGTACTGTGCTTAATATCCTCCAGGTCTGATATTTTACATTGGTATCTTTTTGATTGATCTTATAGAGCTTAGTTGGAATGCATTAGAATTTCATACATAACCTACATTTGTGTGCAGACAAATACGAGAGTTGCAACTTCACTAGGAACACACTTCTTATCTCAAATTTCGTTGATCTTCTTGGATATGCTGAATGTTTACAGGTAAATTCTTTATACTTCTTATACAAATGTTTACATACTTCTTATCTCTCTCTTTTTTTTCGACATAATTTAGTAATAATTGACTTTATTCTTCCTCCTATGCACCAGAATGTATAGTGAACTCGTGTCAAGCAACATTGCTGATGGTGGCCCATATGCTTCGAGGACCTCTGTTGTTAAACTTTTAAGGCAGGACGGCTTTATATACCAAATAAATATCACAGAGTTTGATGACCCTATATTACAAACTTGAATAATATATTACATCTTTATGCTTCATGGAACAGGTCTGTTAAGAGGGAAATCCTTAAGCTGATAGAAACATTTCTAGACAAAGCTGAAAACCAGCCACACATTGGAAAACAGTTTGTTCCACCAATGATGGATCCAGTACTTGGTGACTATGCAAGAAATGTTCCCGATGCAAGGGAATCAGAAGTTCTATCTCTCTTTGCGACAATAATAAATAAGCATGTCTCTTTTCTGTTGATGCCTGCCTTATCAAAAGAAGTCTTTCCACAAGATGTAGGATGGAAATCTACTACCTTCTAAGCCAGCAACTTGTTGATGTGTTTGTGTAGGTACAAGGCTGTAATGGAAGATGAGGTGCCTCACATTTTTGAAGCTGTTTTCCAGTGCACTCTGGAGGTAACATATTCTATGTTCCATTAAAAATAATATGAAAGTATAATTTTTTTTTTTTAATGTTTATGGAAGAAGAAATGGAGTAAATTATGTATATTGGGTTTACTTGTCGTTTGTTTTGATTCTCAAACCGGTAGTTATGTATACATGGAAGTGATGGTCAATTCGTTTTATCATTTATTTATGCAGATGATTACTAAGAATTTTGAAGATTATCCAGAGCACCGCCTCAAGTTTTTCTCGTTACTTCGAGCTATTGCTACATTTTGTTTCCGTGCCTTGATACAGTTGTCAAGTGAGGTGATTATGGTCTTGCATTGAGTTTTTTTTTTGCCTTGATCTTATAAAGCTATTAGCGCTCTATATTATTAATTGGTTATTAGTTATTAGTAATCCCGGAGCTTTTCTTGTTTTTGTGCCGCATTATTATTAATATTCAGCAACTGAAGCTAGTGATGGATTCAGTTATCTGGGCATTTAGGCATACCGAAAGAAATATCGCTGAAACGGGGCTTAATCTCTTGCTGGAGATGCTGAAAAAGTTTCAGGTTTTGAAATTTCCCTGTTTCACTTTTATCCCCATTTGGCTGTGGCATAATGTGTTTGATCTAACATGTTTTCTCTCTGATTGTGACAGAAATCTGACTTCTCTAACCAATTCTACCGGACATACTTTATGCAAATTGAGCAAGAAATATTTGCCGTCTTGACCGATACCTTCCATAAGCCTGGGTTCAAGTTGCATGTGTTGGTGCTACAACATCTCTTTTCCCTGGTAAATTTATATATATACACATAAAAACCTTACCATTTGCTAGTTTCTGCGGAATTAAGGGAGGTCAAATTATAAAAAAAATTCCAGGTTGAGAGCGGTTCTTTGACAGAACCTTTGTGGGATGCTGCAACCGTACCTCATCAATATCCAAATAATGCCGCCTTTGTTCGTGAATACACCATCAAGCTTCTAAGCTCATCATTCCCCAACATGACTACATCAGAGGTAACTAACTCTAAACTTAAAAAGCAGAGGATTTGCTCTTTCTTCAATGTGATTCCGTTGCCACTTATTTTTGAAAATACAACAAACAGGTGACACAGTTTGTGAATGGACTTTACGAGTCAAGGAGCGACCTTGCGAGATTTAAGAATAACATACGCGACTTCCTTGTACAGTCCAAGGAATTTTCTGCTCAGGTATAATAGTTAACTACAAGATTGGTCTTGTATAAACATTTCATCAGACCACATTTCATTCAAACTCAAATGGAATTTTCTGCAGGATAACAAAGATTTATATGCTGAGGAAGCTGCTGCTCAAATGGAGAGAGAGAGACAAAGGATGCTTTCGATTCCTGGACTTATTGCTCCCAACGAGATTCAAGACGAGATGGCTGCTGATTCATAAAGTGTATTTTTTATGAAGAATTTATTCAGCGATTCTTAATCTTTTTGGTTATTTCTATAGGCTTTTCAAACAGTTTTTTTTTTGTAGAGCTTCCTAATTTCCTATATAGAACGGTGGGGGTTTTGGATTTGGTGTAAGATCTATACATTACACTTTTTTTCTTTTCTGATACCGGATGATTATCAATGAAATGTTTTTAGGAGAAAATAATCAAATTCTTGTTTGTCACTTCGTCGAGCAATTATTCCCTACGGCATCGCATTTTAACTTAACCGGTTATAAACCGGCCTTAATTGATTATATTTTTTGTAAACCGAATTAAAATTGAATTTCAGAAAGAAGACCAAGCCGAATGTTTACGATTACATTAACAGAAATATTATAAGCCTGTATGTGGGGTGGATTTAAAAAACAGTGAATATCTAACCATTTTACGACCAAATACATCTGCACTTTTGGCGCTAAATATTGCACCGATCATTCCTCCAAAAGTCAATAGCGAACCAAATACCGAAAACTGTGAAATATACATTTAACAACTAATTAAAGTTATATTATTATAATCCTCTGAAATAATATTATTTTTTGGGTAAAATTTACGTGAAATAGCTATGAACATATAAAAATAAATATAGTGTAATAGATAGAGAGACTTACTTGTACGATATAAAGATACATTTTGTTTGCATTCAGTTATTTATATGGGAATCAATTAGGTTCTACCGCCGGTACAATGTCCTCTATTATGGAAGTGCTTGATCTTTCTATCGTACAAGTAAGTCTCTATCTATTTCACGTAAATTTTACCCAAAAAATAATATTTGGTGTTCATGTGTCATGTTGCCACGTGCCAACCCTAGGCTTTCTTTAATATACTGTATATCCATTTCTTTGGAATGACTAAGTTTGCTTGTATTGTTAGACTTAGATAACACATGTAAACTATGATTTAATCCGCGCTATAATTAACGCGGAGTAATTTTTTTTTAAAGAAATTATTTTGAAATTTAAGAAAAAATGTTTTTATCTGGATTTTACAATATAATTAACTAATAATTATAGATAAAACTGTCAATTCGTAATAATTTGTCTATTTAACCCGTTTTGCAGTTGACTAAAATATTATTTGAGTTAACTTGTAAAAACATATAATCTTGAACACATGACTTTAATATGCACCGTTTAATGACTCTAGTTTTTGTGGCCAGTCTACGAATTCTTTAAAAAAAAATCTTGTGTCTAACTTTTTATAAAATTTGTAAAATATTTTTCAACTTTTGTTTTGATATATATTCAAATAAAATATAATAAATTATAGTGAAAAATATAGAAGGATTTAGAATAGATTTATTTCCTTTGAATATATATGGATTGATTATTATTTTAAAATATATAGTATTAAAAATAAT